>JAMPIV010018979.1:0-532500 GCA_024509875.1 Oreohelix idahoensis
GGTGGGTTTGGTAATATTGAAGGATTTTAATGGTATTAGGGTCGTCTTTATGAGTTGGGTGTTGAGTGTGTTTTGTGGGTATGGTATTTTGAGTTAATGTAGTGTATGAATAATAGTGTGGTGTATTTAATTATGCCTGGCTTCATAGGTGTATATTTTAGATGTTTGATAGTTAGAATGATTAAAAAAAAAATGAATAATCGCCCCTGATAATTTCACTTTCCGACGTGCGATTTTTAAATCGGGGTTTAGACGAACGCCTTAAGTTTGTAGTAAGTCCTCTTTTCCCAACCTCGCTAAGACAGTCCATTGGCCATAGCGAAAGCCCATCCCTGGGAAAATAAGTAAAAATAAAAAAAAAAATTCTATCTGCATCTAGGCTATCTATCGGATCTATCTATCGGATCTATCTATCTATCTATCTATCTATCTATCTATCTATCGGATCTATCTATCTATCTATCGGATCTATCTATCTATCTATCTATCTACTAAGATATAACAACTTCACGGATAAACATAAATAAGCTGTAGCGAATTCTGTGATTACAATCGCTACAATTCACACAAGATTTTACTCCTATGATAACTAAATAAACCTGCCCGGTGTGCAAATATTGTCCTATCGTCTGTCAGTCTACGCCAGATAGCGCAGAAATTTTATACAGTAGTAATGCTAAGCACCATGAGGCCCACCGTCAAATATTACACATCTTTCCCTAGTTTCGTCCTTTAGACTTACAATGAACTTGTATCATGAACAGCTATACCAAACTGCCTATCTAATAAACGTAAAACTTTGACCCTTTAACCGCCACTAATAGTAGCAATCCGGACATGTTTCCAGAAGTGTAGATCGAAACTGCAGTAAGAATCTAACCTAATCTAATAAATATCTACATTAAACGCCGGTTTGCTAGACAGCTAAGGTTTCGTTCACTGTCAGAGTGAGAGAAGAAAAACGTAGTTGGATAAGAAAAGGGATGAATGAAAGCTCTTGACTCAAAGCGTTGTTTTTTTGAATTCGCAATCTGAAAACAATGCGAGCGAAACCACAGAATTAGTTTGAAACAATCACACTACGACACGCGATCGTGAGAGGTTTGGTGCTTGCAAAATAACTACCGGCCCTAGTTACGGTCGTTTATGGCATGTTTGAACATCTGCTATCGTTCGCTGTGGTTTTCTAGAAAAAAAACAACGTTAGAGAGAGAGGGGGAAAAGGGGTATTTCTAGATTCAAATAATATTAACGTACTGACATGGATGAAAAAATTATGGATATTCTTTTATTACAAGGGATCTATGGCCATAAAATCTTGGTTAGTTTTATAGCTAATATCTTCTCTTGAGTAATAATATGTTTTTAAATTACAAATTCCTCCAGATAATAATAAAGTTAATGTCATAATACTAGATAGGTATCACAGACGCTATCTGACGAACAGACCCTCATGTTTGCATTTGCTATCCATAACATTTATTTTGACCGCGGTTTTTCGAAAGGAGCATAGGAGGGTGAGACAAATCCAAATTGGGGGAAATCTTGGAAGTAAATGATAAGGCAGAAATTGAATATTTATAGCCCCCAAAAACGAAAACCTACCGATTTTAACGTCTGTAATGCCAAGATCGGACAGACCGACCAACAGCAGAACACCAAAGTGTTTGGAGTTTTGTTTTTCTTTTTTAAATTGAATTCAAAATTTGATAGACGCCGATTTCTATTGGCCAGCTTAGGGGATATTGAGAAAAAATTTGAAGGCTCGACGCCATTTGAATTAATACTGTCCCTGAAGCAGGACGATTGATAGTCTGTGAAGTGTGACTTGCCTTACTATATAAATACTAAAGAAATAAAAGGCGTCATAGTCCAGCCAGTGGCACGTCTGAAGTTGTGCTAAATCAACGTACCTGTGTGTTTTCATAGAATTTGTGGTAAGACAGAAATTATTAATATTTTATTTTAAAATGTGAGTGTGAGATACTGCCATATGACAAATATTACGACTGTAAGTACTTAGACTAGGTCCCTAGCAGAAGTATGCAGGGCCTAGAGGTTGATTTATCTTGTAACAAACTACCAGAGATGTAGAATACACATGTTTTCTTAGGTGGTCAGGTGGAAACATATCACCCACCTTATTGTATGGAAAAAAGAGATTAATGATAATATTGCAGCTGCAGTGCAGTCATTAGAGGAGAGGAATGTGAAAAAAAACCTGGTACGCCTTGTTATGTGGATGTGTTGGGTTGGTCAGATAGATCTGACCCAGGTCTTTTATTTTGCATGTATTATAATTTGTGGAAATAGTATATTAAACAGGATATAAACAAGGAAACATAATTTCATGTTACAGGGTTTTTGTCTGGCACTAGTCCGGTGCCAGATTTCTGAGTGAAGAATTTGAGAAGACTTTACATTCCAGTAGTGATAGGCGTACACACTGTCTACCCTATTACTTTTGGACAAGTACAACAGTGGCCGTTGGCCGGAGTGACAACTGACAGCTACTACATGTGCTAGATAAGTATATAGTCTGGCACATGACCATTCATCAATGAGAAGTAGTGTTTCCTAACTGAAATAAATAAAACTATTTCCACCACCATAAGTTAAAATTAAAAGTTGTGAAATAGAGACATGGGAGTGATTACAGAATCCCGACCCACCATCCAGTGCTAGTTTAACAGTAG
Source organism: Oreohelix idahoensis (assembly GCA_024509875.1). NCBI lineage: Eukaryota > Metazoa > Mollusca > Gastropoda > Stylommatophora > Oreohelicidae > Oreohelix > Oreohelix idahoensis. Next base: position 2,697 of record JAMPIV010018979.1, read on the forward strand.
TATTAGAAATTTATTAACACCATTATTAGATTTGTAAAATATGTGTTTGGACAAATTGTCTCTTTTTTTTAAAGTGAATTATCTATATGTATATAAATTGATTACCTTTGAGTTGAAAGTCCTGACCAGAAGAATACTAGGATCAGGACAAAATAAAATTGTAAAAAATAGTTCAAACCCAAAATTTGAAGCACGGTGTTAGTTCAGTTGATCATAGTATTTAATATTTGTTGTGTGTGTTTCAGAAACCTCTACACCTCTTGGTAGAAGGGGAACGACTAAGTAAGTAAGTGTTTCAGTATTAAAGAACCATCACACCACATGTTCATAACCCTAGACATTAGACGTAGTCATCATACATACTAGTCAAGAATAAGCCTGAATGAGATCATAAGGTGGTAGCAGAAAGGCTCCCTGAGAACTCACCCTAAAAATTGTTATACTCAGGGGCCTTCACAGCTGACCTCATTCAGTACAATATAAATACATAACAACAACATTTCATAACATCTAAATGGGACCTCAAGACACAGCAATAGAGACTGCAGTCAGCGACTCATAGCTTGACTGCCTGCGTCAGGACCAGTGAACCAGAGCTGGTCAAGACCGCACTCCACCTCCACGTGGTGGTCCTGGAAACAGTCTGTAGCTGTGCAGGCTGGCTGAGCGAGTGTGGATCGAAATGGGAAGGCAAACCCGGTCCTAAAAAATGCCGTGCAGAAGTCGGATGTGTCGACCGAAAAGTGCAGATATCACAGCTACGTTGTAAACAGACACAACGCAACCACCGTCCTTTTCAGGGCGAACAAAGAAGAAGAAGAAGAAGATAACATCTAAATCAACCACAATAACGATAACATATGTGGAGCAATCTTTGTAGACTTTAGGAAAGCATTTGATATGTTAGATCAAGCTGTTTTAATAAGAAAATTAGAAACAATGAAAGTTAACTTTAAGCTAGTGACATTACTTAAATCATTCCTGTCCGACAGGCAGCAAGTAGTGTGGTACAATAACTCATTGTCAAACCCAGCTATTATTGACACCGGTGTTCCTCAGGGTTCTATTCTCGGCCCTCTACTTTTTTCCATTTACATAAATGACCTTCCACTACACATCGAGCACTCATCCTGCGACCTATTTGCCGATGACTGTACCATTTATACTAGTGATAAAAGTTGCAACACGCTAGAAATAATATTACAAAGCGACACAGACAATCTTATTAAGTGGAGCAATGAAAACTGCATGCAAATAAATATCATTAAAACAAAATGTATGATAATATCAACTAGACAAAAATTACAAAACTCACCGAAAACAACACTTCAGCTCTACATTGGAACCTCTTTAATTGAAAATGTAAATGAAAATAAAACACTAGGACTTCTAGAAGCCATATTTCGCTCAGAATTATTTCAAAATACAGTAACTATTGGAAAAATAGCGTAACATATGTCATGCATCTTTTAGCAGTATAAAAAGTGGAATTATTTTGCATTTTATTAATTTTTAATAAGTTATGTAGTAAAAATGAAACGGAGCACATAACGGTTTCCCAAAAATATATGTATTCACAAATATCTTAAAAACCTGACGTGATAGAGATAAACGGATTTCAAATTTGAAATCAGCGCAAAAAACTGACATAAGAACACTTATTCTTATATAAGAAAGAAAAATGTTGTTTGTCAGTGTAATTGACCAACATTTAAGTTGGAATTCGCATGTACAAGCACTGACCAAACAAACGGCACAAAAAGTTTACCAGTTAGCTAAAATCAAACATTTCCTAGATGAGGAGACACGAAAAATGTTCTATACATCCCAGATACAAACACATCTAGACTATTGTTCCACAATTTGGGATGACTGCACCATGTCCAACACTAAAAGACTATTCATTACAAAAACGTGCAGTGCGCCTAATTTCAGACAAAAACCTCACACATTGTGTAGACGCATATACATATCTTAACATATTACCACTAAGAAAGTGCCTTCTCTTCAACAAATCCAAATTTATTCACAAAATCTTGTCACAGAATGCTCCAACGTATCTGTGGCCTATTTTCAAATACAGCGGAAGAAGCCGTCAACGCTTAAATAAATTACACATGCCCAAGCCTAGGCTCGACTTATTCAAAAAAAGTTTAGCTTTTTCTGCTGCTCATCTGTGGAATACTCTTCCACATGACTTAAAAAATACTCTTAGTCCATATTCATTCAATCACAGACTTTTCAAATACATCATGAGTGCAGATTATATGCCACCCTAATTTCGTTATGTTCTTAAATAATTACATAACATCATATGTAGGTTTTAAAGATAATTTTGTCCTGTTTAATATTAATTATGTTAAGGTACTGTAAATCTGTGTAACTGTTATTGTACTGTTACAATGTTGGGATTTTATTTTATTTTACTTTATTATTTAAGTAATATTTAGGATACATGTGAGAATAAATGGATTCTTCTTCTTCTTCCTCGTTCGCCCTGAAAAGGACGGTGGTTGTGTTGTGTCTGTTTACGCCGTAGCTGTGATATCTGCACCTTTCGGTCGACACATCCGACTTCAGCACGGCATTTTTTAAGGACCGGGTTTGCCTTCCCATTGCGATCCGTGCTCGCTCAGCCAGCCTGCACTGCTGCAGACTGTTTCCAGGACCACCACGTGGAGGTGGAGTGCGGTCTTGACCAGCTCTGGTTCGCTGGTCCTGACGCAGGCAGTCAAGCTATGAGTCGCTGACTGCGATCACTATTGCTGCGTCTTGAGGTCCCAAAATGGATTCAGTATAGAAGATGAGAGAAAAGAAGGGCAGAATGTTAGATGGGCCTGCGTGCCCAATTCTAAACCCTTTGAAAATAAAGTTCGTTCGTTCTATCTATCTATCTATCTATCTATCTATCTATCTATCTATCTATCTATCTATCTATCTATCTATCTATCTATCTATCTACCTATCTACCTAGCTACCTAGCTACCTATCTATCTATCTATCTATCTATCTATCTATCTATCTATCTATCTATCTATCTATCTATCTATCTATCTATCTATCTATCTATCTATCCAGAGCCGGATTAACGTAGTAGCAAAAGTAGCATATGCTACTGGCCCCACGCTTTTAGGGGCCCCGCGCCAATAAATATGTACATAATTTTTTGGTCATCTTCTAATATGAGCGTTAAACCAATGATCTTGTGATTTATGCCATCTTTAGCGCCTTTTTATTTTCAAAAAAGATTGAACAATCTCACACTAATGAGCATTGAACATAAACTTCTGCGTGAAATTGATACATCCTACATCATCAACAAATTTGCTCATGCTATATGTAGAAACATTAATATTTAAACAATAATGTTGACTGTGTTGTTACTTTTGATAATGATAATTACTATGCAAATTAAAAATGTATGTGTTCAAATATATTTGTGTTGTTTTATTGTTTTTTTTTAAATATAGGGCCCCTTTCTTAACATATGCTACAGGCCCTGTTCTAGCTTAATCTGGCCCTGATCCCGAGGGATTAAATTTAATTCTCATCGAGGAGAAATTCTGAGATAAATGGGATGGTAGAATAGAAGAAAGGGGACACATAAGTATGTGTCGGGAAATGCAATACTCAGGAGAGCATTTCGTTTCTATTCTTTATCATAGTTATTGGTGGTACCAGCGGAAAGTACTTTCTCTGGAACAAGAAGGGAACAGTGGCCTAAGCTTTAAGACAAGGGACCAACTTTGTAGACTCTCCTTGACATTTCTGGGAAACGAGCTACACCCGACAACCTTGACCAGCGACGAGCGTGAGTAGTGTAAAAGGAACGCATCAGCGGGACCAGAAACTATTATTAGCAGCTAAGTGCAAAATATACGCTGCCAAAGTGAATTTTTTTTTCCATCGACTCTACTATCAATCAATGATGAAACTTTTCTTCTTAACTATTCAATTATTTTCAAAGTTAAAACTTAAGTGAGCATTAAATTTTGTAATTTTACAAATCTAACTTCGATTTAATCATTTTAAATGTACTGCATGTTTTTTTCAGTCAATTTACTACACATACTCTAAACTGAGCTATGCTAGAAAAATAAGAATTCCACTGAGTAAATCAGAGGTGGGGGCTTAACGAGCTAAAAAATAATCAATGCTCAATTCTTCACAAAAGTGGTCGGCAGATTCTAGAATTAATTCGCTCAGCCAAAGCAGCATTGTTTTCGTTTATCTGAATATCTTGTGAAGACTCCCTTTGTGATAGAAGTGTCATTACCCTTCTATCTACATCTCTGCCAAGAGTAATCTTGTGCGAAGGTAGACACCTTTGAAGGCCCATAGTAAATACTCTTGAGTTTTGGCCACTGTTGGACGACAACTGCAAAGCAGGGGAGGCAATACCGTCACAAGTTGATCTAAAATGTTACTGAATATGCCCAAACTGGAATAAACACATAGATAAACTAGTAGAGTCTTGCAGAGGATTGACTAACTTATTAAGAAATTTGAAAGGTAATGGTTGTGTGCAAGCACTAAGACAATGTTCACTTTTTATAAATCTTTTATTAGAGGAAAAATAGATTATGGAAGTATAATATATGACTCTGCTGCACACAGTAACAAGATTAAATTAGACAGAATTCAGCATCAGGCTTTATGTACAATAGCAGGTGCAATCAGATCAACATCAATGGGAGCTATAGAGGTGGCTTTAGGAATTTTACTCTTAGAATTACGGAGACAGGAGTTAAGACTAAATTACATGAACAGAGTTATGTTAGATAAGTCCCACCCAGCACATACAGCTTTTACCAGATGCCAACTAACATCAATTAATAACAGTTGTGAATACAAGCCAGTGATTCCACCCTGGGAGATCAAGAAACCAGACACAGACTACCACCTAGCAGAAGTACTTAAGAAAACAAATAATATCGAAAATATTAAAAACACAGCCAATAAATATATACAACAAATATCAAAAGACAGCATTACTGTATACACAGATGGATCCAAGGGAAAGGATGGCAAATTGGGGATAGGAATATATATTCCAATATGGAAAATGGCAAAAGAATATAGTATCATGGAAAATACATCCATTTTCACTACAGAGAGGGCGGCAATACTAAAAGCACTAGAAATATTCTCTAATAACCCTCCCAAGAAACTAAATGTTTTAACTGACACTCTTTTAAGAATTAAAGCACTTAGAAACTTACGAGAATGTAGTAGACCTAATATAGCAGAGAAGATATTTCTGGCTACCACATACTTATATTCCAGAGGATGTTCAGTCTTAATTGCTTGGATACCTTCACATGTTGGCATAGAGGGAAATGAAAAGGCAGATAAAGAAGTCAAGAAAGGTAGATCTGATAAAAATCTAATAAATGTAGGGATGAGTAAATCGGAAATTAAAAGCTTAATTAAAGATTTAATAACAGATGAATGGAAAGCAGAGTGGGATAAAAATCTGAAAGGACGACATGCATATAAGATGTTCAAGGCTCCAACAAGAAAATGTCAGATATCTAGGGAACTGAAAATTCCCAGTAATAAGAAACTTCTCAGACTACAGCTGGGAAAGGGCTATTTCAGAATAGAAGAACCTTACTGTTCAGGATGTCTTCAAGACAATAATATAGAACATTTCTTGTTAAAATATGAACAAATCTTCTTCTTCCTTGTTTGCCCTGAAAAGGACGGTGGTTGCGTTGTGTCTGTTTACGCCTAAGCTGTGATATCTGCACCTTTCGGTCGACACATCTGACTTCAACACAGCATTTTTTGGGACCGGGTTTGCCTTCTCTCTGCGATCCGTACTCGCTCAGCCAGACTGCACTGCTGCAGACTGTTTCCAGGACCACCACGTGGAGGTGGAGTACGGTCTTGACCAGCTCTGGTTCGCTGATCCTGATGCAAGCAGTCAAGCTATGGGCTGCTGACTGCATTCACTATTGCTGCATCTTTGGGTCCCATATGAACAAATGAGAATACCAAACTTGCCTATGGATATAGAAGAAGTGCTGAGAATAGACAGACCTAGGGTCTGAGGCTAGGGAACTGCATAATATAGTCAAACAAAATTTAACACGAACAAAGGTTAATATACAGTGGTTGGGAATGGGAAGGTCAGATGATTTTCTTGCAACGCAAATGACTTTTAACAGATGAAAGTCAATTAAATATCTGTTAAAGTCAAGTTATATAACTGGAACCACCAGGCCTTTACACCCCTCCACCTTAATATTATTCTTGTTCAGAGTTTCTGCTTGATTTTGTTGGTTTTTTGTTTTTTTTAAGCATAATAAGGTTGGTAATTGTGATTTCCCCTATTTACAATGATTTGACAGGTGTGATGCCACTTTCTCATATCGGCAGTTGTTCATATTATTTGGAATTCAAAACAATATATATCCTAATTATAACCCATCAGAGATTGAACGGGATATTTTTCTTCACTAATATTTAAAAAAAAAAAAAAGTTGAGACAGACTTGCTTGTTTATTTTTTTAAATTGTTATTGTTTGTTTGTTTCTTGGAAAGGCGAGGTCACACACAAAAACATTGACACATAGTTTTATTTTACCTTTTTTGGACTGAGTGGAGGGGAAAGAAGGTACATTATTTGAGTATTGGAAATCTGACTTTATTTTCTTGAATTAGTACACCATATGTCCTAGTTATAACCCATCAAGGGTTGAACGGGTTACTTTATTTTTTAAAAAAAAAACTACAAAAAAAAAATAGACAACCTTTAAATTAGAACAGAGAAACAAGTTATGATACAGAAACGACCATAAAGTTGTTATATGTCCACAGTTTTGTTTTTAGATCATAACCAGTATAAATCTCAGTCTTCTACACGAATAAAAGAAGATCCTAAATAAGGGCACAGGGGTTAGAAGGTACCAGGCACATACCATTATAACTGCAGGGGTGATAAATTTCCACATGTACTTCCACCAAAAATGTGGTTGGTAGCCAATCATCAGAGCAATATCCTTGTAGAGGCGATCAGCACCTTCAAGAAACAGCAAAACAATTGTTATTTTGTTTAAAAAAATGCAAAGTTATATTTTGATTATATTTTCCTTTTCAAATCACTTCTCTATAATTCAATGAATTTCCTTCATTATGTTTAAAACAAAAATTTATCACAACATGCTGGTTAGTGATAACATTTTGAATTTAACACAGACCAGTATAATTTTAGTCAACATAATGCACAGGTACATTCAAGGACAAAATGACCAAAATATATGATTATGCCAGAGACAGTGTAAAACAACTCTGTTGTGATACTGTATTTAATAAGGCATGATTCATCATCTTTTTTTTTTTTTTTTTAAACATTTTTACCTGGGTTGCTTGTAGGGGTTAAAGGTTGTTATAAGCTGCATAAAACACAGGAGCAATTATTATATTGATAATCAAATCTTTTCACTGTTGTTTTCGAGATTTTAATATATGTATAGGTGATCGTTGGGATTTGTTAGACCACAAACGGCTCCAGGGTCATGAATTGGGTACCTCTGGGAAGGTTAAGGTGGCCGGCGTGATGCTGACCACATTACCCCTAGTGAGCTGATGGTCAAGAAAATATGGGCCATAAAACTATTGTTATCAGAGTGATTGTGTTTTGAGGAATGTTGCTAGAAATCAGACAGAAAATTCAATGCATTTAGAAAAGACTTCTGTCATTTTTATTAAGTTTTTTTTTTTTTTTTTTTTTTTTGCGTACGCCCGCTAATACTCGAGGCGAAATCTCAGGTTAGTACTATTGTCTAACCTGACATTGATTTTACGTGAGTATCCCTTTTTTTCTTGTACAGAGACAGGTGTCCCTCGCCATTCAGGCAAATACTCTCCGATTTCGGAGGTACCCATTGCAGCTGGGTCGGCTCAGGAGCCGCCAATCCCTGGTCAACGACACTCCTTCAAATGTCCTCGCCAGGTCTCGAGTTAATCCAGTCCAATTCCCGGTCGACGAAAAATCCTCAAATGCCGTCACCCGGGTTTGATCCTGAATCACCCGGTCGCCAGAGCGGTGTTGTAACCACTACGCTAGCGCGGCTCCTTTATGAAGTGAATTACTTTTCTTCAGGGTTGTCCTTGACATAAATGCTGACAGGATAAATATTGACTACACAAATTTCACACACCAATGAATAGGAAACAAATATTTTACTAAAATATTAAAACAAAACCTACTTTATCAAAGTCTAACTGTTGATCATTTTATATTTTCATTGTTACTGTCCATAGCTTCTTTATCTTTCTACTTCTACATCAGTAATTTTTTGTATCACTTCATTGTTATTTTCAAATTGTTATTTTCCTTTCTGTTTCATCAATTCCTTTTTATTTTTATCTCTACTTTGTTATTGTATATATGGTTTTTTTCTCTGCTGCAGAGTAGCTGTTTTTTTTTTTTCTTTAAAAAAAAAAATCTTATCATTAATATTTATATATTCCATCCTTTTTCTGTTCATAATAAAGAGGAAGGACAAATCTGGGAAAAAAATTGCCGGAGAAACCGAAAGGAGCAAAATAAAACTCAAGGATGCATAATATGTTTTTTCTGTAGCCATCACTCTATTTACTACAAGGTGTCTTATATTTTTAATAACATACAACATAAAAATCTAGACCACTTCTTCCTAGACAACATACCATAAGCCCAGGAAAGTGCCAGACACTCAGTCACTGAAATGAGCATGAGAGAGAAGCTTGCACAGTACCAGTCCATGATCTGAAGTATGTACATACCACCCTGCAAAAAAATTGGGAGAAGTGCAGGGTTTCAATAAAATTATATTAATTTATGCTTGTTTGTATGATACAATTTATGCTTGTCTGTATGATACAATTTATGCTTGTATGTATGATACAATTTATGCTAGTATGTATGATACAATTTATGCTTGTATGTATGATACAATTTATGCTTGTATGTATGATTCAGTTTATGCATCTAATAAATAAATAAACCTCCTTTGTACATTTGGTTTTTTAATAATCCAAGTTAACGTCATTCTTCAGCTAATGAAATAAAATCCTCGGGGATGGATAGAAATTAATAAACTGCTTTAAAAATAAAAATAAGTAAATAAAAATAAACTTCCAAAAATAGTAAAAGATCATAAAACAAAGGGGAACAGAAAACAGAAAGTAATTCTTTTTCTATTCAGAACAAACATCAGATATTATTCTCTTTATCACGAAACTAAGGCACTGCATGAATTAGCCTCTCAGCAATTCCTTTGCAATTTTTTAAGCTGTCATTTATCTAGTGTAGTATAAGCCAAAGGTAACAACTCAATCAAACTTTTAAAAAAAGTTTCTAGTTGAATTGAAATCTGCTAGGCATTTAGTCCAGATTTATAGCACACAGATGCCAAAAACTATCTTTGCCCTACTCACATTTATAGAGGTGTTTCAGCAGTAAAGAAATTAGTTAAAAGTTCATAGTCATTCATTAACTCCGCGTAGGCTGGTCCCAAACCCGGCTGAAAAAGGAGGAGGGCGGCCTGCATGGAGGCCGTAAGGAGGCAGCCCCTCCACCATGCAAAGGCACAACAGGCCAATCACCTGTTTGCTTTAAACTTTTGATTACGAGTACTACAAGAGAGAAAACCGGACTGACTCTAAAGGTGACGAACTGGAGCGGACTACGGACTACGACTTATGGAACTTGGAACACAAGAAGTATAAATGGGAAAGAAGAGGAGCTGGTGGAAGAGATGAGGAAAGCAAAACTAGAAATCCTGGCTATAACGGAAACAAAGAAAAAATGACAAGGAGTCATGGATCTCGATGTCAACACGCTGCTCTACAGTGGTGTACCCACATCTGAAAGAGATAAAGGGGGCGTGAGTTGCATTGTGGCCAAAAACCAAAAAGATAGTGTCAAGGGATGGAACTTTGTCTCGGAGCGCATTATGGTTGTAAAACTAAAAGAAGGCGAAACCATAGTTAACCTGGTCATAGTGCATGGGCCAAATAAGGATGAGAGAGCAGAGGTCAAGGAGGAATTCTTCAAGCTGCTTCAAAAGACAGTGGATGATTGCCTAGATGAAATTATCATGCTTGGAGATTTCAATGCCAGAGTTGGAAATGACCATGCTAGATGGGGTGGAGTTATCGGAAGATATGGAGAAGATACTCTCAATGACAATGGAAAGCGACTCCTTAGATTCTGCAGTGAGCAAAATCTGATCATTACAAACACAAAGTTCCCCCATAAGCACATACATGCATTCACTAGATGTGAACCAACAAAGAATGAGAAATCAGTGATCGACTATGCCATTGTTAGGAGGAACTCATTCAAATATGTCCAGGATGCTAGAGTCTGGAGGAGGCCAGAGATTGGAAGTGATCACTACCTGCTTACAATCAAAAGAACAACTGAAAGAGTTGCTTAGCATAGGAACTGCCCAACATCACGCAAGAAACTATAAATGAACTGTAGAAATGAGCATTAAGATCTACAAGCTGAGAGAGCCAGAAATTAAGACCAGTTATCAGGGGCTTATTGCTGAAGCGGTGAGCAACACAGAAGAACAACCTGATGACTTGGAAACCCTCTGGCTTAAATTCAAGGACTTCATAAAGACAGCTGCTGCAGAAGCAGCAAGAGAACAAGAGAAAGAGGACACCTTGGTGGACAGAGGAAGTCAAAGAGAAAATAAGAGAGAAGAAAATGGCATGGAAACAATACTTAACAGCTAAAAACACAACAGGACAAATGGAGAAATATAGAGAATATGTGACACTCAGAACAGAAGCAAAGAACAAGGTGCTAGCAGCAAAACAGAAGTCCTGGGAAGAATTTGGAGAAAAGCTAGAAAAAGATGCGCAAGAAAACCAGAAATTGTTCTATAAGACCCTAAAGAACATGAGGAAGGAAAAACAATGCCCTCTCAAATTTATAAAGGACAAGCAAGGCAAATTGTTTACTGCCCCGAAGGAAGTAATGGAAAGATGGGAAGAATATTTCTCAGAACTTCTTGATGGTGAGCATGGTGAGGCATCAGAAATGATAACCACTAGCACAGAAGAGAAAACCAATGATAGTGAAGATGACATAAAGATGGAAAAACTGAAGGCAGCACTGGAGAAAATCAAGATGGGCAAAGAAACAGGCCATGATGGTATAACACCAGAAATGGTTAAGTACATGAGAGCATCAGGCGACCTGTTACTCTTAAGGGTCCTACAGGCAGCATGGTGCAACAAGACCATACCAAAGGATTGGGAGATTGCCATCTTAACACCAATTTTCAAAAAGGGTGACAATCAACAATATGGAAACCAAAGAAGCATATTACTTCTCATTGTCCCTGGTAACATCTACTCTAGAATCCTAGAGCAGAGACTCTGACGCCTAGCTGAGCCACAATTGGATGAGGTCCAGTGTGAATTACGAGCAATCCGAAGTACTCAAGACCTAATCTTCACACTCAGACAGCTGAGTGAAAAGGCCCTTGAGTATAAGAGTGAGATCCATCTTTGTTTGTTACTGGAAAAGGCATTTGACAGGGTCCCCTGGAGCAAACTTTGGGACTGTTTGGCAAGGAAGAACATTCCAGCACCTCTGATTCATCCTATACAGAGCTTCTACAAGTCTTGCAGAAATTATGTGAGGACAGCAAAGTCAGAGGAGTTCAGAACCACCACTGGTGTAAGACAAGGTGACATCCTGTCACCTTATCTTTTCATACTCCTCATGGACGATGTCATCAAGGCATGTAAGGAGAGAACAAGAAAGTATTCAGTGGGGTACTGGAACATGAGACAGGTCTGTATCTCAGAGCTGGCATTTGCTGATGATGTTGCCCTGATTGCTATATAAGAGGCACATCTCCAATCCAACCTGCAAGTCTGGAAGGAAGAGGTGGAGAAGAGAGGGATGGTCATACGCAGCTCTAAAACACAATCCATGGTGATATCACGAGAAGAAAGAAGACATCAGATTAAGCTGGGAGAACAGGTCCTGGAGCAGGTCGACCACTTTAAATACCTCGGAGCTATTATAGACCGAAAGGGAGGCATCAAAAAAGAGTTGGCCACTCGAAAAGCAGCAGCTGGGAGACTTTTTCAAGCCATAAATCGAGGATTCCTCAGCAAGATAGAGGTTGGTAAGAAAACGAAGATGGGCTGTTTACTGCTCCACCTATGTCCCAGTCTTGACATATGGATGTGAGTCATGGGCAATGACTACAACCCACAAAAGCCAGATCCAAACCTCAGAAATGAGCTATCTGAGGAAGGTGGGTGAAGTACAAGAAGAGACATGGTCCGCAACCAGACGATACGTCAAGGCCTAAAATCCCACCCCCTGCAGACCCAAGTAGAACAGTCCCAACTAAGATGGTTTGGCCATGTCTGCAGAATGGGAGAAGATCGGCTACCACGACAAGCATGAGAAACAAAGAGCCAGGGATCCAGACCCCCAGGATGACCCAGAGTCCGCTGGGAGGACAACATTAGACAATCTTTGAAGGACAGAGGACTATAATGGAACCAGACCAGGAGGAAGACAGCCGATAGAATAGTCTGGCGCTCTCTCTTCCAAACCTCTACACCTCACGGTAGAAGGGGAACGACTAAGTAAGTAAGTCATTCATTACTTACTATTTTGGTCCACTCTCGCCATTAAGTGTCATAGGCAATTGAAGTTTTCATTTTTGAGTTAAGTGTATCTAATTGGCTGCTGTGAACCAGTGTTGTAGGATTTCAATAATATTTTGTATCCATGTGCTTCTTGGTTTTCCCCATGCCCTAATACTAGAACTTTACTTGTGTATGAGTGTAGTGGTAACCAATTGGGCTCCTTTCTCATGAGATGGCCAAACCATATCTGATGTAGGATGTTGTTCATACAATTTTTCTGATATTATTTCTCATTTTGTCTCCCCTGGTAACATTAATGGCCCTTTTTAAGCTTCTTATATTACATGATCTTGAAAACAAAAGGCAAGAGGAGCTTTCATTGCATTGGGGAATATATGGAGATCAAGAGAAATCGGATCCAACACGAAAATAAGAATCTTCAACTCAAATGTGAAGTCAGTCCTATTGTATGGCTCGGAGACATGGAGAACAACAAAGACAACAACCAAAAAGCTACAGACTTTTATAAATGGTTGCTTGTGTAGAATAGAGGGATTAAAATGGTATGACAAGGTTACCAATGTGGAACTGATGACAAGAACTAGACAAGTGCCAGTGGAACAAGAGATGAGAAGAAGACGATGGCGATGGATAGGACACACACTGAGGAAACCTGTTGATAGCATTACAAGGCAGTCCTTGTTCTGGAACCCCCAGGGCAAGAGAGGCAGAGGTAGACCAAGAAGCACATGGAGAAGAGAGTTGGAAACAGAGGTGAAAATGATGAGGAGAACATGGAAAGAACTTGAGATGATGGCACGTGACAGGAGGACTTTGCATGTGTTTGTTGAAGGCCTATGCTCCTTTGGGAGTGGAGGGTTATGAATGATGAATGAATATTACATGATGTGATTTTCCTCTGTTGCACTCTGGTCAGGAATTTTCTCTGATACTGACAGCAAAGAAACGATAAGAAGTCATGCACAGTGACTAATAATGAGGTTGTTCATGGGAGGGGGGGGGGGGGTATCAACCTCATCATGTAAAACAAATTGCCACAGAATCTACCATTACAAGATCATGTGACTGCTTGGTGCAGACTTCCTGCTGTAGTGATGGCTCCATGCTTCTAAGGAGTGCGAAGGAAAATGGTGATAATAATGATATCATATCTGTAATACCTGTGTGATACACGGCAATCCTAGGAGAAACTCTGCCAAACAGGCCACTGCTGTAATTGTGACTTTCTTCCTCCGTAAGAGGTGAGGGTATTCATCTGTAATGCCACTCAGAATAGTTTCAAACATTCCAAACTATTGACAGAAAACAGAAAAGGAAATACATACAAAAGATTTAAAATAAAGTGCTGGCACATTCCTAGATCTGATCATTTTCTTTCTCAGAAAATTCATTTGTTTCTGTTGACGGGGTATTTTTTTTACATCAGGCTGTTCACATTAATTTCATCATCTAAAGCTACTACAGAAACCCCCACAGCAAGAGCAGATGAATGCTTGGTGCAGGCTCCCAGAAAGGGGACCAGCTGCAGTGGCAGTCGCGTGCTGCATAAGGAGCGAAAAGGAAGAGGATGATGTCCACATTAGAGAAGAACTCGGGATTGGCAGATTTGAACTTGGAAGTTTTCTTTTAGGCTTTTCCCTCATGACAGTATTAAGACTCCTATAACAATGAAGCCTTGTGTAATATGAGGTTGTGACTGGGTCTGGCTACCTTGTCATATAAAATAAATTGCTTATGAAACCACTGCTGCAAAAGTCCATAAATGTTTAGGTGCAGATTTCCTGCAAAAGGTCCAGCTACAATGGTGGTTGTATAAGCATATATAACATATAAGGAAGGGAAACCCGAGGCCTGTAAACAGTAAATAAATATTAGACAAACATAAAAGTATGTTAACAGGCACTCGTAAGAAATAAAGAAGTAGAACACTAGACAACAGAAAAACAACAGACGTGAGTGGCTTACCCAGGATTTGAACCCCGGACCTTCCGTACGACAACACCGCCTAGCTATACAAGCGAATTACACTATCCTCCCGGCCAGCTAGGCATCCCCAAAAAAAGATGCTTTACTGACCGGTCATTAGTGCGAAACACAAGACAACACCGGAAGTTTACAATGGGCAGCTTAGCCTTATTGATGACGCAATCACTTCTGTCGTTCCCCTATTATACAGTATATGTCAGTCCACACAAGACAAAGACCTTGATACTGTGTCTAGTAAATGATAGAAGACTATAGAACAGTAGTATAGAACAGAGGGTAGGTTTCTGGTATTGTATAAACATATATAACATATAAGGAAGGGAAAATGTCAAGAAATAGCCATAGTGAAGAGCAATGGCTGCAGCTTCATATTGCACAAGGAACACAAAGAAATAGTATTGAACATTATCTACAGGCTCTAATATGAACTGAACAATAAATGTAGACAGTAGCTACTGTAAGCTTATTTTTGTGGATCAGTTCCTTTAATTTACATGAATGTATAATTGGTGTATATAACAGTATACAAGGGAATTTTGTAGGGCAAGTGTGTGGGAAGGGCAGCAATAATGTAAATTATCTCAGTATTTTTACAGTTATTTCTCTTTGTATAGTTAAAATCATTTGATACTTTACGCTTACAAATTAATTACCGGCTTTTTCTTGCTGATTTAAAGGTCAATTTCATGCCAGCTATCACCATTAACTGATCAAACACTTTGGTAAGTTCTCAACAACTTTTTTTTCGCCATTGGTGAGAATGTATGATATTATTCAAAGTTATAGCTAGCTGTTTGCAAAGTGTGAGCTGTCAATCTTGGACAAATTGATTTCTTGGAGACAAAAATGTCTGCTTTTTTTAATTTTTAGGATGATGTTCTACTTTAAAATGACACACATTTTTGCTGTCTCCGAAACTACTGTTGGAATATATTACTAAGATTTAGCATAGTTACAAGTAAAAACTTATTTTATTGTCCTCTATCTACAATGGAATAAACTAGCCTAATCAAACAGTTTAAAAGATTACAGATGTTTGAAGCATGAAACTGGATATAGCAACATTCAATTTGAAATAACTCTTAAATAACAAAAATATTACAAAATTTTGTCTACATATGAGCAGTTTTGATCATCATAAAAAAAAAAAAAACTTGACTGACCTAATGTTGTACCTATTTTCTCAGAAATCCTTTTTGAATATAAAGTGCTGAAAAATGTGTCCACTTGGACTTATCATGTGAAAGCTAGTCAAGTTCATTATATATGTTCCCAGTATGTGATTGCATTCTCTTGACAGCTGCATTTCTGCCTAATGAGATGGCAGTTTTTTTTAAATTTGATGACTATAATGCCTACTTCTACAGCTTCTGCTTTTTGTTTTTATGATTTTGAAGAGTTGATTGCTGGTCTAGTGCATCATCTTTCTGCTCAAAATCTGAGAATACCTCGCCTGCTTTCTGCTGTGATCTCTTGAAAATAAAACGTGCAAGGTTCATCTGCTAATGTTATTTAACTTGTGGTTTTGGCTTGAAACAGGAGTTATGGGGGGGGCTGTATATACAAACTGCTTTACATTTAAAACACACCCATGAAGTAATTTACAATCATACCTATAGTTCTATTTTGATACTAGCTTTGGAACAAAACTTTTTACAGAAACTATGTTTTTAACGCAGAATACCAAAATAGAAGAATTTAAGTACATAAGCCAATAAAGTTATTATAAAGAAGAAATGAGTACAAAAGCTAAATACTCTACACCTACAAATTTCCACTAAAAATTAATAGTAAAACCAGGTTTAGTGGTTAGAAAATGTCAAACACATTGAAAAACTCTAAAACTGAAAACAATCCATTAAAGTAGAGCTGTATGGATAAGACACAAAAGTGATTGAGAGCAGCAAAATACAATTTCAGCAAAATCATACAGTAACTCACATCCAAACCAACAATGCTGAAAACAGATATGATGCTCATGGTGCCACATGCCTTTTAGAAAAATAAAAATGCAAACTGAAGATTGAACTGAAACCTTATATAAAATGGATTTGCCAAAGAATAGGGCACATTTAATTGAAACAGAGACCAACAAAGAAGGTGAGGGGAAACCTAATGATGTAAATAGAGATAATGAAACAGATCAAAATCATAAAAATCTGATTTTGGCCAGATTAAAAGGCATAAAAATATATTTAATATCACAATGGTGGAAAAAAACTATGTTCAAATTACACTGGCTAACAAAAAAAAATTAATTTTTTCTTTCTCTAACATTTCTATGTTTTTCTGGTCAATTTTAATGCGCTGTTTTTAAATCTGCAAACCGTTTTTCTCTATCAGGTCGGGAACTCTAGAAATACGCAATTGAAGTTTTTTAACAACGCATACAGTATTACAACATCATTCGTATAAGAAGTATAACAGTTATGTAGGCTTGAATTTCTTTGCAGTCGACTTTCGTCGGTGAATGGCATGTGGTACATCGCGATGAAGCATCCAACAATAATCGGCAAGCATGGTCACACAATTGGGGCCGCGGTAGCATAGTGGTTAGTGCACTGGCTTCCTAGCGCAGTGGTCTATGGTTCGATCCCCAGATGAGGTGGGAATTTTTTAGGCCACAAATGGCTCCTGGGTCGACCCAGCCCCAAATGGGTACCAGAGCAACTCTGGGAAGGTTAAGGTGGCCGGCGTGATGCCGACCACATCACCACTAGTGTGCCAACGATCAAGATAATATGGGCCTAACACCATATTCCCAATATGCCTCAATGGGCATGTAACGGGTTCCTTTACCTTTTTTTTTTTTTACCTATGGTCACACTCCACCGTCCTTAATAACGTGACTCCATTACGGCGATATCTTGATGGAATCGTTCTCCATGTTCATAGCTGACTTCGCCAAGGTTGTCAGGGAAAAAGTCAAGATGCGAATCGAGCAAATGGATTTTGAGGGACATGTTACAGCCCATAATTCTGTATGCATCTATGCACTGCTTAACAATATGCACATAGTCGACAGATTTGTGATTTCCCAGAAAGTTATCGACGATCGATTTGAATGCCATCCATGCGTGAAGTTCACTACCATGTAACAAGTTCTCGAATTGTTTGTCTGCAATAACTTTTCTAATCTGAGGTCCTACAAAGATACCTTCCTTTATCTTTGCATCGCTAACTTGCGGAAACTTTTCTCGAAGATAAGTGAAAGCTTTGCTCGTTTTATCTAATGCTTTTACGAATTTCTTCATGAGCCCCAACTTTATATGTAACGGTGGTAAAATGATTCTGTCTTTGTTAACTAATGGCTCGTGTATTACATTTTTATGCCCGAGCTGCATATGATCCCTGATAGGCCACACCTTTCTTGCATAATGTTCCCGTCTGTTGCGGCTGTCCCATTCACATAGGAAGCAACAAAATTTAGTATACCCAGTCTGCATGCCCGTGAGAATTGCAATGACCTTTAGGTCTCCACAAATCTGCCATTGGTAGTCATTGTACTTTATTTTTGCCAAAAGTATAGCCATATTGTCATAAGTTTCTTTCATATGAACAGAGTAGGCGACTGGAATTGATGAAAATAAATTTCCGTTATGCAGTAACACGGCTTTTAGACTAGTGTTGGAAGAGTCAATGAAAAGTCGCCATTCGTTGACTATGTGCTCATGACCGAGGTGCACCATTAGACCGTTTACATCTTTGCAATAGCAAATGTCATCATCCATCTCAAAGTATTGAACAAGTTCTCTGTGTCTATGACGAAATTTAGATATCGGATTATTGGGCGCTAAAAGACTCCATTCTTTGAGTCGCGAACCAAGTAATGCCGCTTGTCCTTTGGTAAGAGCGAGATCACGTATTAGAACTGAAAGTTCTGAATGGTTAATTAAGTGAACACCATCATTCACTGGTATATAATCCGAGTCAGAATTAGTTTCTAAAGCAGGTAAACTATCACTTTCTGATGGTTCATTCACGTCCAACGTATATTGTTCTTGTGGAACTGGGATCGGACACGTGATTGGATCATGAGGCACTGGTTTCGAAACCGATTCAATATTTGGATAAACCACAGACTTTCTAGTTTTAAAAGTGAAACCATGGATATTTGTCAAGCAGAAGTAACAATCAGTAGCGTGATTTGTCGGTTCACGCCATATTACTGGCACTCTAAAAGGCATCGACTTATGCTTCCGCGATTTTCGTAACCAACCTTCCAATGTATTTGCACAAGTCGAACAAACTGCATTTGGCTTCCAAGATTTATTTGCATCATCAACTTTCGAATCCAAATAAAGTTCATATGCTTTCTTTAGTAATGGGGTAAAGTTTTTCTGGTGAACACGATTCGTAAAATATCTGCACACGTAACAGAACAGATCAGCCGAATTTCTACAACTTCTAGAAGCCATATTTCGCTCAGAATTATTTCAAAATACAGTAACTATTTGAAAAATAGTGTAACATATGTCATGCATCTTTTAGCAGTATAAAAAGTAGAATTATTTTGCATTTTATTAATTTTTAATAAGTTATATAGTAAAAATGAAACAGAGCAAATAACAGTTTCCCAAAAATATATTTATTCACAAATATCTTAAGAACCCGATGTGATCGAGATAAATGGATTTCAAATTTGAAATCAGTGCAAGAAACTGACCTAAGAACACTTATTCTTATATAAGAAAGAAAAATGTTGTTTGTCAGTGTTATTATGGATCAATTTGAAGACAAGTTTTTCTAAATGAAGACTGATTAAGTACCTAATTTCTACAAAAATAATCAGATAATATGTGGCCAGATTTTTTAGCACTGAGAGACAGATCAGTCAGTCTGTTTTCCCTGATAGCTTACCTGGCTATCTAAACCAATGGTGAATAACATAATGAAGAAAAGTACAGCCCACAGAGGTGACACTGGCATTTTTGCAATTGCTTCTGGGTAGGCCACAAATGTTAAACCTGGTCCTAGGAACAAGAAACATACAACAATATTTTAGAAAACTTAGGTGCCATTTATAGGTGATCTGTCATTAACCTCAAATCAAATGTATGTTAATTTCCTCATAATTATTCTTACTTCTTTGTTTCTTCTTGATTTTAATTATTGATCTTCATTGTAAGTGATCTTTCATCAACCTCAAATCAAGTTTATGTTAATTTTCTCATTATTATTCTTTCTTCTTAGCTTCTTCTTGACATTAATTATTGCCCTTCATTATAAGTCATCTTTCATCAACTCCAAACCTAGTTTATGTTCATTTTCTCATCAATACTCTTAGGTCTTTGTTTCTTCTTGACATTAATTATTGCTCCTCAGTCAAAATGACTGACAGCATTATGCTTCAGAGCAGAGTAATAAGTTTCTAAACAAAAATTTTATTCTATTTAAAATTTCCATATTACCTTGGGTAACAATTTTGTCCACACTTGTGTTGACCTCATGAGCCATAAACCCAAGAACAGAAAAGATTACAAATCCAGCAAAAAGACTTGTACCCTCATTAATCAGTGGCACTAACATGGCATCTCTGTTGCAATAATAAAGAATTATTTTTGCATACTGTTTTCCTAATATTATTCATTGACATAAATCCCCCCCCCCCCCCCCCCCCCCCCCCCACTCCCTCCCCCCCCCCCCCCCCCCCCCCCCCCCCCCCCCCCCCCCCCCCCCCCCCCCCCCCCCCCCCCCGCCCCCCCCCCCCCCCCCCCCCCCCCCCCCCCCAAAAAAAAAAAAATTAAAAACAGAAATAAATAAATAATACAACTTTTAATTTTTGTTTAAATGGATAGGACATTTTTGTTGAAAACAGAAACATTCTAGCTAATGGTACAAAATTTATGAATTGCAAACAAATCATTTAGCAATAAAATGCACCACTGTGCGTAACTGGACTTCAAAATGGATCAAAGAATAGTAACATTGTAATTTAGTAAAGAATGACAAAGGAAGGTGGGGCATGGAGCTGGCCATCCTCTCCAGTAAAAATTTTAAGCCACAAAAAAAACTTTCAAAAAAAACAACTTCAGTAAAATGTATATTATACAACATTCAGCAATATTTATTGATTCTTATCAAGTCTGTTCTGATAAACAATGGATGGTTCTATTTCTTTTGTTTTTGTGTGTGTTTTTCCCCCATCAAAATGTAATGTTAATTTTGCTCAGTTCAACTATGGTTACTTACTTGAGACTTTATACTTTTAGGCAGCGTCTGCCAATTTATACATCTGAACCACATTTAATAATCCACTCTATAGCCAAAATTATTTAAGCCACTTTAGCAAAAACTGATGCGTATTAAAGAACAAATCTCACCTATACACATTATTGTTAAACCTGTTGTAAGATGCCATTGTTATAATTCCACCCCAGGCCATGCCAACAGAGTAGAATATTTGAAGGGCAGCATCACCCCATACCTGAAATAAAAATTTGATTAAGCCATTCTTTAGATATTACATTCCGGGCAACTATGGCTTGATACTTTTCATCTAATCCTTTCAGTATCATCATCGATGAGAAATGAGCATGGTCATTTGGAAGAGAAATATAAGAGAAGCTTATCTGCTAAAAATTCAATAGTAGTTGAAAACAGTACTAAGAATATTAGCAGCTGTTAACTGTTATTATGCAGTTAACAATAAAATTACTTTCTTTTTAAAATGTTAATTATTTATGAAAACAGATCATGAACATAACATATGAGACAAAATGTAACGCATCACTTGTAGTTGCATGATGCAGTTCAGTATGAAAAAAAGTAAACGAAGGAAGTAAAGATTACCTAGAAAAAGATATTAATACGTCATTTCATTTCACTCTCATAAGCAAATTGGCTTGCGCAGACTGAGCCCAGTTTAAGTTTTTTAAAATGAGAAATTTGTCTGATTCACTGTCATCATCATTATTTTCCTTTGCTTTCCTTAGGGAGCATGCAGCCACCACCGTAACTGGTCCCCTTGCAGGAAACCTGTTTTAAGCGTTCACAAACTTGTGCAGTGGTAGTTTCTTGTGGTCTATGGCCATTTTTTTACATGATGAGGTTGCCAGTCACAGGCAAGTGAGCTAGCTATATGGGGCATTAGTCTATGGTAAATTCATTTGTTTTTATACAAAAACACTTTAACTCTTAGTATACGAGCGGCCTTTTAGAAAGGCCAATGATCGATCCCCTTCAATAGCAAAAATGTATAGGTGAATGCATGTTTAAAACCACTGAACAATTTAGTTACGTGCATGATATAGGGGTTTCATTTCTTCACATTTTGATATCTAACACTTTATGTGTTATCTTTATAAATAAATTATTTATTGCAAAATCTGTAACGGTAGTCATGAAATTAGCTCATATACTAAGAGTTAATACAATAATATAACAGCAATAAAAACACCAATATAATAGCAGCAAAAGATCAAATATACAGTCAACAAGGTAGCAGTATGGCAAAAAAGCCATGAAGATGAGAGAAACACATTTTAAACAAAGAAAACAAATATAATTTATCATTCTGTAGATTTTAGCTACCGCAGACAGGCCAGATGAAGTGTAACAGCACATGCTTTACAATTCAATACAGTTTTACAATTTAACTGCAGCTATATTCCACATTTCTGTTTACTATTTTCATTTGCTCATTAGGAGTTAGGTTATGCCTGGCATATGGTCATCTAGTGTATAGAAAATAAAAATGACTCACAGTAAATTCAAAGAGCTTTTCCCATCTAGGAACAATGTAGAACTTGATTCCTTCCACAGCACCAGGCAGAGTGCAGCCTCGGACTAAAAGGATCAGGAGAATCAAATATGGAAAGGGTGCCGCAAAATGCATCACCTGTTTGAGAGATCATTATTACAATCAGTATTTATTGTTCTGTTAACATTTGCTTTATGTTGTTGAATTTTAAATTTCTTTTTTATTTTCATATTTTATTTTCGAGTTTTCTTTCACGTAAGTCATTATGTAACAACATTTTAAGAAACTCTTTATTTGTCCCACTCTTTCCATTTATGCTTATATTTATTGTTGACATCTCTTTTTTATTTATTTGTTTATTTTCTTTTACTAAATATCATAATGTTTTCTAATATAATGAAAATATGGCCAACCTTTCCTAGAATTTTAACTCCTTTAAACAAGCAGAAGAAGACACATAGCCAGGCAATGGCTAGGCAGATCAACAATTGCCATCTGATTGTGCCAGGATTGTTGATTCCATCAGTTAGTTCTAGCACATGGCGTCTGTAAACATGAAAAAACATGTGCTGTAAAGCTTCATACTTTTAATACTCACAAATTGCTAAAGGAAATATTTATTAAAAATACTGCAATGATGTCAGACCTAATGGTCTTTTATATTTGGACATGCACCCTAATATAACCGACCAGGTTGAACGGGACTTGCGCCTCACCAAATTAAGGCAAAATTTTATTTTTAAAAAAAAACAAACATATTTATTAAAATTATCAAAATCTTCAATATCTAGGACATATTTAAGAAACTCTTTAAATTTTCAACATCAAGAAGTTCAGTAATATCATGCTATATTTTTGCAAACAATTAAAAATATGATAAGAAAAGAAAACAGGAAAGACAAGAAAATGTATATGAATTAGAGCAAGGAAACAATGGCTTCATCTGGCATTTAACCAATATCAGATACAGAAACAAATGGAATGTAGAATATCCAGGTCACACACAGAATAATGCTTACTTCCAGCTCAACAGAAGACAACAAGTGGTAATCTTCAGACTCCACACTGGCCACAATAGATTGAGATACCATCTATTCAACAAGCTAAAGATAGGAACTACCAATCTGTGTAACTGTGGCACTGATAAAATGACTGCTGAACACATGCTTCAAAGTTGCCCCTTATATGCGGTTAAGAGAATGCTTATATGGCCGACGCCAGTTCCTTTCTTGGAAAAGCTTTACGGGGATTCAAATAGCCTCAAACTGACTACTGCTTTCTTTGACAACATTCAAGTTAACATCTGAGAGTGTGTGGCCGTGATGGTGTGGTTGATGTTTGTATTTTTCAGTGTTTGTATAGCGTGGACTCGTCTCACTACCCAAACAGTAGGCACCTAGGTGCTGATGATGCTATGGTACTATAACTCTAGATGATAGTACATCACACAATAATACAGATGATGGATGGATAACATCTATCATAAAGCACTGCACTCAACCAGCAGTGGTGTTTATTTACAGTAGTCATCCAAAAAAAAAATCCGTCGAAAAATTGACTCATGCCCAACCTTCCATTGAGGTGGGTCTTCTTTCACAATATACAAAACAAATGCTCATTTAGTGATCTATGAGATAAGTCTCCTCTCTGTCTATTAATTCCTTTTACCTATAGTCTGACACAGCTTTATTAGCTCGTATAAGAATTAGCTAGATTTCAGACACGATTTTTCAAGCTCTCAATTGTACAATGTTATGCACCAACTAACGACGCTCTTGATATCACAAAAGATGACTTCTATGAAGCACTTCTAAGTACCATCAACACAATACCCAAGCATGACATAATAGCAGTCATGGGTGATTTTAACGCCAAAGTAGGTGACAACAACGATGGAGTACAAAGATATCTCGGTACTCATGGCATAGGCTGTATGAATCAAAATGGCGAAAGACTTCTAGAACTTTGTGAAATATCAAACCTCGTTGTGGCAGACACCATCTTTCCACATAAGAATATCCACAAGATAACATGGAATTCACCTGATGGCAGAACTAAGAACCAGATAGATCACTTCTGCATAAGCGCTAAATTTCGCTCATCAGTTCAAGACGTCAGAGCATACAGAGGTGCAGAGATCGGAAGCGATCATAACCTCTGCATAGCTAAACTGAGAATTAAACTGAAGAAGTTATACCAACAGAATAAAAATAGAAGAATAGATGTACACAGACTGCATTCAAATGATATAAAGGAGGAATATAATGTCAAAATGAACAACTATTTCGATGCTTTAGGCAAAATTGACAACGATATCAACACCAAGACAATCGATACTAAATGGGAACAACTGAGAACAGCAATGACAGAAGCAGCAGTAGCGACCACCGGATACCTAGTACATAAAAAGAAAAAATGGATGAGAGAAGATACTTGGGATAAAATACAAGAAAGGAAAACAGCAAAACTTAAACTACTAGCGGCAAGTACACATAATGCAGTTGAATCTTGCAAACTAACTTATAACTTGTTAAATAAAGAAGTGAAGACAAAAACTCGAAGAGATAAAAGACATTTCATCAATGAACTGGCCGTAGAAGCTGAAAATGCTGCAAGAACTGGTAATAGTAGGTGCCTTTATCAAATTACAAAACAACTATGTCACCAGCCTACTGCTATGGAAACACCTGTTAAAGGTAAATTAGGGAATTCAATACCAACAGAAAAAGAACAAATGAAGAGATGGGCTGAGCACTTCATGGAGGTGCTAAACAGACCACCACCAACAGTAACACCTGATTTTAATAATGAAACACCCATCACCACCTTGCCAATAACTTGCGATGAATTCACGCTGGACGAGATCAAACAAGCCGTTAAAAGATTAAAAAATTTTAAAGCTGCTGGAGTTGACGAAATTTCAGGGGAAATGATTAAAGCAATTAATGACAACAACCTCTTGAGAATTTTAGATATTATAAATGAAGTATGGAGAGAAGAACAACCACCACAACAATGGAAAGACAGTATTATTGTAAAGTTACCGAAGAAAGGTGATCTATCAGACTGTAATAACTGGCGTGGTATATCTCTATTATCAGTACCTGGAAAATTATTATGTTGCATGATGTTAGAAAGACTTAAATTGCATGCTGACGAAAAGATCAGAGAAGAACAAGCGGGTTTCAGGCCGAAACGATCATGTATTGATCAAATATTCACACTAAGAACAATTATAGAAGAATCAGTGGAAAGGCAATCGCCACTTATTATCACCTTCGTCGATTTTCAAAAAGCCTTTGATAGTCTACACCGCCCATCATTGTGGAAGATACTTACAATCTATGGTTTTCCAACAAAATATGTGAATATAATCAAAGCACTATATGACAATGCAAGATGTTGTGTTAGAACAAATAAAGGGAATACAGAATGGTTTACAGTAGAAACAGGGGTGAAACAAGGCTGTATTATGTCACCACTACTTTTTGGAATAGCTATTGATTGGGTTATGAGAAACTATACCCACAATGAACAATTAGGTATAAAATGGACAAATGGAAAATTCCTGGGGGACCTGGATTTCGCAGATGATGTAGCATTCTTAAGTTCAACACCAAGACAATCCCAAGAAGCAATAAAATAATTTGTGTCATCTCTCGGTTTTTAAAATAGGTCTCCAAATAAATGCCTCTAAAACTAAAGCTATGAACTTTTCTAACGAGACCTTTGATATCATCTTGAACGGGGAAAAAACTACAGAAAGTTGAAAGTTTCAATTATTTAGGCAGTAAAATGACTCAGGATGGTGACACAACAAGAGAAATCCATACTAGAATTGCTTTGGCAGCTAGCGCCTTCAATAGATTATCTAACATTTGGAAATTACGATCATTGAATATACATACCAAGCTTCGTCTGTTTAATTCAAATGTTATCTCAGTGTTAACATACGGCTGTGAGAGTTGGAAAATAACAAAATCATTGGAGAACAAGCTGAATACATTCGAGAACAAATGTCTTAGAAAACTCATGAACATCAGTTGGAAAGAATTCAAGACTAATCGACAAATAAGAGAAGACTCTAGGCAGAAATATGTCTCCGACTATATAAGGAAAAGACGATGGTCATATATCGGTCATGTCCTACGAATGCAAAACAACAGAATACCACTACAGGCGCTCACTTGGGTTCCTGAGGGTAAGAGGAAAAAAGGAAGACCAAAAGAAACACTCAGAAGAACAATAATAAGAGAAGGAAGAACGTTGGGCCTAAATAATGTGCAAGAGCTAAGAGGAGTGGCGTCACAACGAACAACCTGGAGAGCACTGGTTTCTGCCTTATGCGCCGTGTTTGGTGCTTAAAGAATTTATTATTATTATTATTATAAGAATTTATGTTCTCTGATTTTGTTTGCAACTCATGATGAGGCACGTAGGTCTGGTGGAACTAATTTGAGGTATATTACTATAGAAAACTGGTCTAACTATCCGGGCTGTTTATTTATATCAATAGTCATAGTTCCCCGCTCTGACCTTAGCTACTGTCTATCCTCTCTTCATCTTATTCAACATACCTGTTCTGTTGAAAAATCTTGACGACTTGTTAACATAAATCTTGCAAATGGTGACATCGTCTTTCTTGCCTTCATCTATCACTATTTTAAAAATGGCCTTTGAGCATCTTGTAGGTTCGGCAAAACAATTTGATAACAGTCTGTAACCACAGCAACCAACCACTTCCAGTGGCTTGTTCGCCAGAGTCATGAACCATCAAAACATCACTCGCCACTGCACAAATCTTAATTTTCTAGCCACTTCTAACCTACGCTGAGCGCATTCAAAATCAGACTGATCAGTCCCCCGATTTTTACATTTTTCTCGTTCTCTCCTAAAATGTGTTCATCTACCAAACTTTTCTCGTGCGTATTTTTTTTCTTGCTCGCTCACCAAATCTTACATGGGACGTAATTTTAAATTATCCACCTTTGCTGAGTACACTCACAACCCAATACAACCTTCTGTGATCTTATTACTAAAATATTGTATGCAAATTTGTCCCACCATACTTTAGAACTCACATGATATGCTTAATCCTAAAACACCCACTACATCTCTCAAAAGGGATCCACGGAGTTACCTCCCTTCCCCCAAAACACTCCTCTGCTCTTATCACTTCCCTTTAACAAGGACGAATAGTCTTTTAACAATTCTATTCAACTTTCTCAAACCATTTTTCTGCACTAACTTTCCTTTAACAAATCCCAAGTCCCGTTCACAAGTGTACGAAGAAGAAGGATTTAACCAATGACTATTTCTACTTCATGCAAAGAAGACATCAAACCAGTAGACATCAATAGCTATCACTAGTTCATTCATTTATCACTCTTCAGCTTCCCAAGGAGAACACATGCCAAGTCTTCCTGTCCTGTGCCATCAGTTCAAGGTCTTTCCATGTCTTCTTTATTCCCCTCATGGCTGTCTCCAGTTCTCTTTTTATTTCGTTACAATTTAAATTTCTTATTATCACGCGTAGCTTCAATTTGTTAGAATTTTCGGTGTTAAGGTGTGAAGTGTTGTATACTTAACTTGTCTGACTTGTGACTATTATTAATTTCTTCCATCTCTCGTTTAACTTCACTTTGTTGTGTTGAGCAGTTCTGGTGTGATATGTTGTATGCCTGATTGTTTTGTGACAATTTTCATATACTCAGTTGAAATTGTTTTTTATTAGTTGTATTAATTATTTTAATATTGTATTTTCTGCAATTTCTCATTTCTTGAATTCCACTTCCTTGGTGAAGTATTAATTCGTAAAAATATTTTGCGCTTTTTGTGTGCATAGCCTAACTGTTTTTTAACTTGTATTTTTTTATTATATTTTTTTATATTTTTTTAAAATATATCTTTCTTTTTACTATACAAGCATGGCTGGTAATTATGTACCGTGGCTTCACAAGGATGGTCTACGACTTGGTCATCTGAATATTTACCATCTTCTAGGTAAACTCCCCGAACTTACATACATTCTAAGTAATAATTTTCACATTTTTGGACTTTCAGAAAGTCGCCTAAATGACAGAATAACAGACGATGACATTGCGTTAAATGGTTTTAAAACTATTCGGCGAGACGCAAGCAAAAAACAAGAGACAGGTATAACAGTTTATATTTCCACTTCCCTTAATTTTCGCCGCAGAAACGACTTAGAGACAGCAGAGATAGAATGTGTATGGTTGGAAATAAAGCTACCGAATCAGGGCCCATTTCTGGTGGGATATCTTTATCGAAATCCTAGTGCAGGACCTATATGGTACGAAGATTTCACCATAATGATGGACAATGTATTTGCCACAGTCAAGGAGGTTGTTCTTCTTGGTGATTTCAACATCGATATACACAATTCAAATCTAACATGGAAAAATATAATATTATCGTACAACTTAAAACAAATAGTTAACCAGCCTACAAGAGTAACACAAGCATCAACCACACTAATCGACCACATCTACGTAACTTGCCCAGAAAACATCATAGAATGCTCTGTCCCTAATATTGCAATGAGTGACCACTATCCAGTATGCTGTACATGGTCAAAGAATAAATGTAAAGTTCCGAAAAATAAACATGTAAGTATCAAATTTAGAAGTTTCAAACATTTCAGTAAGGAATTATTTTTAAATGACTTGCTAACTGCACCTCTCGCCCGTGTTTACCAACTTCCTGATCCGGATGACGCTATTGAATACTGGACAAAAAATTTTTATAATGTTTTTGACACGCACGTACCAGCTAAGGAAATTCGCGTCAAACGACAATTAAAATCTCCGTGGATCACGCAGGAAGTGTTGGAGGCTATGAGGCAGAGAGATCAAGCGCACAAAAATAAGGACCTCAACACATACAGGGTATACAGGAACAAAGTTCAATATTTAATTCGGAAAGAAAAGAAAAAATCGTTTTAGAAATATAGTTCAGAACAAATCAAATAGTAAGGAAATATGGAAGGCAATTAACACCTTAGCGAAAAAACGTAATGCACCAGACTCATTCTCTTCCAACACTTCATTTACTTGCACCGACTTCAGCAATCACTTTCAAGCAGAAATAAACGGTCTGAAATCCACAATACCACCTTCCTGTAGTGACTTAGACAAACTTTCAGCATTCTGTAAAAACAAATGTACAAACTCAGTTCCACCCGACATTCCTTTTATGACAGTTAATGAAGTGTATAACTATCTTATTGGCCTTAAGGATAATAGCTCATCAGGGCTTGACGGAATTAGTAATCGAATACTGCGTTACGCCGCACCAGCTATTAGTGATTCACTAACTTTTATATATAATCAATGTATTGCTAAAAGTTATTTTCCTTCAGCCTTTAAGATTGCCAAAGTATATCCTCTCTTCAAACCTGGCTCGTCAGATAACAGTAATCTTGGTAACTATAGACCTATTTCTCTTTTATCATCGCTTTCTAAACCACTAGAAAAACACATACATAAAGCAACACTACATTACCTAGTTAGCAATGACTTGCTAATTGACAGTCAGTCAGGGTTTCGACAAAAGCATTCATGCCACACAGCTCTAACTAAGATGATAGACAACTTGCACCTAAACATAAATAACGATAACATATGTGGAGCAATCTTTGTAGACTTTAGGAAAGCATTTGATATGTTAGATCACGCTGTTTTAATAAGAAAATTAGAAACAATGAAAGTTAACTTTAAACTAGTGACATTACTTAAATCATTCCTGTCCGACAGACAGCAAGTAGTGTGGTACAATAACTCCTTGTCAAGCCCAACTATTATTGACACTGGTGTTCCTCAGGGTTCTATTCTCGGCCCTCTACTTTTTTCCATTTACATAAATGACCTTCCACTACACATCGAGCACTCATCCTGCGACCTATTTGCCGATGACTGTACCATTTATACTAGTGATAAAAGTTGCAACACGCTAGAAATATTATTACAAAGCGACACAGACAATCTTATTAAGTGGAGCAATGAAAACTGCATGCAAATAAATATCACTAAAACAAAATGTATGATAATATCAACTAGACAAAAATTACAAAACTCGCCGAAAACAACACTTCAGCTCTACATTGGAACCTCTTTAATTGAAAATGTAAATGAATATAAAACACTAGGACTCATAATTGACCAACATTTAAGTTGGAATTCGCATGTACAAGCACTGACCAAACAAACGGCACAAAAAGTTTACCAGTTAGCTAAAATCAAACATTTCCTAGATGAGGAGACACGAAAAATGTTCTATACATCCCAGATACAAACACATCTAGACTACTGTTCCACAATTTGGGATGGCTGCACCATGTCCAACACTAAAAGACTCTTTTCATTACAAAAACGTGCAGTGCGCCTAATTTCAGACAAAAACCTCACACAGTGTGTAGACGCATATACATATCTTAACATATTACCACTAAGAAAGCGCCTTCTCTTCAACAAAGCCAAATTTATTCACAAAATCTTGTCACAGAATGCTCCAACGTATCTGTGGCCTATTTTCAAATACAGCGGAAGACGCAGTCAACGCTTAAATAAATTACACATGCCCAAGCCTAGGCTCGACTTATTCAAGAAAAGTTTAGCTTTTACTGCTGCTCATCTGTGGAATACTCTTCCACACGACTTAAAAAATACTCTTAGTCCATATTCATTCAATCACAGACTTTTCAAATACATCATGAGTGCAGATTATATGCCACCCTAATTTCGTTATGTTCTTAAATAATTACGCTGTCACCTCAGGGGCGCATTCCCATAGTCAGTTATGACTGAAGGGGCTATTATTATTATTATTACATAACATCATATGTAGGTTTTAAAGTTAATTTTGTCCTGTTTAGTATAAATTATGATACGCATCTGTAAATTTGTGTAACTGTTATTGTACTGTTACAATGTTGGGATTTTATTTTATTGTACTTTCTTGTTATTTTATTATTTAAGTAACATTTAGGATACGTGTGAGAATAAATAGATTAACTATGGAAGAAGAGAGAAAGGAAGGGCAGAATGTTAGACGGGCCTGCGTGACCAATTCTAAACCCTTTGAAAATAAAGTTCGTTCGTTCGTTCTATCTATCTATCTATCTATCTATCTATCTATCTATCTATCTATCTATCTATCTATCTATCTATCTATCTATCTATCTATCTATCTATCTATCTATCTATCTATCTATCTATCTATCTAATTATCTATCTAATTATCTATCTATCTATCTATCTATCTATCTATCTATCTATCTATCTATCTATCTATCTATCTATCTATCTATCTATCTATCTATCTATCTATCTATCTATCTATCTATCTATCTATCTATCTCTGATAATGTTTGTACTTTTCAACATATGTTATGTCATGCTTATAAGTAATTAATGTTAATATGAGTGTGCTATATTATTATTTTACTTTACAACGTTGAATTCCTTGAATTTGATATGTAAAATGCATATGAGAATAAATGAATTCAGTATGAAAGGTGAGAGAAAGGAAGGGCAGAATGTCAGACGGGCCTGCGTGCCCAATTCTCAACCCTTTGAAAATAAAGTTCGTTCGTTCGTTCGTTCGTTCGTTCCTCTACCTCTCTTACCCTGGAGATTCCAGATAAGGGACTGCCTGGTAATGCTATCAACAGGTTACCTCAGTGTGTGTCCTATCCATCTCCAGCGTCTTCTTTTAATCTGTTGTTCCATTGGCATTTGTCTGGTTCTTATCATCAGTTCCACATTAAAGATCTTGTCATGCTTCTTCAATCCTTCTGTTCTACACAAACACCCATTTATGAAAGTCTATAGTTTTTTTGGTTGTTGTTTTACACTTATTTTGTTTGGTTGACCTTGTCCATGCTGTTTCTTAAAGTTTATGTGGTTAAAAATTAGTTTTTAAAGGATGATATAACCAACCCTATACCAAACCCTATTAGTCACTTTTTATGACATGCATGGTAGGGAACAGTGTTATTATCCTTTCTCCCCTCTCAGACCCCGGTCACACTCTGGTGATATTCATAATTAGTTTCTTTATTATTTTTTATTATTAAATGTAGTTCACATGTGTAAATAACATTCCTGCAATCTTTTATATTATATTGCTGCAACAAACCAAAACCTCACCATCTAAAATAGTAAGTGGGATGCACAAAAGGACTCCTGCAAGACGTTAATTTATGTTTGAGGAAACAAACATAGGCAATACATCGTACTGGGACAAAGGACAAAGAAAGTTGCCAACATTATGGCCACAAGGTCTTTATCAGGGATAAGAGGTAGTCTCATAGCAGATACTGCCATAGGTCCAGTTCCCTTCCTCACTGCGTTTTCCTTCCCCAACTCAAGAGCTCAGTCAAGTACCCATTTACAGCTGGGTAGACGAGCATGACGATACCATGAATTGAACCTAGCAACTTTGCCGTGAGAGACTAGAGCTCTAACGACTCTGTCAGTTGAACAGTCATAATAAAGAATTATTAAGAACAGACGGTTCTGATAAAGTACCAAATATATATATACAGTGCTCTCCTCAGTTAAAGCAGATCTTCAGTGGATTTTAGTAAACTCAGACATTAGATGAATCAGTAATCGCAGAATTTACTGTAAACATTCATTGTAAGTGTCGGTGGTGTTAAATAATGCTTTTGCACATTTATGATGCAGATAAAAAATTTGAGTTTTTCACAGTGTTCCTGTTTTGTGCATTATGATTCTTGAGAGATATTTCACAACTTTTCCCCCACTTTAAAAACACTTCACAAGTCATAAAATCTGCCTTAGAAGCAAATAAGGAAAAACAATGAAAAATAACATTGCACTTCAGACATGTTTTTCAAAACTGAAACAATACAAGTAAGATGAGCAGGGTAGCTTGTGAGCCAGGAATCTAGATTGTTTAAGCCTTCATTACTAATTGTAATTACATGCTGAGGGAGTTTGAGCACCTATGGGTTTGCCTGGAGTGCAGTTATGTCGATTCTGTTCAACAATAACTATGAAACAATAACATTTATCATGAGTATAATACAAGACGCAGAGCATTAGATTAATTTATATTTTTTTTATTTTATGAATAGAAATGACCCCTCAACCCCAAAGAGGTAATAGGGGAGGGAGGGTAAAGGATTCCGTTACACGCCCATTGAGGCATATTGGGAATATGGTGTTAGGGGTGATGTGGTCAGCATCATGCCGGCCGCCTTAACCTTCCCAGAGTTGCTCTGGAACCCATTTGAGGCTGGGTCAAACCAGGAGCCGTTTGCGGCCTAAAAAAATCCCGCCTCATCTGGGGATTGAACCACAGACCACTGAGCTAGGTAGCCAGTGCACTAACCACTATGCTACCGCATAAAAAGAGGTCATAATTAGGACATAAAGTGTCTCTTAAGACCAGAAAATATATATGATTATTGGTAATACCTCATCGTGGCATCATACATCCTATCCAATTATTGTAAATAAAGTAAATTAAAATGTCCAAATTGTGTGGCATGTGTGTTTGCTTCTATTGTTCTAAAATGGTAGTCTTTTCATACTTGTCATGGTGTAGAACCTTTTCATACTTGTCATGGTGTAGAACAAACAAAAAAAAAAAAAAAAGGAAGAGGGTGGGGATTAAGCTTTGGCTTAAGGTTTTCAGGAATAAACTATCGAGCTATAACAATGAGTACACTCACTCCCAAAACTCCTCACTAGCAGGTATACTCTTGTTGCTTCTCACATATGCCATTTTCGTGCCATTAGCCACAAAGGCAAACATAGAAGCTGCACTGTCATTCATGAATGTCTGGTTTTTGGTTACATTGTCAAATCCAGCAAGTGCAGAAATATTCTTCAGTCTCTCATCATCCACACACTTGTCTGTATTCCAGTCATTATTACAATGGGACCAGGGAAGGACTGTGCGGAATGATAAAAACAAGTAGTACAGTGTCCAGGCGATGATCACATTGTAGTAGATGCAGACAATGGCTGAGCAAATTATCATTCCAAGACCAACACCTGAAAAGGAAAGAAATGATTCTAGATAAGATATCATCAGCATCATCATCACATTTCACCTCCCCAAAGAGCATAGGACTTTATGCCAAGTTATGGTCTTATGCCAAGTTATGGTCTTATGCTAAGTTATGGTCTTATGCCAAGTTATGGTCTTATGCCAAGTCTTCCTGTTCCTGGCCCGTGCCATCAGCTCATGGTCTTTCCATGTCTTCTTCATCCCCTTCATAAGCCACACATTAGATAAGATATACTTACTTACTTAGTCGTTCCCCTTCTACCGTGAGGTGTAGAGGTTTGGAAGAGAGAGCGCCAGACTATCCTATCGTCTGTCTTCCTCCTGGCCTGGTTCCATTCTAGTCCTCGGTCCTTCAAAGATTGTCTGTCCTCCCAGCGGACTCTGGGTTGTCTTGGAGTTCTGGATCCCTGGCTCTTAGTTTCCCATGCTTGTCGTGGTAGCCGATCTTCTCCCATTCTGCAGACATAACCAAACCATCTTAGTTGGGACTGTTCTACTTGGATCTGCAGGGGGTGGGATTTTAAGCCTTGACGTATCATCTGGTTGCAGACCATGTCTCTTCTTAGATAAGATATACGGATTAAAACTACTAAATATCATCATCATTACCATTTCAGCTCCCCGTAGAGCAGTGACCTTCAACAAATACCTTCCAAGCCCTCCTGTGCTGTGCCACTTGCTCAAGGTTATACCATATCTTCTTTATTCCTTTCATTTCTGTCTCCACCTCTCTTCTCCGTGTGTTTTTTTTTTGTCTCCCTTAACTCTCTAACCCTGGGGGAATTCCAGAAAAAGGACTGCCTTGAAATGCTATCAGCAGGTTTCTTCAATGTAAATTGCCAGCATCTTATTCTCAAGTCCTGTTCTACTGACACTTATCTGTTTCTTATCATCAGTTCAACATTGTAGACCATGCCACGTAGAATTGACATGCTCTGTCTCATAGTCTAATGTTTGTGCTCTCTTTGTCACTTTTCTTCTTTTGTGAGTTCACAATGATATAGAATGTTTACTGATATCTTCAGCCAGCACTGTCATTTTTTTTTTCAAAGAAACACTTCTTTGTAAGTGACTGTTTTAATTAACTCTTTCTACCCCAAGAGCCGTAAGTTGTGCCACAATGTGGTACACTTTTCTCTCAAGTGCTGTTTAAAACCCACATTTCGTTAGAGTCAGATTTTGTCACGTCTTCACTTTACTTGATATCAAACAAACTTAACTGTTACATTTATGACTGACAACATTTCGGCATATTCTTCTGAAAATTTACAACAGGTTTATAAATATTATTAATTATTGTCTCTTACATATCTATGTTTATTGCTTGTGTTAAAATATCTCGTATAGAAAATAAACTGGCAATACAACCTAAAAAATGCCTGGGATGAAAAGAGTTAAGGCTTTTTTTTTTGGTATTCATATCTTTATCATCAAGCAACCTTATTTCGTATACATTTTTTATCACTGTTAGGTAATTTATGTTGCAGAAAAAAAAATTTAGTGTTGATTCAAAGCAAACTCTTCTAACAATCCAAATAAATTAGCTGAGGTGTTAGGAGTCATGACCCAGGTTGTCCCACCTCACTTAGAGTGTCTTGAGGCAAAAGGTTAAAATGATTAATAAAGGGTGAGTACTCCTAATGCTCAGATTATCTCGTGCTGTGCCACTCTCCTATAGTTTCTCATGTAAAGATAACAGGGACAAAATTACATTAAACTAACAGTTCACTTTCCATATAGCTACAGGACTAAGACTTGAAAACTGGCCATAGGACACTTCCAAAAAGAACAATGGAAGGCCACATACCAGCAGGAACAAGGTGTATGGAATCAGGAAGGCACCTGCAAATTAAAAAAAAAAATGCAAATCATGTCATGACAAAAAACTCATACATTTTGTTCTCACTTTTGTGGCTTACAAAAGGGTAGCCAAGCATACCATAACATATATTGATATTTTTAACTGCTGCATTTGAAGGGCAAAGACCCATATACCATATGACATCATTCGTAGTTTTATCAAAATAGATGTGCTTACAGGTCTTTCAACTTATCTTTACTTGGTAACTCTTTTTTATTACAACTGTTTGTGCTGTTCCCTGTTCCATTGCAGATATATTTCATGTCCCTTAATAAATTTACTCTATTATAAATAAATTTACTCTATTTGGGCTGAGTGGACGGAGGAAGAAGTTACTATATTGTCTTGAATTTATTACACTATATATCCTATACATTGAGGGTTGAACGGGATATTTTGTTTAAAAGAAAATATAAAAAAATGTCCCTTAATAAATTTTCATACCTGAAAGGACACCAAGGTTGTAAATCAGAGAATAATTGCAGCGAAATGTATTAATATAAGTAGATTATAAGCATCAAGAAGCCACTATCACATGGCAACAAGTGAGAGAGGGAACCGGATTATATAACGTGTGTTTTCTTGAGTGGTGTGAGTTCTTCTTGTGCTACTTGCTTTTCATTATTTCTTATTCTCTTTTATAGTCTAAGTGTGCTGTGAGTCTTCTGAATGCTGGAAATCTGCTTGTGTTTACACATATTTGTCATCTGCCTTTACAGTAATAGTATCCCTTTCAGCCATTACTGACTATAGGAACGATGTCTCGGTGGGCACGAGGTTTAGCACTTGGATAAAGAGGTCAAGCTGTTGCCCATGCAGCATGCCTCTGCTGGTGAGTTCAGAAGAACGGCGCAGCCGATACAGTCTGACACCAGAACACGTGCTAAATCCTCCTGTCCTGTGCCATCTGCTCCTGGTCTTTCTATGTCTTCTTTATTCCATTCATTTCTGTCTCCAGTTCTCTTCTCCGTGTACTTTTCAGTCTCCCTCGACCTCTTTTACCCCAGAGGATTACAGAACAAAGACTGCCTTGTAATGCTATAAGTATATTTTCTCAATGTGTGTCCTTTTCATCACTAGCATCTTTCTCTCTTGTTCCACTGGCACTTGTCTGTTTCTTGTTATCATCTGTCTTTAATTTGTTGGTTTTATTTTTATAAACTGCAACTTGGGCCGTTTAGCAGTAATGATCAATATACCAGTGTGGTAAAATGGGATGTTATAAATATTTATAGGGGACTTAGTGTACTGACTGAGATCAGCTGTGAAGGTATCTGTATCTAATAGGTGTAGTGTTTTACAGATAACCTTACTTGCTACCACATTTATACCTCAGTCAGAATTATTCTGGAATATTGTGATGACTACGTTAAATGTCTAGGGTTATGTAAATGATGAAGTGTAAGTCACAACAACAACAGACAGATAAACAATTTAATTTATTCCACCACACTTGACAACACTGTGACACTCACACACATTTAACACTCTATAAGACTATCTTAATTGAGTCAATGGTAAAAGTTCAAATATATATGTATTAATTACTTTCACTAATATATATCCCGATTCAACTACACAGTGAACCAGGAATCACAATCAAATGTAATCACAATTTATATGTACATAATTTATAAATATACCAACGGGCTGATCACCCGTTTGCCAGTCACTTCGATTACGGAAACAACAGCAAATGGATTGATTTGCCATTGCCCTAAAGATGCCAATAGGCGTGATGGGAAACAATGGCAAAGAAAGCCTATCTGCTGTTGCCCTAAGACGCCACTAGGCGTAATGGCCACTGACTGCTTTGACGGTCGGTGGCTAAGGACGGAAGAAGAAGAAGAAGAATTTATAAATATGAACCTTGTAGTGACATATTGTATTAGTATTATCCTATGATAACAAACACTGAGTTCAGAGCGGTAGGCCAACTGTCAGCTTCATCTGAAACAATTTACACCAGTATACTCCTCCCTAATGGTTACTACGCCTCTGCAATTCCAGCATTAGTTCTTTCTAGTCAATAAGATAGGTGTCAGTGTACTGTTTGGCAATTCCATGCAGTTTTACTTTTCTCCGACACCTTCTGTTCAGGTTGGAGCAGTATCTAGGCCTTGCCTCATGTTCGCTACTGAACCACACACATATACAGACATAAATTATCAATTTACATTCAATTTTCATTAAAAAGATATCAAATATTTCAAGCTTACCACAATTCATGGAAATAATACACAATTACGTTGACTGGCAATGAATATGGCACAAAATCCGACCTGCCGCTGTCTCAGGCTTTTATTTAGAAAAATATAAGCTGAATCTCAACGCACTGTTGCTTTAGAAAGTTTATTTGAAAATGTGGTGCTGAACTGACGCTTCTAATTGACTATATTGGCGGGTCTAACCAATCGTGCCATGTTTACACAGCTTTTCAAAAAAAGTACCTCTACTACTGTTTCCCCTAACAACAAAAAATTAGTATTTGTAGTCCGACTAATCGTGTTTCGTCTTACATTTACTGCGCTCCAATCAAATAGGATTTAACATGGGGACCTATTTCCCGTACAATGGTGGTGTCAAAATCTGCCACTGAGCGATTCTGATTTTGGTGTTGTCTGACACCCTCACTATTTCTTTTGGCTATAAGTTGTTGATTCCTAGACTATTTGCGTAACACTTAACATATTATTTGTCAGCAAGTCCTAAGGAACCCAAATATACAAATTTAAGGGAGCTAGGTGGCTGCGTTCAAAATGTGCATTTTCTTCTACCTCCTGTTCACTTCGAATACGATGTGGTGTCTGGGTACTGTCAGGCTTTCAAACGTAAACCAGTATAATGTCATGTTTCCCAATAAGCGTTTTTCAGGTTTTTAAACCTAACTCTCGTATGGGTAGTGTTTTTTATCACTGTCGATTTGAAAAAAAAATTAGTGCTTGTGGCCTTACACGCGTGATGACTTTAATTGTATAGCGAGACGCGTGTTTAGTGTTGCATGCGTTCCTGCTTTCAGCCCTCCCTTCTCTCTATCCTAAGTTCATCTGTCTTTTCATCACGCTGTGTATAAAATGAAATTAATGGAAGTATTAATTTAGGTCATTACGCAGGGTGCCTAGCTCAAGGTTTTCTTAGAAA
This sequence comes from Oreohelix idahoensis, assembly GCA_024509875.1. Taxonomy (NCBI): domain Eukaryota; kingdom Metazoa; phylum Mollusca; class Gastropoda; order Stylommatophora; family Oreohelicidae; genus Oreohelix; species Oreohelix idahoensis. The sequence continues at coordinate 42,095 of JAMPIV010018979.1, forward strand.
TGCAGTACACGTTTTATTGAAGAAAGCGTGTAGTGATGCAGTACGCTTTTACTATCAACGTGAAACGTTACAATTTGCAGACGAAGTAGAAAACAAGGGGGATTTCGAGTACAGTCATTGTGACAGCACTGTTCTTTACCATTCTTCTTTCCTTTTAATGAAGTTATTTGTTAGACAGAATATTGGACGATTATTAAGAAACAATTCGATGATTAAGAAACATTTCGTTCTAACACTTGAGAAAATTAATGCATCTGCTCTGTACTTTCTAGTTTGGAGTGGGTTTACATGAAGAAAAAAAAATAAAGGATCATGCACTTTCTGCACTAAGTAACTAGAGGGTATGTGGAATAAAGTTTTGGTGAAAATTGTACTTGTCAGAAAATGGAAACAAAACTGATAAATTCAGTAAATGGTTACTACTGATAATGCTATTATATATATTACATATACTACCCGACAAGCACCAAAGGAAAGACATTAAATTTCTTAGCAAATCAGACACGATGGTAAGTTGATAATTTAAACAATTTTGAAATGCTTTTTTGTCTGTAAATTATTTTATATTATTAATTATACCTATCATAACATTTTAAAATACCACCTTTTAGCTTTTTATAACAGTACATCCATCAATCTTCAAAAATATCTCATTCATAAAAATCTGTTAAAATTAAGAAAACTACAGCTTAATTTGTACAAGCGCCTCCAGGGTGAAATATGGGAACGAAAGTTAACTGCACCACAGTGTGTTTTTCAATTCGGTAGTTAATGTGTTAAGAAAAGCAATTCACGTGACTAGAAGAGACAGAATGAGAACTGCTGACATCGGAAAAATTGAAGGAACTACATCCTGTATCACGTATTCAGACAGACAACTAATTAAGTAGTTTGTCCATTTCATGAGAATGGAGCCCTATAAATTATCACTACGCGCATACAGCAGTAGAAAATCTGGTTTTAGGGGAAGACCAAGTGGCTGATGGATATACAATATCACAAAAATCATACAAAAACACGCGTTCACAAGAGCCAGTTCGTTCACAAGAGCCAGTGCCACACGCTTGGCTCAAGAACGCAAACTTCATCAGTGAAACGCAAAAGTAGAAGTAAGTGGGCCTACGAATTATTTAAAAGAGATCCACCTAGCCATTAAGTATTTTTTAAATATCGCATAATCATTTAACACTGGATTTTTAGACTGTGTAAAGGTCTCAAAGTTTGAGTACTCGCTCTGAAGACTAATGGGACACAGTGAGAATCCCCACGAAGTCACTGGCCTGTCAAGGAAGGGAAGGCGTGTGAAGACACGGGGTGCAGTGTTCTTCATGAAGTATGCTTACAGAACCTTTTGAGATGGGGACTGTGTAGTGACTTCTAAATACAATATCTAAATTAGTATATAACAATATAGGGCATAAAGGCAAAGATAAGAAAGTACAAAAGAATTTTCTGCTAGAACGGTTGGTATCGCCTACGCCTTCAGATTATTATTTGCTAACGAATAGCCGAACAAAACGGTACCCAATTTTTCAAATTCGTCCTTGACATAAACACCCACTTTTCCTAGTTCTAAGAAAATATTTGCCTAAAATGCATTGTGGAACGAGGAGGGGCAAGGATAGATGAAATGCTAATTCGTTTCGCATTGATTTTAACTAAAAGCAACCATAGCACAGGGGCAAGCCTTGCCTTAGGGGTTTCCCCAAATACAATGAAAAAGTTAGAATTGTGGACACCTCGGTCATGTAAACATGTTAAGCTCTTATTATGAATGACCTAAGCTCTCGTAATTATCTCGTAAGTACATGAGAAAAGAAGTGAACAGGAGGTAGTTTAAAAATAAACAACCAACATAGAAAAAAAGATAGAATTTTTGAACCAAACCACATAGCCCCTTAAAAATTGTAGATTCGTGTACCTGAAGACTTGCTGACCAAGAATATGTTATTAGTTATATAAATAGTCCCTTAACTAATTAAATATTGATAAAACAATACATAGAGATCAGAGATACTGTCAGGTCAAGTCATATCTGCTTAGATTGGATCGCATATTTTTTGGGGAAAAAAGTAGGTGACAGATAGGCTAGGATAGTACAGTGAATCTGATTGGGTGGCATTTGAAGTGAGACTAAATATTATTGGCTGACCTTTGAATAAACATAAATAACCTAGTAACGTAGGAAAAGTTTGAATGATATTTTTTGAAAAAGACTGTTTACCCTTGTGATATTAATAGCGATTGGCTAACTGAATCGATATTGTCAGAATAAGCGTTGGGGAGGACGCCATTTCTAAGAAAATTTTCAACAGTGATAGATGAGAGCAGGCTGTGCTTTAAAATACAAGTTCTAAGCAGCCTGGGCAATAAAACAGATCGAAACTGTGTCAGTCATCGTCTCTGTGTATATTTCATTGAAAATTGTGGTAAGATTGACATTTATTAACCTGTATTTTATGTAAAAATTGAATGTGAAATAATAATATATGTCTGGGCATGAGTGGGTCTATAGCGAACATGAGGCAAAGCCTAAAGATTGATCCACCATGTGATAGACTGTCAGAGAGGTGTAAAATACAAGAATATGTATGATTGTCATAAAGGAGCATAACACCTATCCTATTATATGGAAGAGATTACAGCTGGAATTGCAGTGGCGTTGTAACTATTAGGGAAAGGAATACTGGTGTACATTGTCACATCAAAAGAAAATGGTGGCATAGGTTTGTATAAGGATATGATCCTTTTGTTTGTTTGTAATGTACATGTCCTTAACTGTGGACTATTAGTGTATGCTAGATATTACGAAGGATGCATACCTTCACATTTCAGAGGTCCTGGGTACTGACGTTAATGTGGTACCAAACGCTTGAAAATTGATTGATTCAGGACTCTGCCTGTTTACTGCGAGCCCATGCTAGTGGCCATTGCCTATCAAACAGGGAACAGATTGTCAAGCGAGCAGAGGAAAGGTTCAACCTATATTCTACTGCCAAGTTAAGTTCTCGTTCGGCACCTGAAAGCTCAATTACAGAACTTTAAAAGAACAATCTAATGACAGTGAATAAAACTGGGACAAATATTTAATAGTTCCATAAGTGACAAAATAGAAACAAACATTTCCAAAAGGACATGATTTAAAACAACAACCCAGTAGTACTACCAGTATTACCTTAAAGTAGGAGAACACTACAGACGTATATTAGAAAAATATTATATATATGGACACAGGATCTATTGTGCTATTTGACTGATGTAATGATTATTTTGATTTCACTTTTAAATTGTCAGTCCTGATTACAAATAAATTTGAATCAGGATAATAAAACTGTAAAAATCTTATTTACACAAAATTCAACCACAGTCTTAAATAAGATAGCCTTTTAGAGTGTCGTTTGTATGTTATTGTGGTAGTACTGTGTGCTGTTGTGAATAATAAATTATGTGTTTGTATGTTGTTGATTATTGTACATAACTCTACACTCTACATTCATAACCCTAGACAGTGGTAGTGGAAAACACGAAAAGTCATTTAATATACTAATAATCTCATTTAAATACATTTTGAATGAGATCAAAAAAACTGGAGTGGTAGTGGAAAGGTACCCTGAAAAGTTTCACAATATTATTGGGTGGTCGAAATCAGAAGCAGGGAGTGAGAGCAATTCATTTAGGGAGGACAAATAACGGCATGACCTGAAAGTCAGACATCAAACACAGATCATGAAAATGAATGGAGTAATGATGCACTGGTAATATCCCTTTTCCGTTTGCTAAAAATTGGCTTATGCAAACAGCTACATAAACCGCAGGAGACGGATATGTGGAACACTCTGGGGTGGAAGAGTAGCAGAAGAAGCCTTGAAGCAAGGGTAATGACACAGATCTGTAAGGCAAGATCCCTTTGATATGTGGACTCGGGTGGAAGAGTAGCAGAAGCCTTGAAGCAAGGGTAATGCCGCTGAAGGCAAGACCGACTTTTGTTGCCATGAAAGATGGATGAAAATCTGGGTAGATCAGGTCCGACACAAAATAGGAATTGTTTAGCTCAAATTTCGAAGTAGTTACAATGTTTGACTGATGCATGGACAGCAACGGGAATGACGGGCAAGAGGTAGGGGATTTTAATGATATGACGAGAACGCCAATGTGGAAATGATGGAAAACGAATGATGGCAAGTCTAATTACATGAGGTATAGCATACAAGGACATGAGCTATTGCATATTTATGTGTTCTGGTACCAGACTGTATTGGCAACGCCGTTCCTTTGGATTCACCAACTTCATGGGTCATGCTGCATGGGCAACAGCTTGACCTCTTTACCCAAGCACCCAACCTCGTGTCGGCCAAGACATTGTCTTGGGGGCACGTTCCTATAGACAGGCTTATTCATCTAGTTTAAAAATTAGATTTTAAAAGATTTCGCGTATTCAAAGAAATGAAAGCTTCTGAATGCAACACTGTTCATAGCTTCAGATTTAGTTTACTTGGAGAGGGGGAGTGTGGTGTATGCAAAGATAGATATATAGTATTGGTGTTTTCCCTATACGTCTTATTAAGTTAACTTCGTTCAGTTCCTGGGAGTCTCTGAGAAGACAAAACATGAATAGGACTACTTCTTCCTCGGGCAAGTCGTAAAAGGTGATACATATTAAGTCGTAAAAGGTGATACATATTAATCGTAAAAAGTGATACATGTTAAGCTAGCAGAGTTTTTCTTCTTCTTCTTCTGCGTTCGTCCTGAAAAGGACGTTTGTTACGTTGTGTCGCCGTTTACAGCAACGCTGCGATATTTGCGCGTTTCGACCCAACACATCCGGTTTCAGCACGGCATTTTTGGGACCGGGTAAGCCTTCCCTCTCCGATCCCTACTCTCTCAGCCATGCAGCCTGTTTCCAGGACCACCACTTGGAGGTGGAGTAGGGTCTTGATCAGCTCTGGTTCGCTGACCCTGACGCAAGCAGTCAAGCTATGGGCCCCTACTGCATTTATCACTGTTGCCGCGTCTTCGGTCCCGCGTATGGGTCTGACAAAGTAACACAAAATTGCCACAGAAACTACCCCTGTAAGAGAACTTAAACGATTTGATTCCAGGCTTTCTGCAAGGGACCAGCTACAGGACATGCTTCACGAGGAGGCGGAAAGTTTGGTTTAGTTTAAAGGACTATCTTCATTGCACACGGACAACTCCATCAGTGCTGCCATCTCCTCCATTAGATCACACAAGGAGGATCTCAGCACAGTGCACGAACTCCGTAGCACCTGCGAGGATCCCAATGTTCGTATACAGGAATCACACATTCTATAAATATTTTTGTGCTGGGTAGGTTTCCTAAATTTTTTATTTTGCCAGGGCAGCGGCCGTATGGCCTACTCTTTAAGATTTCCAACTGCCGAGGGATTTTTAACGTGCTCCATTTGCACACGGGACCTTCGATTTTTTCGAACTCATCCGAGAAGGCTAGACATCCGATCTCACTACTCAGGGGAGGGGGGAGTATGACATCATTAGCACCCACTAGATGTAAAAAAAAATTTCCGTCAATTATATTCCCTAGTCTGGAAGCAAACCCCGTACCTTTGAAATTAGAGGGGGACGCCATACCTCGGAGGCACTCCGACCGGACAGTGAAAAGAAGAATACTCAGGTTCACCCCCCCCCCCCCCCCCCCTTTCCCCTCCCCAGAAAGAGTTATCGCCCTTGTAAAAATGTCTCCACATTGACAACAACCATCCAAGGCTCATAACTACTTTCAACGCGGCTTAACTTTCAATTTTACACATGGCATTTGGCACAATCACCGGGTTCCGGAATCGAAATCTGGAAGCGTCACGCTCTAGTCTACCCAACTGTAATTGGTGGGTACCTGACTCTGCTCGTGAGTAAGGCAAGGCAAAGGAAGCGAGGAAGGAAACAGGTCAGCCCACCTCATAAAAAGTTGGACCAGGTATGGTGAAATCTCTAACGTTTCATAGATCTACGGCTGTTTCTGCTATTAGACTACCTTTTGGTTTGGTAATCACTCAATGTGGTATTCTGGTAAATCTATGAAAAAATAAAGAATCAGCATGATCCTACCAGCAAGCATGTAGTAAAATCACGGGTTTGGCAACTTCACCGTGTACAACAAACTACTACAAAAACCATCACTGCAAGTATTGCATGAGCTGCTCTGGAGCAGGGTTTCTACATGGGGTCAAAGTGCATTGGCGGTAGAGTAAAACGGGACACTCATTTTCATTCATTTAGTTGATAGTGCAACGAAACGAAAGATGGGGTAAAAGTCCGCAAGGAAATGGTGTGTTCTATGGGGACTGGAATCAGCATCAGGCGCTTCAGTAACTCGTCTTCGTCTGCTTAAAAAAATACAAGTACAACCTTCATTGAATATTTCTTAAGCATTGTTTGCTGGGTTGTTTTTTTTTTTTAAATGTCAGTACAGATATTTGAATTCGAGGGTCCTTAAAAACAACATCCGAATCCCTTATTGGTACGTGCCTCAGTTTAGGAACCACTGTTGTAGTGTGTCGAGTTTGTGTCGAGTTATTTTTGTTTTCTAACGCAAAGACTGTCTGGTGCTTTCATATATTAAGCCTCAGCCTTGTACCAGACTCATACAATAACACGTGTTATGATTTCATGTTTATAAGGTTAGAAGGAACGCTGTTAAAGCTGAGGATAACATATACAAGGTGTTATGCCAAAAAAAAATTGAGGTTAAAAGATATCTGGTGGCACTGCGTATTTTTAGGAAGTAGGCACATCTGTTAAAATTATGGGCGCAAACTTTGACAGAATCTGAGAAGAAACTACGTGGTTAATACCATATAACCAAGTGTATGCGCTTTTAATGTCCTTCTACCAATATGGAACTCCTCAGCTATATCCAGAGAGAACAAAATCAGAATCTTTAACTCAAATGTAGTCAGTCTTGCTGTATGGCTCAGAGACATGGCATGTCTCAAAGAGTATCACCTCCAAATTACAGATATTCGTAAATAGATGTCTCCGACGGATCCTCCGTATAAGATGGCCAGATGTAAAAACAAACGTAGAGCTAAGGAAAAGATGCGGGCAACAGCCAATACAAATGGAAATAAAGGTAAGAAGATGGGGATGGATATGACATACACTCAGAAGAGAACATTTAAGCATAGCCAGAGTTGCCCTTGACTGGAACCCATAAGGGAAAAGAAGAGTGGGGAGGCCAAGGAGAACTTGGAGAAGAACTGTAGAAGAGGAGGCTAAGGAAATTGGAATGACTTGGGCTCAGCTGAAAAAGACATCCCAGAATAGAAATCGAAGTAGAGCAACTGTTTCAGCCCTATGTTCCACGGGGAACGGAAAGGAATGATGAACCAAGTGTATAAAGGGAATTATTGAAGGTTTCTCAATGTAGCTAATGTTATAATGAGTTACATTTGGTGGTTTGTCAATGTAGCTAATGCTGTAAGTTTGATGTATTGGTTTGCCAATGTAGCTATTGCTATAATGAGTTTTATTTGGTTGTTTGTCAATGTAGCTGATACTACAAAGAATTAGGTGTAATGTTTTGTCATGTAGTTAATGGTATAAAGTTAATTGGTCAAGTTTTCTCATTGAAGGATATTTCACTTCTTCTTTGGTCCTTGGCCAATGACTGACGAAGCAGTTTTAGTGACCATCACGCCTGGTGGCATATTGCAGTGCAGCAGCAAACGGTATCCACTTTACTGGGTCGGCGACCATCCTTGAGTGGTACCAAAACTCTTTTTCATGCTTTGCATCTCTGCTTCAACAATTCTCCGCCAAGTTGTTTTTGGTCGGTTTATCTTTCGCCTTCCTGTTAGGTTCCATAGTGTGGCAGTTCTGGCGATATTGTCATGGTCGCTTCTGAGGATGTGGCCTACCCAATTCCAGCGTCTACCAGCTATGGTGGTGTAGATATCTTCTTCATGGTTCCGAGTTAGCAGATCGTGGTTGGCGATGGTATTCCTTAAGCAGATTGTGTGGACAGAGGACCTTTGGACATTTACGTTTCTGCTACTCTACAGCACTGTGCACCGTACAGACGAACATAAAGTACAGAAATCTCCTTTCTTTTATATTTAGTGTGTGTGACATTATACACTCATTCTCTTTTTTTTTTTTGGTCTTCACTCCTCTCCGGCAGTATTACTCTACCACTCTTTTTACTTATTAATTCTTCCCTTGTCTATTGTTTACGCTTTCATGGTTCACGGTTATATTTTCATATCTTGTCCTACTTCGTCACTCACCATCCCGATTTTACATGACTGCTCGATGTGTTTGTTAGATTACGGCGATATTCGTATTGTCAACACTAGATGGAGAAGTGAAAGATAAGCTGGAATTACTTTTGCACAAGACGGCTTATGGTAAAAACACTGACGTTCTGTCGGCGGAGGTAGATAACAACCTTTGATACGGAGACATGGTCTGCAGATGATTGCCACAAATCAGGTTGCTCAGGCGTTTCAATATGGATGACAGACAATATTTTGAGATAAGGCGTCAGTTCACAAAAATGGCGTGCCCAAATGCACGGCATAATTCACTGGGGTGTCAGAAGTTGACAATCTTGTTAAAGATTAAGACACGAACATAATGTAATACGTCTGGCATATTGACTTTGTTTTGATAATCAACTACAAGAAAGTAACATCTTGGAGGAGATTATCAGCGATAGATCCGTGAAGTAGTGAGGTGGTAAACATGACAGGCAAGAATGGAATTGGAAAGACTTTATATGATCATGGAGTTTGAAAATACCATGTAAAAGGCAATATCTTATGTTGTCATGTAATAATGTTCTGCATTAAGGTAGTTGGGGGGGGGGGGGGGAACCCTCTACCAAAATCAGACATTTATTTGCAATTGGTTTGGCGTTTGAAATGCTAAGATAGACTGCTCCTGATTGGACTTCTCCTCTACGAAGCAACATGAGTGTGTGGGCGAAAATGTCGCTTATTTGCTACAGCGTTGTAAGACTACTTCAGTGACTTCCAATTTCGTCAAAGAAAAATCAGACAGCCATGAACACTGAATATTAGAACACAAAAAAAAAACAGGACAGGCAATAAGACTGGAAGTGAATTCTAAGATTGTAAGTGTGATAAGAGGTTTTGATGGTAGTAAAATTTAAAGGTTAACAAGGTGAAGTCAAGCTATGTAAGTACCCTGAATCAGAAAGATGATGATGTATTTCTCAGGGGTCCCTATCCGCTACCTCTTCTGATCTCACCCAGTGTATATTTCTCTCTGTAGTGTTATGTAGATGGCAAGTGTCTAGGGTATGTATGTATTTAATGTGAGGAATGAATAAATACAAACAGAACTGTAATTCAACAAAATGTAAGTAAGTAAGACTGGTGGGAACGTTTTGGTATATATATATATATATATATATATATATATATATATATATATATATATATATATATATATATATATATATATATATATATATATATATATATATATGGGAATAAATATACAATTTATTGTCCCGAACTTCAGTCTTTTGGATCAGGACTTGTCAAAATCATAAAATGTTTATTTACAGTTTTTAAATAAATAAGATGAAACTCTGTCCATGAAGTGTAACAAAATAAAATTGTCACTAGAATGAGTACCCCACTGTCTGATTTTCAATGCTTGATATTAACAATAGTCAATTATTTGAGGGTTTGTTTTCTTCATCATTCCCCAGGAAATTCTTTTTGTTGTGGTGGTTTAAATTGAGAGGAACTGTCATGTGCCCGTATTGAGGGACTTATCTATTAAGCCTGTCTGATGCTATGGGCTCCAGATTATGTATATGGTCACTCAGATGGTGCTGCTTTCTGGATGAAGATATGACCTGTAGCTCAAAGTATATTGTGAGCCTTCACTGCCCACAATTTATGTCTTCTCCAGGTTGTCTGCCACACTTTTTTACTGGTAATACAACCCTGAAATGAGAAGGAAAGTTTCCTCCCCTTTATAGCCAGTCTATAACAATTCCACAACTAATCAAGGATAATCTTACCTGGGGTCAGCCATGAGTGCTGACCATATGCACTAAACCCTATATTTCCTTGACTACACTCAGTCCTGTGTTTTCATTCTTTTTTTCAAATGGCATTAAAGCCACTATTCCTTTAGCATTGCTTGTCTTCCACATAATCAGCAGGGGTGTACAAATATCTCTTGTGACCTGTTAATGACTTCTTTCAAATATTCTATGTATAGTGTCACATGTTATTTGAACATTGTGTCACTCCAGAAACCACTACCAATTTATTTTTTCCTGGACTTACAGTCGCAAAATTTTATGGCAAACTTACAAACACATTTATTTTCACTTCCCAATGGCAATATCAATTTTATTACCACGGCACTATGGCACAAAATTTGTAAGGCCAATAGCAAAACATTTTTTTTACCATTTCACTCCGAAAAAGACTGCATTCCTACCTAGGTCGTCGTAACCTGAACCATCTCCCAATTAGCAGTATCGAAATAAAATGTATCGGCATACACATATAGCCTGATACTTGCTAAGGAAATATACAAATAAAAGCATCTTTCTTACCTCAAGTAAAGAATAATAACACATGCACAAAGTTGACTACCAGTAAATGGGTTTTCTAACTACTTTCTTGTCCAGACGGTAAAAGCTTGGTCACAAGGCTTTCCCGCTGCTCTCAACTTGCGATGGCTTTCAAATTCAAATGGCCTGAGCTTACAAGGAGGTGTTAATTTTTATTACCCTACCCTCTAACCAATCAAAAAGCGAGTCAAAATTTTAACTATTTTTGGACTATAAACTCTGAGCACTCGTAAGTGTGTTCGTTCGTCTGATTATCTTTGTGGATTTTATATCTCAGTTATTTATGGACCGATTTCCAATATTAAAAGTGATAATTACACGGTCAACTGACCTCTATCGTTATATTTACTTTTCCTTTGTTTATTCCTTAACAGTTTCATCTGGGTAATTTTTTTGTAATTAATTGTAGTTCTAACCTGATCTAAAATATCAGTAAATTAAATTTTTCTAAGTCAAGATAATTTTATTAAGGGGGATCTTTAGGTTAATATATTAATCAATATCAGCGCTATAATTCAAGATATCCCTTTCTTTCTATCTCCCTTTAGTTATTGAGAAATAAATTATTTAATTTTTGTCAAAGACACAGAATCGGCATTTTTGTCACTACAACCAAGATTTCTTGTCTCTACCAAAAACGAGGTAACAATTTGATTGGTTGTTAATTTTGACTACGTCCGTTAATAAATATTGGGAGGGGTAGTGTGTTTTTTGGGGGTAGTAACTTTAAACGGGTGGTAGTAGAAAAATTCAAATTCTCTAGTTAAATTTTTAGCGGTAAATGGACTTTGCCCCTCAGTCAAATTTCAAATATAGTTATTTATAGACTGTAAAAATGTGTTAACTAGGTTATTAAGCGGGAAATTATTTGAGCGTGGGATACACAGATCCATTTCACTACAGTAAGAGAGTAACTATAGAAACTTTGCACCTTAAGATCTAGGATCCTATTTCAAGTGTACTCAGTTAGACACCTAACCCCCTGAAGAGAGGGCATCTTAAATCAGTTGTCCGATAATATTCGGAGATTTCCTGTGCAAAACATTTTGTGCTCACCCGGTATCGAGGTAAGTTGTAATAGGTACATTTTATCATTGTATATTTGCATTTTGACATGTATAATCTGCTTGTGGATGTACAGTGGCATTTGAGGCTGGAAAACCTCATAACTGCAAATAACTTGACGCATGAATCACCACTGCCAGAGGTGGTGACTGCTTAGTGCGGGTTTCCTCACAAGAAACCAACAGCAGAGGTGGTCCCAAGCTCAAAAGAGAGCAGGAAGTGGATGATGATATCATGGTGTACATATTTTTTGTACTAACACTTTAGTTAGCGTTATATGTTTGTTTATGTACATCTCAATTGTTGCCTTCCGCTGCCCAAAAGCACTTTCATTCAACTCACTGGGATTAAAATTAACGCTCATGGAGGGTAAAACTTCTGAGGAAGATTATGTGGTGGATTTAAGCTGATGTCACCTGATGCTCATATCAGGAGACCTAATACTCAAAAGAGGCATTGGTTTTCCTCTCAGTTTGTGGTACAATTTGTCAGCAGTGGACGCTAGACACTAACGTCAGACGGGTCTTCAAGACGCTTGACAACTCTTGTAGTTACCTAAGTCTTAATGCATGAGGCGTGCTACAGCCACCAGATTTGACTACTGAAGAGAAAGACCAGTCCAAGGCACCTGTGGGAACCAATAGCGGCTGAAGTAGACACCAACCGACCCCTCACCGGCAGCTATGTACTAAATTTGACGATTGACGGAACAGTCAACAACACCATTGGGAACTAACAGTGACGAAATCCAACACCAACAACAAATCATCGTCAACGCTTGGCTAGTTAAGCATTACAATCAGGTCCAGCAAAAGAAATTTGTTTTAACAATAGCCACTTTAAAGTCACTACCAGTGATGAAATCACCAGTGCTTCATTTTTTTTTTCATAAACAACTCTATTTTAACTGTGTTAATTATAATTGATAATTAAATTTTTTATCTGTAAATACAAATTGATAGTTGATTGAATGATTCCTGAGAGAATCGCATCCGTGTGACTCAGCTATTTTAAATACATAACCATACAGAGCTATGAAAGTAATATTTTACTGACTCATTTCAGTTGTGGGCTCAGAAAATACGAGCAAATTTCTTTTTCCTCACAGAAGGGGCGGGAAGATAAAAAGTTCATGACAGCTTAATAATCTCAGTTGTTATGCTTGCTTTCTTAAAATTACCGTGGGCCTTCCTGAAATATAAGCATCATTCTTCTATTTATATCTCTGTCAAGAGTAATCTTGAGCGCAGATTGATATCTTTCAAGACCTTCATTTTTAAACTCTAAGTTTGGCCATTGCTAGACCACGACCGGCAGAGCAGGTGAGACAGTGCCGTGACATAGTGGAATACGGTAGCAAAATTTTAGGGTGTACATCGAGTGAACTTAAAAAAAAACAAAAAACATTGTTATAAACGAAAAAAAGTTGCTATTCCGGCCCTTTCCATGGTAGTAAAACAGTAAATGATCAGTCTGTAGTAATATTGCGCAGATTCTGTATATCTGCCAAATGCTCGTTTAATATTGCACCATACTGTAACTATAAATAGCCAAGAGTTTTGCAATGCTGTCTCTAAATGTACTCACATAAATAATGAGCTAATCTAACCAAGGTGCAAAAACATTTCAGTTAGATTTTCATACTCCGTGACAATAAACAAGCCACAAAGCAGGATTTTTTTTTTTTTTATAATAAATTTGAATTTCTTTACTCATGGTAAACCTGAAGAGGCTTTTCCTTGCAGTTTTAATTCTGTTACAGAAATCATGTATTGAAACAGGTACTTTTACAATAGAATATGTATTTTGAAATCACCTAGGTAAAACAGGTAGAGACAGGCGGAAAAAAACACGCGTACAGAACAGACCTGGAGACAGACAGGACATTGATAAATGGGACATGGAAAGACATTGAACGGATGGCACATGACAGGAAAACTTGGGATTAATCTGAACTTATATACTAATTGAAGGCCACTGCTCCAGGATAGCCAAAAGGCAGACCAGGAAGCAAATAAACACTGGTGTCAAGTTACACTGGAATGCTACTCTCGGTTAAGAAATACAAATTTATTTTCTTCAGGACAAAGACAACATTCGTGTATGTTGTAGACTAATGTATGACAATGCTAATGATAATGGTATCATAACTTTCGTCTGCTCACTATCCCTGTCTTGTTCCGAGTCAATATTTTGGCATGATGCAAGCTTTTCTTATTTATTTATGTATTTTTTTGTAATTGGAAGAAAAAAAAATCCAGTTCCATTTCTAATTAGGTTATAATAAGGACATATAGTGTGACTAATTCAAGATAATAATTTTGTTTTCCGATATCTGAATATGGTATCATTTCGCCCCTTCAATCATGTTAAATTTTTTTAAATTTAACAATTTAAAAAAATATACTCGTAAAAACCAAATAGATGAAATCAGAACTGTCAAATCTATTCAACAAGCTAAAGATAGGAACTTCCGATGAGTGTAAATGTGGCGCTGATAAAACTACTGCTGAACATCTGCTTCAAAGTTGCCCAACATATGAGGAACGCAGAAAGCACATATGGTCGTCACCAGTACCATTTTCTGGGAAAAATTCTGCGGAGATGCAAATAGCCTGAAACTGACCACTGTTTTCTCTGAAAATATTCAAGTAGATGTCTGAGAGTGTACGAAGAAGAAGAAATTGTGTGAATGTGCGTGTGTTTGTGTGTGTGTGTCCTCCTTTGTCCTACAACGGCACCCATACACGTCCTGTTGTTGTTAACAAGGGGGAGGAGGGTGGGAAAGCCCGAGATGGCACCCAGTTCACTATTCATCTGTCATCGTCAACAGGCATTACGATAAACTCACCAGACCCTCACTTTCGCGCCATACCCTAACCAATCCTTATATACGAAAACTAGTGGTCATAAACAAGGTTGCCACTCAAGTTCTAGAGATAAACCCAGATTTTCTTCTAAAAGAAAACCCAGAAATACCCAGATTATTTTATGCATCAAATATACGGGATAGACGATGCTTACACAATCTTTTAGTGCAACCTTTGCACAAATAATTTTTATTTATTTATTCATTTTTATTTTATTTTTTATTACCAAAAATTCACAATTATATAAAAATGATTTTATTAACACCCCAATATATGAACTCTTGAAAATAAGATATTTTAACAGTAACCTACTAACAGTAGTTACATTAACAAAATGTTCCTCAAATCAAATATAACATATTAGTTGTAACTTGTTACTGTTGAAAATTGTCACTTGTCAGCGACTCGGCATCCATGTCGACAACTTCTTCGTTGAGATCATATGCATGAATAGACAACGTGAAATCTTGATTGTGGAGTTCCAAAATCTTTGCATATCTCTGCCGACAACGTCCTTCACGCACATCTTCAACCACGCTTTTACTAGGATTAAACTTATGACAAACTCCATCTTTGGCAGCTGCTTGCTTGGCTAGTGTTAGATTGGAAACTGTTTCACACAAAAGCTTGTTGGTTTGTTTAGTTTAAATAAGTTAACCTTCGAAAACACTCTTTCGACGCATACTGAGGAGTGCGGTGGCGTGTGTGTCGTCATACTGCTACAACTACCTAGCAAACCTTCATCATCGCTCATTTTATAAACTTATAATAGCAAAAAAAAAAAAAAAAAAAAAAAAAAATATGATGTTTATATGCTTAATTCTAAAATTTAAAAAGAATACTTTAAAACACATCGCAAAAATGACCGAGTATTGTAGATGACAGCCATTAACAGAATAACAGGAAATAGTTAGCTGATGTAATCGAGTCAAAAAACGTCATTGGTGTGGTTACAAACAATAATTAAATTTAAGTGGAATAAAAAATATATAGCACATAATTTTTTACATTTAATTATAATATAAATATAATGTATAATGCTCAGTGCGCAGAATATACATACATTGTAAATGTCAATTGTCAAAAATACCCAGATTAACGCAGATTTGAAAAAAAAATACACAGATACCCAGACGGAAGCCATAAAACCCAGATCTAGTAAAAAAAATACCAAGCTGTGGCAACACTGATCATGGACCCAAAGCGAGCTGGCAAGAAGATCGAGAGGGGCTGACGAGGTACAAGGGTCATAGGGGACCTTTTGATAGAAGCTTCCCTGTAGGATTAAACCGCGGGAGAAGGAACGTCAACAGAAGTGAAGCAAATGACATAAGGAATGGTTGGAAACTAACAACACTGGGCAGAGACGAAATGGATTTTCAGAAAGGAAGAAGATAATATGTTAATTCGTGTGATATCTGTTTAACTATATTGTTTACTTCTCTAGGTCTGTCGTTTTTTCTACAACTGTTCTACAGTTTTTGGTGAATTGCAGGCCTGTAAATAATGATGCAAGCTGTCGTGTTAACCCCGGATCAGGTTTTGAAGCCAGTGCGAAGTTTTTGGCTGCGTTTTTATTTACTACAATGATAGCTTTGCACAAAGGTCAGAGTAACCACGGATGGTGTATGAGTCAAGGATAAATTACTGGGTGATAACATTAGATTTACTATACATATAGCACGTACGGCCTTGACCCCTGTCACATATTCCTCACCCCTCTCACGTGTTCTACGACCCAGAGATCATCTTCACCATCTTAATCAACATCTTCCTTTGCGCTCCCTTTGAAGCATGGAGCCACCGCTACAGCCGGTTCCCCAGCAAGAAGCCTGCACCAAGCAGCCACACGTTCATGCAGCTGTGGTTTTTGTGTCAATCTGTTTACATAAGGTTATGACCCATACATGTTCCGGAACTATCAGAAAGCATCAACAAAATACGCTAGCGTTAATGAAATCCACTATTATTTATTTATTTATTTTTAAATAGGAGTTTTGTCTAGTTTTTGCGAGGCGCGCCCCGTTCAACCTAGACACAAGGCCCGTCGGTTACATTAGGGCGCATGTCAATATATAAGACGGTTTTATAGTTAGCAACAATGATAGGAAAATCTATACAGAACATTGTAGCTGGAGGTGATCAGATCATCCAGCGTCAGAAAAGTGTTTCGGGTCTATTCTTTTCCTCAAGTTCTGGCCTGTTGATTCTTTACCTAACAACTTTACAGCAGAGCTGGCTCTTGTGCAGTGCGAGCGGTGCAGAAATCAATCCAACTTAATATACTACTCGTCAAAAGTCAAGGGCCACTTAGAAAAACCTTGGTTGAAACCATAAAACAAATCTGATATAAACGTAATTAGTATCAGTCAAAACGGCATTTATTGAATACCAAATTGACATGTCACGCAAAGAAATGGAAACACACATTCAAACGCAATGAAGCTGTGAAGTGTGTCACCCACCTTTTCAAAAGTCACACAATAGATATTGGACAAATAGACATTTCAAAATCGGGTATGACCACCGTTTGCAGCAAGGCATTCAAGACAGCGTAGACGCATCGAGTCCACAAGGGTCCGAAGAGTATCCTGAGGAACAGCTTGCCATTCCTGAAGCAGAAATGCAGTCAGCTGTGCAACATCCATTGGCAGGGGTGATTTGTTGACAATCTTCGACCAAGGACATCCCAGAGGTGCTCAATCGGAGAAAGGTCAGGTGAATGAGCTGGCCACGCCATCCTGATGATCCCATGTTGCTGAATAAACTCATTCACCACACGAGCTCGATGGGGTCGAGCGTTATCATCTTGGAGGATGGCATTACCACCTATGGCCTCCAGAGCAGGCTGAACAATTGGTCTCAAGATTTCGTTCTGGTATCGTGGGCCGGTCAAGTTGCCTTGGATGATGTAGAGTGGGGTCTTGCCGTGTCTGTAGAAGCCTCCCCAGAACATGACAGAACCCCTACCATAACAATCCACCTCTCGAATTGTGTCATCAGTAAATCGCTCTCCTGGTCGTCTCCAAACTCGAATCCTGCCATCATTGAATGACACAGTGAAGCGAGATTCATCAGTGAAGAGAACTTGACTCCATTGTTGCCTTGTCCATCGGATGTGCTCGCGACTCCAAGCAACCCGTGCTCTGCGATGAGCAGGAGTAAGAGGGATTCTGACTGCAGGACGTCGAGCAGCCATTCCAAATTCATGTAAACGTCTGCGAATGGTGCTTTGACTGTCATTAACGTTTACAGTTTGTCTCAGCTGACATCTTAGAGTGGAACAAGTCACTGTTCGATGGCGCAGGGCTGACAACAAGAAGTACCGGTCATCATGTCTATTGGTGCATCTAGGGCGACCTGGCCGGTGGCGATCCTCCACACTTCCAGTGGCCTGAAATCTCTCCAAAATTCTTTGGATAGTAGAGTGTGAAACTGCAAGCCGTCTAGCAACCTCACGGACAGATAAATCACTTTCAACCCACGCTATAGCCCTCATTCTTTGTAAGGTGTCAAGACATCTTCTCGGTGGCATGGTTTTTGCAAGTGATGAAACTACCCTAAGTCTGCTGATTGTAAAACAAATTAAGAGTGAACTCTGTTCACGAAAAGTCGCCATTGCACGTGGAATGTCAATCAGTACGATTACTTCACCTGTTTGGTTGTACGGAAGTTTGAAAAAACAGATTAAAAAAGTGAATTTATGGTCAGCAAACCAAATTGCACGTGATCACCATGGTTGTCGGTGAGTTGTTTTTATGCTTAACGTGCATAGAGGACTGTAAGAGGAAGATATTGCACCCATTTTTACTAAAAACTTCCTTCATTTAATCATTCTATGCGCTTATATAAAAGTGTATTGAAAATAATAGGGTGGCCCTTGACTTTTGACGAGTAGTATAGTATAAAATTGACGGTTATCGGTGAACAATACAGTACGGCACGTAAAAAAGGGGGAAAAGTGACAAAGTTTGTGGGGGTTGCGCCAAAACGAGACCTCGCACCACCCTGAACACTCGCTAGGGCCAGTTCGTCTTTACAGAAAGAGCATTTTCCACTGTTTTATACTTTCATGTCGTTTTACTTACTTACTTACTTACTTAGTCGTCCCTCTTCTACCTTGAGGTGTAGAGGTTTGTAAGAGAGAGAGCGCCATATAATTCTATTGGCTGTCTTCCTCCTGGCTTGGTTCCATTTGGTCCTTCAAAGATTGTCTAATGTTGTCCTCCCAGCGGACTTTAGGTCGTCCTGGAGGTCTGGATCCCTGGCTCTTAGTTTCCCATTCTTGCCGTGGTAGCCGATCTTCTCCCATTCTGCAGACATGGCCAAACCATCTCAGTTGGGACTCTTCTACTTGGGTCTGCAGGGGTTGGGTTTTTAGGCCTTGACTGGTTGCGGACCATGTCTCTTCTTGTTACTTCAACCACCTTCCTCAGATATACCTCATTTCAGAGGTTTGGATCTGGCTTTTGTGGGTTGTAGCCATTGCCCATGACTCGCATCCATACGTCAAGACTGGGACATAGGTGGCGCGGAGCGGCATAGAGCCATCTCAGTCTTCTTACCAAGTTCTGTTTTGCAGAGGAATCCTCCATTTATGGCTTCAAAAAGTATCCCAGCTGCTGCTCTTCGGGAAGACAACTCTTCTTTGATGCCTCCCTTCCGGTCCATGACAGCTCCAAGGTATTTAAAGTGGTGGACCTGCTCCAGGACCTGTTTTCCCAGCTTAATCTGATGTCTTCTTTCTTCTCGTGATATCACCATGGTTTTTGTTTTCAAGCTGCTTATGATCATCCCTCTCTTCTCCAGCTCTTCCTTCCAGACTTGCAGGTTGGACTGAAGATGTGCCTCTGATTTAGCAATCTGGGCAACATCTTCAGAAAATGCCAGCTCTGAAATACAGACCTGTCTCATCTTCCAGTACCCCACTGAATACTTTCCTGTCCTCTCCTTACATGCCTTGATGACATCGTCCATGAGGAGTATGAAAAGATAAGGTGACAGTATATCATCTTGTTTTACACCAGTGGTGGTCCTAAATTCTTCTGACTTATGGTTTGCCGTCCTCACATAATTTCTGCAAGACTTGTAGAAGCTTTGTATAGCATGAATCAGAGGTGTTGGAATATTTTTCCTTGTCAAACAGCCCCAGAGTTTGTTCCAGGGGACCTTGTCATATGCCTTTTCCAGATCTAAGAAGCAAAGATGGATCTCATTCTTATACTCAAGAGCCTTGTCACTCAACTGTCTGAGTGTGAAGATTAGGTCTTGAGTACTTCGATTTGCTGGGAAGCCACACTGGACCTCATCCATTTGTGGCACAGCAAGGCGTCTGTCTTTGCTCCAGTATTCTAGAGTAGATTTTACCAGGGACACTGAGAAGGGGTATGCCTCTATGGTTTCTACGTTGTCGGTTGTCACCCTTTTTGAAAATCGGTGTTATTATGGCAATCTCCCAATCCTTTGGTATGGTCTTGTTGTACCAAGCTGCCTGTAGGACCCTTAGGAGTAATAGGTCGCCTTCTGCTCCCATACTTAACCATTTCATGTCGTTTTAACGGGAGGTAATTAAGATTATCGGCATTTGCCAAAATCGTATAAGGGAACACACAAGGAAGCTGAATGGAATAACACATTGTATACTGCATAGAACTGCACAGAGGAACAGGAAATAAAATGGTTTTGTCAGCTTGTTCGAATCATCGTCATCATTTTCCCTTTGCGCTGCTTACGGAGCATGCAGTCACGTCTGTAGCTGCCCCCCCCCCCCCCCCCCCCCCCCCCCCCCCCCCCCCTCTTTGCAAGAAGCTTGCACGAAGCCCTGAGGTGCTCTTGCAGCTGTGGTTTATGTGGCAATCTATTTTACATGATGAAGTTACCAGCCCAATACACAACCTTATATAAGTCGCTTTGTACGACATGTCTGAGTGTGCAGTAATCATGTTCTTTGTCTCTTCGGAGACCCCCGGGAACTACAAGAGGCAAGTCGTTCGAATGCAGTCCAGAAAAGTTCCATGATGTACCTTTAATATAAGACAATCCAGCTTTATGACAAGGGCGCCCAACATGAAACGGATACAGGGGCGTTAATGAAATCATAAAGAAACATGAATTTACATTAGCCGGGCTTCACTGTACTTAAAATATCAATGAAAAAATAAAATGGTGTGGAATCAGTTTTACAAATTAACTGTACAGGAAACACTGTTCTTAAATGACATACTCGGTATTTAAATAAACAGAAAGAAAGAAAGAAAGAAAAACGCTTTTAAAATATTAACTAACTCCTGGAAGGAAAAGCAATCTTAACTTCTTCTTTCTTCATCTTCTTCTTCTTCCCGTCATCATCATCTTCTTCATCATCATCATCTTCTTTTTCTTTGTCATCATCATCATCATCATCATCATCATCATCATCATCATCATCATCATCATCATCATCATCATCATCATCATCATCATCATCATCATCATCTTCTTCTTCTTCTTCTTCTTCATCTTCTTTTTCTGCTTCTTCTTCATCATCATCATCTTCTTCATCTTCTTCTTTTTCTTCTTATTCATCATCATCATCATCATCATCATCATCATCTTCTTCTTCACCATCTTCTTCATCACCATCTTCTTCTTCTTTATCCTCTCCTTCTACTTCTTCTTCTTCTTCTTCTTCTTCTTCTTCTTCTACTTCAAGTACAATGCTTAGTGGCGTAGGTGATCCTGTTTCTACACAACTTCCAGTACAATTTACCAAATCTACTGCAGACTTTTTTCCATGCCATGATGTCAAACTGTCCGGTATTGTCTCTATTTGTCGTCCTCTATATTTCTTTTGCAATTTGTCCTTTTATCACGACATTTCTCAGCTTTGTCCTTCTTATTACATGCCCAAAGAAAGTGCACTTCTTCCTTCTAATACTAGTAATAAGCGTCCTTTGCGCACTGACATCTTTCAGGACATTCTCTCATTCTTTAGCTCTCCATGGTATTCTTAACATTGTTTTATAGAACCACATCTCTGACGCTTCCAGTAATTTTCTTACTTGTTTAATAACTGTCCATTACTAACTGCCATAAGTCAGGATTGGCTCTATATAGCACTATAGAACACAAATCAAGAAAGATCAAGGAGTCTATACTTGAAGATGGACTAATGAATCTATTCTTGTGTGATGGGTCACAAAACCGATCCCCGGTTGCCTCTCGTTTCGTCAGTCTGATTGGTTGGCTTTTTGGACTTGCGCCGACCACTATGCGAGCCCACGTCACTGCGCGAGCCCACGTCACCAAAGAACTGGCGCTGGGGCGGCGGGCATTGGTTTTCAGCTTAGGTATCGTTTATTCTCTAACAAGTAATCAACAGAGATATTTTCAAGGTTTTGATTACAGGACTTATTTGGTAGTCAGTATGACCTATTCCTTAGGTGGGTAAAAATCTCAATTAATAATTCGACTTTGATATATAGTAGACAAGTGTATAATGTCCATTTGTTCAGAAAATTAGGGACCTCAAATTGATGAGACATTTCATATTGAAGAATTTATGCTACATAAAGAAAACGGCGTCGCATTGAACTACAGTTGTACATCTGGAGGAATCTAAATAAAAGTTCCATTGATATTTATTCTACAGACTTTACTTCACTATAAATAGAATTGTTAATTTGAATTACTTAAAATTCAGTGATCAAGAGACTATAAGAGTACTGCCATTACTACTACGCGAGCTACTTCAAATTCAAAATCTAAACCGAACCTGGAACCTGTACAAATGGCTCAAGTAAAATAACATCTCTGGAGAAAATCCAGTAAACACAAACTTGATATACTACCTACGTTAGAATAACGTCGGAAATTCTTCTATTTTGTCCTATATTCTTTCAACGGAGAATAGCTCCTAAATTACTGGGCACAAATATACATTGGCACAACACCAGCTTCTTAGTTGGTGTGTCAATGTAACACGCAACTCTTGCTTATACAAATATATCTATCATTCTGTTCCGATCTTCTTAAATAATTTCCGATGGAAAATATATAACAGCTAGAGAGAAGAAAAATAAAACAGAACCAGTTTTCCAAATACTATCTGTGTGATTACGGGCACACTTACACAACATTTTTTATGTGAAGAACCGTTGAAACTATCACATACGTCTCAATGAGACTTCTTGCATAGCTACTGTATAATAGAGTTCGTGATTGAAGGAATAGTATCACTTGAGACTATTATATAATAATAGACTTCTTGATTGAAGGAATAGTATCACTTGAGACTATTGTATAATAGAGTTCGTGATTGAAGGAATAGAATCACTTGAGACTATTATATAATAATAGACTTCTTGATTAAAGAAATAGTGTCACTTGAGATCACTGTATAATAGAGTTCTTGATTGAAGGAATAGTATCACTTGAGACTATTGTATAATAGAGTTCGTGATTGAAGGAATAGTATCACTTGAGACTACTATATAATAATAGACTTCTTGATTGAAGGAATCGTATCACTTGAGACTATTATATAATAATAGACTTCTTGATTGAAATTGAAGGAATAGTATTACTTGAGACTATTGTATAATAGGGTTCTTGATTGAAGGAATAGTATCACTTGAGTATTGTATAATAGAGTTATTAATTGAAGGAATAGTATCACTTCAGACTATTGTATTAATAGAGTTATTGATTGAAGTAATAGTATCACTTGAGTATTGTATAATAGAGTTATTAATTGAAGGAATAGTATCACTTGAGACTATTGTATAAAAGAGTTATTGATTGAAGGAATAGTATCATTTGAGTATTGTATAATAGAGTTATTGATTGAAGGAATAGTATCACTTGAGTATTGTATAACAGAGTTCTTGATTGAAGGAATAGTATCACTTGAGACTATTGTATAATAGAGTTATTGATTGAAGGAATAGTATCACTTGAGTATTGTATAATAGAGTTCTTGATTGAAGGAATAGTATCACGTGAGACTATTGTATAACAGAGTTATTGATTGAAGGAATAGTATCACTTGAGTATTGTATAATAGAGTTATTGATTGAAGGAAGAGTATCACTTGAGATCTTTGTCGTGAAACATTCTAAATCCACAAATCTAAATTAAAAAGTAAATGTAAAGCCTAACGAATTAATTCAATAAAAGGAAAGAAGAATGGTAAAAGAACAGTGCTGTCACAATGACTGTACTCGAGATCCCCCTTTTTCTACTTCGTCTGCATAAGTGTAACGCTTTCACGTTTGATAGTAAAGCCTACAGCAGCATACACGCGTTTCTAACAATAAAACGTGTACTGTATTTCTTAGAAAACCTTGAGATAGACACACTGCGTAATGACCTAGATTATTATTCCATTAATTTCATTTTATACACTGCGTAACTAAAAGACAGACGGACTTAGAGAGAGAGAGAGGGCTGAACGGAGGAACACAGGCAATACTACCACAGTCTCGCGATATAAAATTAATGCCACCCCACGCGTAAAACATGAAGCACTAACTTTTTTTTCTTCAAATAAACAGGGACAAAAAACACTACCAATACACGGTTAGGTTTTAAAAAAATGTTTAATGCTTATTAGGAAACATGACATTCTACTGTTTTACGTCTGAAATCCTGACATTAGCCTGACAGTACAGAAGACACCCCATAGTATGGAAGTGAGGAGTGGTAACAGCACGACTATCCTAGAAGAAAATACATATTTTGAACGCAGCCTCTTAGCTCCATTAAAACTTATATATTTGGGTGCCTTAGGACTTGCTGACAAAGAATAGGTTAAGTGTTAAGCAAATAGTCTAATAATTAACAAATTATAGCCAAAACATTATAGGGGTGCTGTCTGACAGCACAGGCTCATGTTTGGATACTGCTTTAGGGGAATGAGGCCACCACGTTAAATCTGATTTGATTGGCTGGAATTATATTTAAGGCGAAACATGATTAATCGACTGCAAATACTATTTTTGGTTGTTATGGGAAACGGTAGGAAGGGTACTTTTTTTCAAATGCTTTGGTAAACATGGTCTTATTGGCTAGACCAGTTGATATAGTCAATTAGGAGCGTCGGTTCAGTGCCACTTTGTGAAATTAAACTGTGTAGAAGCAAGTGCGTTGAGAAGCAGTTCATATTTTTCAAATGAAAGCCTGGGATAGAGGCAGATCGGAATTGTGCCATAACTCATCGCCAGTCAACGTATTTGTTTAATTATTTCCTTGAAATTGTGGTAAGCTAGAAATATTTGATATCTTTTAGATGAAAATTGAATGTGAATTGATAAATTTATGTCTGTATGTGTGTAGTTCAGTAGCAACCATGAGGAAAAGCCTAGATATTGCTCCACCAGGAACAAAACTTGTCGGAGAGGAGTATAACTGCATGGGATTGCCACATAGTACTATGACACCTATCTTATTGAATAGAAGAAAATAATGCTGAAATTTCAGAGGCGTTGTAACCATTAGGGAGAGGAATACTGGTGAATGTTGTTACATGAGAAGCTAACAGTTGGCCTACAGCGCTGAACTCGGTGTTTGTTATGTATTGTGCTTCAGTGTGGAAATAGATTATAAATTAGTTCTGAAGTAGGAGGTACAACCTTCTTGTTTCAGGGACCGTGGTAATAACGTATTGAAGCAGCACCTGGTCTGAGCTTTGCTGAATCCAGAGGCTGGTAGCATACTCCTTGGTCCAGATATCAACCAGGGTTGTTTCTCAAGGAAACGGTGAAGCAAGCGAGCAGTGGAGACTGTTTCCTGCCGCCCACACAGAAGTTAAGATTCCGTGGCCACAGCAGCTCAATCTTGTGTATACCCCCTCTAAAAGTGACTTTACCTTAAATCTAGAGGGACGTTTATTTGTTTCAAATAAAAAGAAAATGTGAACCTTTCCAATATTAGTTCCACCAGAAACAAACATTTGAAGTCATGATGACACACAACAACTTAGCTTGAAAAGCCAGTATTACCTCATAATCCTACATCACAACTTACACACCTATTGCAATAATAATATATGTCAATACAAAGATTCTATCTATAAATTGTGTACATACAACTTGTGATTACATTTGATTGTGATTCCTGGTTCACTTTGTAGTTGAATCAGGATATCTAATATTTGAAGGAATTAATACATATATTTTTAAACGTTAACACTTGCCTCATTTAAGATAGTCTTATAGAGTGTTCTATGTATGTGAGTGTCACAGTGTTGTAAAGTATTGTGGATTAAATTAAATTGTTTATCTGTCTGTTGGTTGTTGTGAACATACACTTCATCATTATCATAACCCTAGACATTCAACGTAGTCATCACAATATTCCAGAATAGGTCTGACTGAGGTCTAAATGTGGTAGCAAGTAAGGTCATCTGTAATACACCACACTTATTAGATACAGATACCTTCACAGCTGATCTCAGTCAGTACACTAAGTCCCCTATAAATATTTATATCATCCCACTTTACCACAATCTTTAATAGTTAAGTCTATGTAACTGAAAATCTGGTTTGCGTGCATATGTTCCTCTTCGCCCGCTTTCATATCCTCTTCGATTCAAAATTTTTCTTGGGAAACAAATATTTAGCGACACACATTTGCAGTACTTATACTAGTACATTACATGCACTCGGGGCACACATACCTAGATAAAAGCTTATAGATAACAAAAATAGAAAACTGCTGATCGTTAGAGGCTCGTGATCTGGATTGCTTTTATGAGTAAATACAAGCATTCTCCCCCCCCCCCCCCCCCCCCCCCACCCACCTATAGAAGTAGATATATGTATAAGGTTCGGTTTTGGGTTAAATAAAACATACGCAAAGTAAACTATTTACGTTTGATAGTAATCAGTGTTCTACTTTATAGAGATATAAATTTGGTTATGTGTATTAAATTGTGTTTATGACTCACACGTTTGTTACCGGGGTCCGAGAATAGTAGCAATGTACCCTACCAGGCAGTTCATAAAAAGCGACTAAGGAGGATTGGGCATGGGGTTGGTTACCCCATCTCGTAAACAATTTTTTTACTACAAAAACTTCAACCAACACTATGGATAAGTATAATACAGAATGGTGTTTCGCCCTTATAAGTCGGGTGGTGCAGTCCCAAGGGGTGTATGCACCCCTGGTTAAGATGCAGGGGTTCTGAATATGGGCCAGAGCGATTCCAAATGACATTTTCTGTTTCGCTCTGTAAAGAAGAATGTTCAAGGTCACTCTGCCAACCACGATGAATTAAATTTTTTTTTTTTTAAATCTCTCCATGCTGCACTTCGAGCAATCTACACCTCTGGTTTAGCCAGGCGTCTTCTGCTGTCTTAAATTTATTTACTATTTCTTTATTTAGTATTGTACATGTGCACAACTTCATTTTCCCGATGTATCGACAACGTTACAAAGACTGCTCAGTTAAAAAGCAAATCTTTAAAAAGATGCCTTCATTACCCAGGGAAACCTTCTACGGCGTTGCACGTGACTCAAGTACGGTCTAAGAGTCGCATTTAGAAAATGCAACGTTATTATATTTTAATACAAGCACATTAGGAATAATTAAATTATTTAATCTATTAAAATGTGCAACATTAGCAGGTCTGCAACTTCGATTGAGTATTAAATATCGAATTAATATAATCAAATAATACATGAGCATTACGATTTTGTTGTCGATGTTTGTCGCGTGGGTCTTTATATCATTAAATTACCTACATCTTCTTCCTATTCTCTCACCCTAATCCTTTCATTTTATTACTTTTCCGTACTTGTTTTTCCTGTATTTTTTCGCATCATTCGTTGCGAAAAATATATTTCTTTCCCATCATCGTTTTTTCTTTCTCATACTGACTAGTAACCTTATTGCATCAGATGTCAGTCGCGCAGATAGCTGTGAATGTACGGTTCTCGCCAGACATACGTCTGCAGTTTCCCCGGGTCAGAGCGCGGCCCGACCAGATTTCTGGGCCTGAGGTGTGAGAAATTCGTTTCGCTGGACATAGAGCAGACTTTTGGTCTACCATTTTTCACCTGTCACTAGCTTAAGGTGTCAAACCCGGCATCTGTACGACGCAGTTGTAGACGGTTGTCTGAGATTTGCAACTGTCACGCGCATTTCTCGGTCACTGGTGGCAGTTACGTCACGCGTTAAGCTGACGTAAATGTTGGGAGTAGGGGAGATAATTTCGCTTGGCGAAATAAGTTTGGGCCCTTTGTCTGATTTTAAGATATTGGCCCGAGTTTGAAACTTTAATTTCATTCTCGCTCCTATATTCGCAGTAGACAGGTTGTTCGAAACAGAATAGCTGTTAGCGAAGTTTCTCAGTTTGTTTCGGCAATTTGTCGAACTTCTAGACTTCCTTAAATATTCAGCATATAATTCTTAAGTTGTGCGACTACCTGTAGTTCTGTGTGAGGTAATATATATTATATCTAGTATTTTGTGAAATGATAAAGTGTTAAGTCGCTTATTTCATATTTCACTAGTTAGATTTTGCGCAGAGTGCCAAATTTATATAGTCTGTATTATTTTCTAGTGACGTGTTTCAGTGGATAGCAGATTACTTTACGGGAAATTTAAATGATAAGTCAAGCAGTACACTTGCGGTTTAATAATGTAAGTTATAGTGGGTACATATTGTAAAATTATTTGATATGTGTTCTTTCTTTTATATAGTGAAACGGTGGTACCAAACTTTACCAGTACGTAAACATTATTTGGGAAGAAACAAATCACTTTCATTACCTGAACTGTAACAGTTAAATGAAGTAAGAGGCCTTCGCGAAAGAATTAATTCTTCCAGAATAACTCTTCAGTACAATTCAGCCCGTTGTGGCAAGCAAAGATCAGAAACATTCCGACAGAGTTTTGACTAGTACTGTGGTGACCAAATATAGTAACTTCCTGAAAGTAGACACCGATCTGACATTCCTTAAATTCTAGAAACCAAAGCTAATGACATTGTGCTCTGCTAACTTTCGTGCCTGGACAATATTTTATGTGACTTAATCAGACATTCGAAAAATTAGAACACCCAAGGAATCGTTCCCTGAGAGTTTAGTACGTCTTTTGGAACTGGGGATTTCTTGGTCAAGGACTGCATTTTCGGGTCTGTGTGAAGGTCCTAGAATTGAGTATGTTCCCAGAGGCAGCGAGCAAAGTTGTGAGTATAACTGCATGGCCATGGCTGAATGAATGAGTGTACGCAGATCAGAGTGTTATTTTACAGTTATAGATTGTCACCCATTTACTGTCTTAATTCTTTTTTGTTTAACCTGCAGAATTTGTTACGATTTGCTAGAGTTTCTTTACTTCTTAGGCTAAATCAGATTATTCAACTCTGTGCATACATTTACGAGAAAAGAAGAAAAACTCTTAGCCTAAACCCTACGTATCTATAACTCTTTGGGCCATCATCTGTTCTCTTAACGGGGCTGTGGGCTAAACCTAGAGCTAAGATCATAACGGGGATATCATCCTTGTAGCATTTTTTCTTAAATTTTATGACTATTTGTATATGTTTTTTTTCCTTGATGTATTTTTGGTGTTGTGAGAAGATTTTTTTTGATGATAATAATAAAAATCTCTCTCTTGAACTAAATCAGTGCGTTGGTCAGCTCGTTCAAATACATATAAATTCATTGTGATAGATTCCCACGTCTGTGTGTTTAACTGTCGTCACGTGTATGTGCGTGCCCGTGAGTCGATAGAGATATATTAATATATATATCTGTGTGTAGACTGTCTGACGCCTTTAAAAGCGGTCGTAGAAGATAGGTGAGAGAGAGAGAAGATTATCTCGATTCTCAAAGACAGCTTCTTTATCACATTCTATCATCTCACGTGTGGGAAATTCTATTGTGGTGTTTTTTTCACCAGCTCTCACTGTGACTATCACTCATTCCAACCTATTCTGAAGGGACCAACCCTAGTCTTAATACTCCTATCTAAAATCTACGACAAATGGTCGCTTGTTACCGGGAATTGAACCCAAAATCCTAAGGCGATACGACAAATGGGTTCTCGTCCGTAGGATTTTTGAACTTAGAATAGGAAGACGAGTACGACAAATGGGTTCTCGTCCGTAGGATTTTTGAACTTAGAATAGGAAGACGAGTACGACAAATGGGTTCTCGTCCGTAGGATTTTTGAACTTAGAATAGGAAGACGAGTATGACAAATGGTTGCTCGTTTCCGGTTTTTGAACTTTGAATAGGAAGACGAGACGACAAATATCAGCTCGTCTTTAAGATTCTTTATTCTGATATAGAGTAAGAGTGTGATGTCTTGTGAGTTTTGTATCTTTTAAAATAATTTATCCCCTAGACTAACGATCTGTTTACGGGCGTGCTGACCACACAAACTGATAAGTTTTTTCCACAGCATTAAGAAACATTATACATTTGGTTTACAGGTTGATTTTGTCGGAATACATGTTAATTAATGATTTTGTAATACTAAACGCTGGTAAAGTTTTGTGAGTGTATAACATTCACAAGGGTTCTGAAGCAGGACGGTGTTTGAACTAAGTTAAGGAGTGCGTTTCGGACTATTTGTCCAGATTAATTGCCTCCCTCACCCTAACTGTCTTCAGGGGGTGAACTTGATAGTGGATTTTAAAATTAAGGGATTATTTTTCTCTGTAATTTTGCAATAATTATTTTGCTTTTCCACTGTAGAAGCTTAATTTTTTTTCAGGGATTAATCTTAACTACCATTTAGTTTTCGTAGTCGTGTTTTGCATTAGGTGCTTTATTGCTGATAATAGCAGCGATAGTTAGATTTTATTTTAGAGGAGGTATCCCAGGGTTAAATATATCATCTTATGATTTTTGGTATTTTATTTTCTCGTAAGTGGTAGGAACCAGTGTATCCTTTTTCCTATTTTCTTTCTCCACTAGTCTCAGTCACTGACATAATATGGCCGAGAGGGCAAAGCTTAGACAACTCCTCAGGGAAGAAGCGAGAGAGGAGGGACTGGAAGGAGAGGAAGCGAAAGCTTTTGTCAGAGACGAACTTGAGAGATATGATGCGGAGAGGAAAGCAGCTGAAGCTAAAGCGGAAAAAGAAGAACTCAAGAGGAAAGAAGCAGAAGCTAGAGAGAAGGAAAGGGAAGACCGTCTTTTACAGCAGAAGAAGATGGATGAGGAAATGGAAATTCGCAGGATGCAGCATGAGGAAAGAGAGAAGGAGAGACAGCATGAGTTGGCTCTTAAAACTCTTGAATTCCAAAGTCGTGGTGCTGCCTCTACCTCCAGCAATGGAGAGTCTTCTCCTCATTCTTCCTTAACTGATCCTTCTAATACTCAATCTACTCATCTCACTGCTATGTCTTTTCCGCTAGAGTCTTTCCCGTGTCCTAATGAGAAGATTGACACATGGTTAGAAAAATTTGAGAAAATTGCAACTCTGTACGGTTTGGAGAGGTCGCGTTGGAATGTGAAGCTTTCTCAGGCTTTGAAAAGTAGTGCGTATGATGTTTACGCCAAACTGGAAAGCAGCCAACAAGACAACTATGATGTGTTGAAGAAAGCTTTGCTCGAGCGTTTCGAAATGAATGCTCGCAAATTTTTGCAACTCTTCCGAAACAGCAGGAAAGACAGCTCGGAAACGTTCCAGCAGTTCTCTTCCCGTCTAAAGGGATACCTAACAAAGTGCCTTGAGCTTTCACAGCTCCCCTCTACCTATGAAGGTCTTGAGGAATTTGTTCTAACAGAACAAATAAAGAACACTTTGTCTGCGGACACCCGGCGATTTTTGGCTGAGCAAGGTGCAGAAAAGCTTGAAGACATCTTAGAGAAGTCTGAGCGTTACCATAATGCGCTGGCTGAACTACCAGCCACAAAGCGGAAACCGACAGAGGAGCATTTTCGAAAACATAACCTAGAGCAATCTTCTCAGGCTTCTAACCAAAATAATCACAGAGAAACTGGACCTCAAAACCCCCCTCCTGAAAAATCCAAGTTCTACAAGACCAAGTACCCCAACCACCCCAAACAGTCTGATCAACCCGACCGCCCTACATGGCAGCGTAGCCAGAAAGGACAAGGTGGCAAAGGGAGAACCCCTGAGCACGGGACATATGATCAGACCAAGCACACCGAGCCGAAACGCATCGGATGCTTATTGACAGTCTCGCAAGGCGGAATTGTTGACAGTGATTCCCAACCTGTTGGGGATAGACCCTCAACGCGAGGTACTGTTACTTTGAACGGTTCTAAAACTTCTTGCTTATTTGACACGGGGCTTTCTTACGATTGCATTGTTGCCAGAAAGCTGGTTAAACCCGGTCAAGAGACAGGAGAGACCGTCAAACTTTGTGGAGTTCGAAAGAGTGATGCACCTACAGCGCTTCCTATCGCATTGGTGGAGATACACTCTGACTTTGTCAGAGGTGTGATCAAAGCGGCTGTTATGGATGATCCCATCTACCCAGTCATACTTGGCGGGAGATACGTGTGTATTGGGAAACCGGAAGAGCCGATTGTGGCAGCAGTAACTACAAGAGGGCAAACCAAGAAGGAACGGGAGCCTGCGCCTAATTTGTTACCCATGGAACTTAAAGAAGCGCAATACAAGGACCCTGCCTTGGCACCCTGCTTTAGGAAACTGCCCATTGCTAAGGAACCCAAACAGTACGAGGACATTTTTTCTGAGGATGGCGTACTTTATCGGAGAACGGGCAAACCTGACCAAGGTTACAACCGGCTCCTAGTACCGAAACAGTACAGAAGCCAAATCCTAGAAATGGGGCACTCTCTTCCCTTCAGCGGACATATGGGACAGAACGCCACAAACCAACGTATAACCACTCATTATTGGTGGCCAGGAGTAAATACTGATATTATCAGATACGTCAAATCCTGTGCCCAGTGCCAACGTGTGCCACCCAAGCAACGAGCACCCCCAGTCTCTTTGGGTGAAATGCCAATAATGGGAACATCATTCGAACGGGTTGTGATCGACATTTTAGGGCCTTTCGAAAGGACTAAAAGAAGGAACAGGTTCATCCTGACCTTAGTCGATACATGCACTTTATGGGCAGAAGCTATCCCGCTAACATGCGCAGATGCCAAGCATGTCGCAGAAGCCCTCGTGCAGATTTTCACTCGGTTGGGATTCCCTCAGCAAGTGTTGACGGATAATGGATCTCCATACCGAAACCTGTTGATGGATGAGATCGTTAAGATCTTGAGGACCCAGCACATCCACACTAAGCCATATACTCCGGCCGGAAATGGGCTCGTGGAACGTGCTAATGGAAACCTCACCATGATGCTAAGTAAGCTGGCACAAGGGAAACCTGAAGATTGGGATCTCTGTATTCCTGCAGCATTATTTGGCTACAGAGAATCTCCTCATACTTCCACAGGATTTCCGCCAGCTACACTCTTATTCGGCAGACCCATTAAGGGCCCGCTTGAAGCCTTACTTCAGTCTCTGACAGACGAGAAGGCTGATGAGACAGTTGTCTCAGCCAGTAAATATGTGTCGGTTTTAAAGGAACGGTTGAAACTAGGGTGGGACCTAGCAACGACTAACTTTAAGCGAGCACGCACCAAGCACGCTAACCGATACAGGAAAGTCGCGGAAGAGAGAGAACTGGAAGCAGGAGAGAAAGTTTTGGTGTTGCTCCCTACCGAGAACAACCAACTGAAGATCGGATGGCAAGGGCCGTTTACCGTCCTGAAAAAGATTTCTAAGGCTAACGACCAGATCTCTATTGAAGGAAAGGAGAAGGTTTTCCATTTAAATCTCTTAAAGAGATACTTGGAAAAACCAGTGCCAACCTCCGACCATCTCCTGACGATCGCCAAAACTGACGAAGATGACGATAGTGGCAGGGATATTCCACCGCTATCACAGGAAATCTTTCAAAAATGTCAAAAGCGGCAACGCTCTTTCAAGCGCGCATGGGAAACATTCCAGAGAAAGGAAACTTTGGGAGTAGACTTGAGTAGGAATTGGAGAGAGAGGGAGGGGGAAGACGGGAAGGAAGAAGACAGACACCCCGAAGCTACGGTTATAGGAAATTTAATTCCATAACGTAGACATGGAGTGCTTCCATATCTTAAGGGGGGACGTCCTGTCACGTGGGTCTTTATATCATTAAATTACCTACATCTTCTTCCTATTCTCTCACCCTAATCCTTTCATTTTATTACTTTTCCGTACTTGTTTTTCCTGTATTTTTTCGCATCATTCGTTGCGAAAAATATATTTCTTTCCCATCATCGTTTTTCTTTCTCATACTGACTAGTAACCTTATTGCATCAGATGTCAGTCGCGCAGATAGCTGTGAATGTACGGTTCTCGCCAGACATACGTCTGCAGTTTCCCCGGGTCAGAGCGCGGCCCGACCAGATTTCTGGGCCTGAGGTGTGAGAAATTCGTTTCGCTGGACATAGAGCAGACTTTTGGTCTACCATTTTTTCACCTGTCACTAGCTTAAGGTGTCAAACCCGGCATCTGTACGACGCAGTTGTAGACGGTTGTCTGAGATTTGCAACTGTCACGCGCATTTCTCGGTCACTGGTGGCAGTTACGTCACGCGTTAAGCTGACGTAAATGTTGGGAGTAGGGGAGATAATTTCGCTTGGCGAAATAAGTTTGGGCCCTTTGTCTGATTTTAAGATATTGGCCCGAGTTTGAAACTTTAATTTCATTCTCGCTCCTATATTCGCAGTAGACAGGTTGTTCGAAACAGAATAGCTGTTAGCGAAGTTTCTCAGTTTGTTTCGGCAATTTGTCGAACTTCTAGACTTCCTTAAATATTCAGCATATAATTCTTAAGTTGTGCGACTACCTGTAGTTCTGTGTGAGGTAATATATATTATATCTAGTATTTTGTGAAATGATAAAGTGTTAAGTCGCTTATTTCATATTTCACTAGTTAGATTTTGCGCAGAGTGCCAAATTTATATAGTCTGTATTATTTTCTAGTGACGTGTTTCAGTGGATAGCAGAATAAATTATATCTTAGCTTACTAAACAATAATGTAGCTATAATGTAGTTAATTTTACTGCTAAGAAATCAGACGAAATCATATTTTTCTAAACTAACTTACAAAAGAAACCTCATGAGATGTTGACGGAACACGCACGTGTTCCTAAATTCATGGGGATTGATGATTTTTTTTTTAAGATATAACTTACTTTACGGGAAATTTAAATGATAAGTCAAGCAGTACACTTGCGGTTTAATAATGTAAGTTATAGTGGGTACATATTGTAAAATTATTTGATATGTGTTCTTTCTTTTATATAGTGAAACGGTGGTACCAAACTTTACCAGCGTTCTAGTACGTGAACATTATTTGGGAAGAAACAAATCACTTTCATTACCTGAACTGTAACAGTTAAATGAAGTAAGAGGCCTTCGCGCCAGAATTAATTCTTCCAGAATAACTCTTCAGTACAATTCAGCCCGTTGTGGCAAGCAAAGATCAGAAACATTCCGACAGAGTTTTGACTAGTACTGTGGTGACCAAATATAGTAACTTCCTGAAAGTAGACACCGATCTGACATTCCTTAAATTCTAGAAACCAAAGCTAATGACATTGTGCTCTGCTAACTTTCGTGCCTGGACAATATTTTATGTGACTTAATCAGACATTCGAAAAATTAGAACACCCAAGGAATCGTTCCCTGAGAGTTTAGTACGTCTTTTGGAACTGGGGATTTCTTGGTCAAGGACTGCATTTTCGGGTCTGTGTGAAGGTCCTAGAATTGAGTATGTTCCCAGAGGCAGCGAGCAAAGTTGTGAGTATAACTGCATGGCCATGGCTGAATGAATGAGTGTACGCAGATCAGAGTATTATTTTACAGTTATAGATTGTCACCCATTTACTGTCTTAATTCTGTTTTGTTTAACCTGCAGAATTTGTTACTATTTGCTAGAGTTTCTTTACTTCTTAGGCTAAATCAGATTATTCAACTCTGTGCATACATTTACGAGAAAAGAAGAAAAACTCTTAGCCTAAACCCTACGTATCTATAACTCTTTGGGCCATCATCTGTTCTCTTAACGGGGCTGTGGGCTAAACCTAGAGCTAAGATCATAACGGGGATATCATCCTTGTAGCATTTTTTCTTAAATTTTATGACTATTTGTATATGTTTTTTTTTCCTTGATGTATTTTTGGTGTTGTGAGAAGATTTTTTTGATGATAATAATAAAAATCTCTCTCTTGAACTAAATCAGTGCGTTGGTCAGCTCGTTCAAATACATATAAATTCATTGTGATAGATTCCCACGTCTGTGTGTTTAACTGTCGTCACGTGTATGTGCGTGCCCGTGAGTCGATAGAGATATATTAATATATATATCTGTGTGTAGACTGTCTGACGCCTTTAAAAGCGGTCGTAGAAGATAGGTGAGAGAGAGAGAAGATTATCTCGATTCTCAAAGACAGCTTCTTTATCACATTCTATCATCTCACGTGTGGGAAATTCTATTGTGGTGTTTTTTTCACCAGCTCTCACTGTGACTATCACTCATTCCAACCTATTCTGAAGGGACCAACCCTAGTCTTAATACTCCTATCTACAATCTACGACAATGTTGTTGCACATGTGCGTGTTTGTTTGTGTATGCGAGTGTCAAGAAGCCTGACTTTACTTTAACAATGAATCAATTAATACCTGTTAGCTCCCTAACGGCGTCTGTGGCCTAATGGATATGAACGCAGTTTCATAATCCAGATATAGCAGGTTCGAAACCAGCTGCAGGCGGTTTGGTAGCAGATCGCTTTGTGTGGATTTTTAACAATGGTATAAGCGCCGTACCGTTCAGAAAGCAATGGCAAACTACTGAATAAAAAAAATTGCCTAGAAAAATCACAAACAGCCAATAAAAGCTGGGGTTGATTGCCACGTCCTGTAAAGGATAAGCATGGCTAAAAAATGGAAAAGCGCCTGGTCACGACAATCTGAATGCTGAGCTATTCAAGACAGACCCTGAACTAGCAGCAGAACTATTAGAACCACTATTTGCACAAGTCTGGGAAACTGAGACAACACCAACAGAGTGGAGTAAAGGAATAATTGTCAAATTGCCCAAGAAGGGCGACCTTGCAGACTGCAACAACTGGAGAGGAATTACCCTCCTCTCAGTTCCCAGCAAAATACTAGGCAGGATAATCATCCAGAGAATTTCAAAAGCAGTTGACCATAAACTGAGGAAAGAACAAGCGGGCTTCAGAAAGAACAGAAGATGTGCAGATCATATATTTGCCCTCAGGAACATTATAGAGCAGTGCTCAGAATGGCAGAGACAGCTGTACATTAACTTTGTTGATTTTGAAAAGGCTTTCGACAGCATACACAGGGACAGCCTATGGAAAATTCTGAGGGCTTATGGAATTCCCAGCCGCATTGTTTCCATTATAAAAAGCCTCTATTCTAACTTTACGTGCAGTGTTGGATCGAGTAATGTAACTTTCGAAGTGAAAACAGGAGTACGACAGGGATGCCCCTTATCAACAACATTATTTTTGACAGTCATAGATTGGGTGATGCGCCAGACAACAGAGGGCAGTCCAAGAGGAATTAGATGGACAACGTTTTCTACACTAGAAGATTTGGAATATGCAGATGACATTGCACTACTCGCGCATTCACACCAACACATTAAGACAAAACCGATAGACTGAATAAGTATGGCCAGCAGGTTGGCCTGAACATCAATTTAAAGAAGGCAGAGGTCATGACACTAAATGTGGGCAATCCTGAGCCAATAACAGTAAGGAACCAGAAGTTAGAACAGACAGACACATTTACTTACCTAGGAAACATAGTAACACCTGACGGCGGAACGAGCAAGGACATTAACAACAGAATGAATAAAGCAAGAATAGCCTTTGCTGTTCTCAACAACATTTGGAAGTCTTCCCAGTACAGCACAAACACCACATTAAGACTGTATGAGAGCTGTGTACTTTCTGTGCTTCTCTATGGTGCGGAATGTTGGAGAGTAACAGAGAAGGAAATGTTGAAACTGTCCTCCTTCCACACAATCTGCCTAAGGAAAATTCTCCGAATCTTTTGGCCAAACACCATCAGCAACCAAGAACTACTTATTCGGAGTAACCAGGAGGACATGCACACCATCATAGCTGGCAGACGCTGGAGTTGGGTTGGCCATGTCCTCAGAAGGGACCCTGATACCATCACAAGAACAGCTATGCTATGGACCCCCGAGGGAAAGCGAAAGAGAGGCCGACCAAAAACAACTTGGCGGAGAACTGTGGAAGCTGAGATGCAAAGAATGAACCACAGTTGGGGCACTGTACGAAGGATGGCCGCCGACCGAGCAAAGTGGAATCAATTTGTTGCTGCCCTGCAAGACGCCACCAGGCGTGATGGCCGCTGACTGCTTTGACGGTTGGCGGTTATGGATCAAAGAAGAAAAAAAGAAGAAACACATGCCAAGTCCTCATCTCGCGTGCCATCAGCTCAAGTTCTTTCAATATCTTTCCACAACATTCTCAGTTCCGCCTCCTGTTCTCTTCTGCATGTATTTTAGTGGTCCACTTTTACAGCTATAGTAATGACTAACGTTAACGTCAGCTTTGCATTAGGTATTTAAACGTATCAAATTATTGTTTTCCAGATACGTGTAATCTAAGGTCAAACCATTATTAATTCACGGTACCGACACGCTCCCGTCTATCCAGCTGTAAATGGGTACCTGACTTTACACTTCAGTTATGGAAGGAAAAGGCAGCGTGGAAGGGAACTGGTCACACCACCTCTCGATGCTGGACCTAGTATAGTGAAGTCTCTAACACTTTACTCCCCAACGGCGGTATCTGCTATGTGACTACCTGTATCGTATCTCTCTCTCTCTCTTTCTGCTTCACAATCTCGGATGGTTGCTCCATGCCCAAGCATAAACAGACTCAGTTCACTACAAAAGCGTGCAGTGCGTCTAGTTTCTGACAACTGCCAAACACAGTGCGTAGATCTAAATAAAGATCTCAAAATACTGCCTCTAAGAAAGCGCTTTCTGTTCAACAAAGCTAAATTTTTTCACAAAATCTGTCACAGAATGCTCCAACATTTCTGTTGCCAATGTCCAAATACAGTGACAGACGCATTCAACGACTTAACAGATTACAAGTGCTCAGTGCCTAGGCTTGACGTATTCAAGAAAAGCTTAGCTTACTCTGCTGCTCATCTTTGGAACTATCTTCCATTTGATTAAAAAAATCAACCTTAGTCCCTATTCATACAATCGTAGATTTTTCGAATACTTTATGAGCTCTGATTACTTGAGTTCTCTCCCCCCAATCCCCGTTGTGATTACATTTCCGAATGAGTAAATAATATGGAATGTTGGTTTAATGATGATGTTTGTACTTGTCAACATATGTACATTTCATGTTTATAATTAGATACTGTGAATGTGAGTATGCTATTATTATCCCTTTACAATACTGAATTCCTTTAAACTGATATGTAAAATGTGTGTGAGAATAAATAAATTGGGTATCAAAGATGAGAGAAAGGTAGGGCAGAATGTCAGACAGGCCTGCGTGTCCAATTCTCAACCATTTGAAAATAACGTTCGTTTGTTTTCTAGCTCTCTCTCTCTCTCTCTCTCTCTCTCTCTCTCTCTCTCTCGCTATCTCTCTCTCTCTCTCTCTGTGTATGATAATCAGGCACGCACGCACGCAAGCAGGCACGCACACATACATTATATATATATATATATATATATATATATATATATATATATATATATATATATATATATATATATATATATATATATATATATATCTAGAAACGGGGGCGGAGGTGGGTGTTCATGTTTAATTTCCTTAGAACCGACTGATTTAATTTATTTTGGTGTTTTGTTTTCTGCAATTTTAAAACAGTTATTTGAGTTTCGAAATCTGATGCTGGCACTTGTTTTTCACATAGATACTTCTGTTGTAGAAAGTAATTAAAGGGTACACAATCTTAAACGGTTTGTCAATATTAGGTTTCCTTTTTAATCATCATGGTTGCTATCTCTAACCAGCATTCACTTGCTCTACAACAATACTTTCTATGGCAATTAGTTTTACATGATGAGGTTGCCCGCCATATGCGCAACCTCCTATTAGTCGTCTTGTACGACATGCTGGAGAGTGCGCTAGGCCTATTATTTCTCTGCCTTTTCGGAGCCCCCCCCCCCCCCCCCCCCCCCTTCCCGGGAACAAGATTAAATGATTAAAATCAATATATATATATATATAAAATCCCAGCTTTTTCTGTCACTAACGCTAAGGGATGCAACTTTGGTTGAAAGTTAAACATTAATTGTATTGTTTCCCTTATATGTACTCTCCCGAAAATAGTAACACTCGACAAAGAAAAGTGCGCACAAAAATATTTACAGTGGTTTTTAAAAATACTTTTGAATAAGTAAAATTGCCGTTAGGTATTGGTGCTTTTGAATTTAGTTCCCGTCTTATGACGGGCTTTTACACTAGTATAATATATAATGTTTTTTTTTCCTCCCCAATAGATATAAAATAAAAGAATGTACAATCTATTCATGTATTTGTAAAAAGTACCAGATTTACACGAGCAGAAATAGTGTAATCAAACGTTTTAAGCGAGTACAATTAATGTACACGTCAGTAATTACTACACAAACAATAAAAACTTACTAATATTAGCTTTTAGAAAGAACAGATATTAACAGCACACACGATAGGCCTTCAATTATGTATCCATGTTCTCTTAAAAGATTAAAAATGACTTGAGATTCGAGTTGCTCAGTAGTCTGGTACTAATACATCCGTCAAATAAACCTACCCCTAACTGGGTTAAGTTCAGGCCTTACAACGGGACAATACTCTCGCTGAGACCTTCAATAAACCTGGAATTTACCTTGAACCGTTATTACGACACTGGAGCATTTCGACAGTTTAAACACCTACACTGAATCACACATCACAGACTGATGCCACCGACGAAGTGGCCTGTTATCAAGCTAATGTCGACCTCCCCCACGTCCCAGTCATAGGCGTAGTCAACAATACATATTTACATTTTGAAGTCAAAGTCAGCTCCGATCATTTACTCATTAATTAATTTATTTCAACCACGTCACGTAATTATGAAAATACATAACGTAATGTTTTCATACTGTTTCGTAAAAGACACATAGGCTACAATGATGAATGTGTATGCAAGAAATGCTTTTTAAAAAAGGTGTCACTTGTTATAATTCGTTTGTATGGAGAAAGCTACATCGAGAATATAGTATAGTTGCATATGCGCCCTAATGTAACGTCTCACCAAAACGAGGTAAAAATCATATTTAAAAATATTTAAAAAAAAAAAAAAACATAAGAAAACGTTTTCTTTCCACTTCAGCCATTTTGCAACACGCGGGAAGGAACAGTTTTCGTACTTCTGCTAGGCATTATGTTTTTGATTATTTTCATGTTGTTTCTTCGCGACTTCATTAACGTTATCTAAACAACTTTCGCTTGGGCGACCAATTGTCCTGATTTCTGATCTAATGCTGAAGGCTCTAGTCGGCAGTTATTGTTACTGTTGAACAGAATCAACACCATTGCACTCCGGGCAAACCCATAGGTGCTCAGTCTCCGTTAGTATATGTCGAAGATTGTGAATGCTAACTGTTCCTGTTGCTCGCTGGTTAGATACACGACGGATGCATCCTTTCATACGTCCATCTCTGCTTGCCTTACGTTTGATGCCAAATTCCAACAGTCTTAACCTTGATGATTCATCAGTGTCATTATCTAACAGACGATCATAAATTGTTCTCAGTATCTCTCTCTTATCCATATCCAGTGTCCCCACTGTAGGTGCTAGTCTATCAGCTCTCTCATTACCGCGTACCCCTGCATGACCACGACAGTAGATCCACAAAAGGTCCTGCGGATTCGAAGCTTCTATGAATGTTTTCCATTCATGCCGTAACCAACCACTTTGAACCTTTCGAAGCATACACTGAGAGTCTGACACAATAACTGCCTTTGTTAATGAAGTTTCAGTTACCCACCTTAAGGCTGCATTAGCTACTTCTACCTCCATTCTCTTGCTGAAAGTTGTTATCTTGTAAGCCCCCCTATGTTCGGCGATGATTCTGCCCTTTACCTTAGCAGGGAAGCCCCCAACCTGATTTCTCATCACGGATCACAGACCCATCAGATGAGTTGGTTGCAACTCTGACAAGGTGTCGAATGTTAATTTTAAAAGGTAAAAGTATACAGTATAGTTCTCGGGAGGTCTCTGATGAGACAAACAAAGAATAGAACTGCTGCACCCTTAGGCATGTTGTACAAAGAGAACAATATGAGGTTCAGCGTGGGACTAGCAACCTCATCCTGGACAATTAATTGCCACAGAAACCGCTGTAGCAAGAGCATGTGAACGCTTGGTGCTGGCTTCCTGCAAGGGGACTAACTGCAATGGTGGCTCCATGCTCTAGAATTAGCGCAAGGGATGATGATGATTATGATGATAATGATGATGATTATGATGATATGATGATGATTATGATGATTATAATGATGATGATGATTACGATGATTATTATTATGATGATTATGATGATGGTGATTATGATTAATGCGTTTAACAAGCGCGCTCTTTGGTACAAAACCACCACTGCAAGATCTCAGTTGTTGTTTCCTGTACCCCAGTCGCTGTCTGCCTTTGTCACGGTTTTCCTCCCATTACGTCTGCAGTAGTGGTTCAACAGTGGCCAAAACTCAAGAGTAACTGAAGTGGGTCTTCAAAAATGTCTGCCTTTGCACAAGATTACCCTTGGCAGAGTTGTAGATAGAAGGATAATGATGCTTTTACCTCAAGGGAGTTTTCACAAGATATTCAGAAAGCGAAAACCATGCTGCATTGGCTGAGCACGTTAACTCTAGTATCTGCCGTCAACTTTTGTGAAGGATTATGTAATTTTATAATTCGTGAGACATACGGATGTAGTACATTCTAAATGATTAAATCAACTTTAGATTTGTCTTTATACAAGTAACAAATTTAATAATCAATTATGTTTTAACAGTTATAAAAATGAATAATTATTTAGAAAACATATTCATCACAGTGTGATGTTATGGTTTTTGAAAATGGACAGTTCACTTGGAAGCTTTTAAGTTTTTCTTAGCTGCCAATAGTTGTTTCTGCTCCCGCTGATGTTTGGGTCTGGATCACACGCGTACCTAGTCAAGTTTTAAGAGCTGCAGCACATTCCAAGTAGAATCAGGGAGTAACTGCAAAGCTGGTCCCGCGTCTCTCCGTCTGATGATGGTGTCTAATGTCGACATCAGGCCACTTATACCCTCACTTGTTCCCGAAAGAGTACCCTCAACTGGTACCACCAACTAGTATGGCCAAAGAAGAAAAACAAAAACCCTCTGAGTATTGAGTTTCCAGACACATACTTATGTGTCCCTATCTTCCTATTCCATCATCCCGTCTATCTCAGAACTTTTACCCTATCTGAGAATTAATCTTAATACCAGTGGGCGAAAAACTATCTTTACATTTAAAATGAATAGTTTTGTATTTAACTTTAGTTAAAAATGTTAACAATATAGTTTGAATATGTTTACATTTACATCGGGTGAAAAGGTTGTAAACTTTCATTACAGTTGGAGTGAATATGTTTTACATTTACGCTGGTTGAAAAGGTTAATAACATAACAAGTATGTACATCATTTCTATCATCATTCCCTTCCTGCTCTATATGGAACTTGGGACTACGTCTGCTTTTGGTTCTTTATAAGAAACTCGAAATAAAGCACTCACCAGCGGTGGTTCATGAAATCATCATTCTATATGCTGAGGTTGCCAGCCTCAAATGACTTGGTCATCCACTAGCAATTTTCACATATTAATCTTCACATGTCAATATATACGTATTAGTTCACATGTTAATAATAATGAAAAATATAGAATTCTAAATGTACAACTTACGCCAATCTTTACGCTCACAGACTGCTGGCTCAGAGAGATAAAGGAACTTGTAGAGGCCTCTTACAGTTGGTATGGGCAGTTGTTACTTTAGCAATAAGTTCCCACTTTGACTCCGTGTTCCAAATTCCGGTTTTCCTTGCTAATAATGGTAGAGTTTTCCTGGGAGATAATTCCTCAAGATGCTCAATTACAAAGTCCGGTCCGATAAATGTAATCTGCTGCTATTCTTAACTCTTGCAAGATCTGGTTGTCTTCTTCGCGCGTGTGAATTTTCACAGAGCTTTAAACCGATTAAAGTGTCAGGTTATATTGCCCCTGTCGTTCCTGGCACGTGTTGTTTACTACTAGACCAGGCCCCAATCAGAAATGTAGTTATGTTTACATCTCGAGTGCCGGCAGATAGTTTCAAACATGCGTGTTTCGGATGGGATAATTCAGTATATTTCCACTAGAAAATTTATGTGCATCAATACACAGGTCATGTCTTCCAAATATGGAATGAAAAGATCCGATCACTCTCGAGGCATTGTTTACAAATAAGATATTACTTTCATCTAAATCAATGTCTTTGTAACAAGGTGTACAGGAAATGATTATTGTCATTCGTTTCCGCCGAGTGCATGCCGACATGTCGATAAATTATAATTTATAGCGGGGCACTCCTAGATAAACATGACACGCGTTCACTATACAAATATTGAC
The DNA here is from genome assembly GCA_024509875.1 of Oreohelix idahoensis. Classification (NCBI taxonomy): domain Eukaryota; kingdom Metazoa; phylum Mollusca; class Gastropoda; order Stylommatophora; family Oreohelicidae; genus Oreohelix; species Oreohelix idahoensis. The sequence goes on from JAMPIV010018979.1 coordinate 86,309, forward strand.
CAGCCCAATCTTGTTTTTTACCTGCGTCTTAACCTTAGCAAAGCCGAGAAGCGCAAAGCAAACAAGATCAATTATCACTGAAGGTAGTGTAAAATTGATAAGACAATAGCTAATATCTGCTTGATAGCAGAGAAAGAAATGGGCCGACCACGGAAATTGCGAGTTATAATAGTACACACAAAATTTAACTAATACTGCCGGAGAGGAAAAGAGATCGACCCAATAATTATGTGATAGTCTTAAAGGAGTTACAGGTACTCTATCCCCTTTGCAGTTACTACCGCAGGGGAGTAAAGTATTAGAGACTTCACTATACTATACCTCAGCTTTATGAGTTAGGATAACCAGCTCCCTTCCCCACTACATTTGCCTTCCCTAACTCAAGAACGTCCAACCAGCAGAGCTGTTAGAGCTCTGGCCTCTCGCAACAACTGCCGGTGTTGCAAGCAGGACGCACTTAACGGTAGGGAACACTGTACAGCGTCTCCTACCTGACGGTACCAGACACTGTACATGAGCGGTACCTAGGGGCTCAAGTGAATTATCCAAGCTGAAAATTCAATGCTGGGTTCTCAACAAGTTTCACTACAGGAGGAATCCATGGAAGTGTGTGGACGATTTCAAGAGTTAATGAGCATGTAATTTGTCGCAAAATTGGTTTCAAGTCATTGCAAATGAGTTCAGTTAGATTTATAAACCCGTCTACGATCGAACGACCGCTTTCAAAATGGCGGCGTATCAGCGAAATGTGTATCGGACAGAGGAAATCGCCAACGATAATAAAAACAGAAGGGAATCCGTATGAAAAGGATTTTACATTTCAGTACAGGGAAGGATGGTGTATAACTGCATATAAGATGGAACGGTAGGAAGTTCTCATTTACGGAGATATATGCGTATTTCGGCTGCCCACAGTTACGCAAAAAGCATGTAAACCCACTTCTGTTCTAAATATTAAAATCAACAAATAACAGTTTGGGAATTTACATGGATAGGAAGATAGAGTTTTATCAGCTGTATAAAACTAGATAAGATGGAACAATATGGATATTATATATGCCGAGAATGATAAAGGCAAAATTTCAGTCGACGCACAGATCGGCCGAAATCACTGTTCGGGAAGGATTTTTCAGGTTAGGTTTAGGCTGTGACGTCGGTACTCTCCGATACGTCCGCGCTTTGCGTATAAGTAGCGGATCGGTAAACTGAGAGAGATACACAACGAAAGAGGTTTCAGACAGACTGGAGGCAGAGTTTCGCCACGACCCATGAATTGTGAGCGGATCGCCAGAAACATTTTTAAGTCCAGTATCTGAAGTCTGAGGGTGAGCGAAATTATGATAACTACCGTGTATAATATTTGTTATTTCAGGTTCATACAGAATTCACAAAATATGCCTGTATAATATTCATTGATATAACGTATTATTATTTTAATATGATTTATTCATGTGCATTATGGATGAGTGTTGCTTGTACAAAAAGTAATCACATATAGCCCCACAGCCTAATGAAGATATATTTATCATATTGCTTTATCGCTTACGTAGATAAAGGCAGTCCCATGGCAGAGATTGTCATAGGGAAATGAAGTGTTAGAAACTTCATCATGGAAGATCCCAGTTTACGAGGTTAAGGTGACTAGTCCCCTTCCTCTCTGCCTTTGCCTTCCCTAGTTCGAGCGCACAACTTTGTACCCATTTACAGCTGGTAAACTGGAGTGTTCTATAGCCAGTTTCAGTAGAAAGCAACCTGATCACGTGGTCACTCACTTTCTTTATTTATGTATTACTTTTGTGTAGATGCTAAGGATAGCATCCGTATTTGAATTTGTACTTGATATGATTTGGAAGGATCAAGTTATAGCATATGAAGGGATGTATAGGAGCGGAATAAACCAGATGATGTTTATTACTGATATGTTAATATTAATTCTGTATCATTGAAATGATGTTACTTGCTATGACTGTATAACTTTGACACCTGATGACTGACTTGTCTGACTTATGTGCTAGTCAGTTACACTTAATTGACATGTTATGATTAATGCTATATCACTGAAATGATGTCCTTGCTTACTATGATTGTATAACGGTGACATCTGATGACTGACTGGTCTGACATCTGTGCTAGTCAGCTACAAGTCTAGCCAGATACTAGCCAAGGCTGATATGTTGCAGGTTCCATGAAATAACTCAAACCAGACTGTCCAGTATCAGAAGCCGGTGCAGTTCATCCGAGGCAATCCCACAAAAGTGCAGGACCCCAAAGAGTGAACTTCAACTGGTCATTGGCATCCCTACTGTTGGGCCTACCAAGTCTGATATCAGCAAAGGACAGTTTCAGCAGTACCAAGTTGGAAAGATAAGTGTCCTGTTTGACACTGACCACCTAAACATGTGAAACAGCCAATAGTTCAAAACAATAATTAACCATACAGAAACTCAGTCAACTGATGACAGTTATCCTTAAATTCAAAGGACTAATAACAGTGATTTCAGTAACTTTGTTATTTAAGATCTTGAAGTCTAAACAGACAATAATAGTAATTGTGTGAATATTTTTTTATATATATGTGTATACTCTTTTCCAACTAGTAGAAATAGAATATTAGTGTAATTATTAAACTATTTTAACTGTACCTGAGGATTTATTCACTTTTTCCATTTGTGGTTTCAGTGAATGTTCATTTTATTATCCCCTAGAATATAAGTAATCATAAGATAGTCATAGGGAGGAGACACCTTAAATCCTGGTACTACTTCTTACCAACTGGGCCAGGGTTTTTACAGTCTGACTATTTTTATGATAACAATACACCAGTGCTTATTTCTAAGACTGGGGTATTACTTGTAAGGTCAGAACTCTTTACTGGCATACTCTTACATATATATACTTTTAAATAACCTCCCGCTACAGTGGGGGCTCGTCTGCGGGATATATCTTTGATATTCCTGAGCCATCTTTCTATTTCTGCTGTGTAGGAAATTTTCTTTTTTGAAAATTTTTTTTTTGGAAAGAGTAAACATAATAGGAAATAATTATATTTTTTGTAGGAGTACCATTGAGTACAGATAAGACAGCTGTTTCATATATGGTGAAGTCAGTTTAATTAACTTTAATTTTAAATAAGTTAATTATATTGTAGTAAATTAGTTTGAGTAAGATCGCTTGCCCTACTAGACTACAGATACATCATGGCTGACTTGGTCAAATTTAGGTCTGCTACACTGCAGGTGGGAAAAGAGCTTGGCATGAATGGTGACGCTCTGATCCGGTATGTCACGACGGAATGTGAAAAGTACACCGAGAGAGAAGCAAAGAAATTGGAAGCAGAAAGAGAAGCCAAGAAATTGGAAGCAGAAAGAGAAGCCAAGAAATTGGAAGCAGAAAGAGAAGCCAAGAAATTGGATGCAGAAAGAGAAGCCAAGAAATTAGAAGCTGAGAGAGAAGAAAGGAGGTTACAAGCAGAGAGAGACCATGAGCTGAAAATGAGACAGCTTGATCTTGAACTTCAGGCTGGGACTATCACCCATGGTAATAGCTCACCTCATTCTGCGAATAGCTCTTTTCAGAACACAGCAAATGGGGCCATGAACTTCCACCTAGATCCATTTGTTGAAAAGGAGGACGCAATTGAGTCGTACCTGGATAGGTATGAAAGGCTAGCCTCTACATATGGACTGGAAAAGGAAAAATGGAGTCTAAAGTTATCTCAAGGATTGAGAGGTATTGCATATGATGTGTTCCTGAAACTCCCCAAAGAAGATCAGGAGAATTATGAAATCCTAAAACAAGCCTTACTTATTCGGTATGAAAAGAACTCAGAGGCATACAGGAAGAAATTTAGAACTTCTAAACCTCTACCTGGAGAAACATATAACCAGTTCTCAGCTAGGCTAGAAACGTATTTGTTGAAATGGAGTAGTTTAGGTAAGTATCAGAAAACCTACGAGGATCTGAAAGAAATGGTTATGTTAGAGCAAGTGAAAGATTCCATGTCTCAAGAAATGAGGAAATTCCTTATGGAACAAGGAGCAGAGAGGCTGGAAGACATTTTGAAATGTGCAGAGAGATACCAAGCAGCTCAAGCTGAATTGATAGGAACAAAAAGGAAGCAGGTAGAAGGATATAAGCCACCACCGCAGAATACCGATTTTGACCAGATGGATCAACCACACAGATACAAGCAAAGATTTGATAATAAGGACAAGAACCCTCAGACTCAGGAAAACAAACCCTACAAACAGGGAGCTAAGTGGTGCAAATTTTGCAAGATGAGCAACCACAACACGGATGAATGTGGGAGGAAAAAACCCCTTCATCATGCTGCATGTCTACAGGTGAGGACTTCTGTTAGGAAGGAACTGACTGTGAGTCAGAATAGCTTCCATCACCCACCTACCCAGGAGATAGTGACTGTGAATGGCAAACAAGTCACAGGAATGTATGACACAGGTTTGTCCTATGACGCAGTCGTGTGTGCATCTCTGGTGTGCCCTGAACAAATCACCACAGAAACAGTAGAGATTCAAGGGCCACTAAAAGGAACATCACCCCTTACTTTACCCATAGCAAAGATTCATGTCAGTTGTCGCTATATGGAAGGGGAGATAAATGCAGCTGTGATAGATGATCCCTTTTACCCCCTAATGTTGGGGCGTAAATATGTTTTCTTAGGAGACCCTGTTGTGGTGAAGTGGGATGTTATAAATATTTATACGGGACTTAGTCTACTGACTGAGATCAGCTGTGAAGGTATCTATATCTATTAAGAGTAGTGTATTATAGATAACCTTACTTGCTACCACATATCTATATATCTCAGTCAGAATTATTCTGGAATAGTGTGATGACTACGTTATGTGTCTAGGGTATGTGTATGATGAAGTGTAGGTCACAACAACAGACAGATAAACAATTTAATTTAATCCACTACTCTTGACAACACTGTGACACTCACATACATATAACACTCTATGAGAATATCTTAAGGAGTCACTGATAACTTTTCAAATAACAATATGTATTCATGGTTATCATAAAGGTATATGTGTCCTGATTCAAATACAAAGGAACCAGGAATCACAATCAATTTTAATTACAAGTATATGTACAGACTTTATCAATATGAATATTGTAGTGACATATATTATTAAAAATATCCTATGTGTGTCAGTTGTGTAGTGGTAATATGAGGTAATACTGGTTTTGTTTTGTTCAAGCTCTGTTGGTATTTGTCATCATGACTTCAATAGTTTGTCTTTTGGGACTAGTATTGGAGATGTTCTCAGTTCCTGATATTAAGACAATTAAATTCCCCTCTGAATGTTATTTTTATAAAGTCATTTCAAGATGAGGGGACATAATGTTGAGCTCAGCTGGCCAAATCAGCTTATCTTGCGTGATGGCGGCAGGAAAGGACTCCTCTGCTCGAATTCTCCCCTGGGCTCTGGAGACACCTCACTGATAGCTAAAAAGACCAAGGAGTATGCTGTCCGACTCTGGATTCAGCAAAGCTCTGACCAGGTGCTGCTCAGTACCATCAAGACCACGGTCCCTGAAATCAAGAAGGATGTACCTTCTACTTCATAACTAATTGATACTCTAGTTCTACACTGAACACAATACAACACAAACATTGAGTTCAGAGCGTTAGGCCAACTGTCAGCTTCATCTGAAATACTTTATACCAGTATTTACCTCCTTAATGGTTACCACGCCTCTGCACTTCCAGCATTATTTCTGTCTAATCAATCATCCAGGTGTCAGTGTACTATTTGGCCATTCCATGCCGTTTTACTTCCCTCCGACACCCTCTGTTCAGGCTGGAGCATTATAGGCTTTATCTCCTGTTTGCCACTGAACTACACATATATATACAGGCATAAATTAACAATTTACATTCAATTTTCATTAAAAGATACTGAATGGTTCAAGCTTACCACAATTTCATGGAAATAAACACAGATACGTTGATTAGCAATGAATTCTGGCACAATTACTGGCACAAATTCCCATCTGCTTATGTTCCAGGCTTTTATTTTAACACAAATATGAGCTGGCTTCAACGCACTGTTGCTTTATCAAGATTATTTGCACTAGTGGTCTCGAACTAACGCTCCTAAGTGAGTATATCAGCGAGTCTAGCCAATGAGGCCACGTTTCGACAAGTGTTTGAAAAAATGTTACCTTTTCACGTCTCCCCTAACAACGAAAGATAGTATTTATAGCCCGACCAATCGTGGTTAGTCTTTCATTTGTTGCGCTCCAATCAATTTGGAGTTTACATGGTAGGCTAATTCTGTAACGTAAGATTTTTTTCAAACACGTTATAAAAAAATTTATGAGCAGAAATGATTCCATGCTGTCAGGCATCCCCACTATTTTATTTTGGGTATAATTTATTAATTCCTGGACTATTTGCGTAACGTTTTACATATTCTTTGTCAGCAAGCCCCAAGGAACCCAAATATCCAAATTTAAAAGAGCTACGTGGCTGCGTTCAAAATATGTATTTTCTACCTCCTGTTTCGAAGATGTGCTGTCTGGGTACTGTTATGTTTTCAACCGTAAACCCATCTATTGTTATCTTTCCTAATAAGCGTTTTTTATGATTTTAAAACCTAACTCTGGGAAGGGTAATGTATTTTATCACTGTCCGTCTGAAAAAAAAGTTAGTGCATGTAGTCTTACACGCGTGATGGCAGCATTTGTGTATCGCGCGAAGCGTGTTGCATGCGTTCCTGATTTTCAGCCCTCCCTTCTCTCTTTATCCTTTAGTCCATCTGTTCGTTCGTTTTGGTAACGCAGTATAATTAATGTTAGGATTAATTTAGGTCATTACGCAGTCTGCCTCTCAATGTTTTTCCAAGAAATACAGCACACGTTTCATTGAAGAAAGCGGGTATAATACAGTAAGCTTTTACTATCAACGTGAAAGCGTTACAATTTGCAGACGAAGCAGAAAACAAGGGGGATTTCGAGTACCTTCTTTGTGACAGCACTGTTATTTTTCCATTGCTCTTCTCTTTATTAATTTTATTTGTTAGGCTTCATATTTACCTAATAATTTATATATGTGGATTAGAATATTCCACGACACCTCCCCTCTTAAAACAGACATTATATGTCAGTCCTTTATTCTATATACACATAGAGAAATTTATTATTATTTCTGGGGTTTACGGTGATTCTCATCACACGGATGGCGGCTTAAAAAATCCGCTCCCAAATTGGTTTTTCCAGATATATACTCAATGTTAAAATTATATGGAGCCAGAAGTAAAGACCATCGGAGTAACCTGGAGTTCTCATGCCTAGCCTGTGCTAGAAACGATAACGGTTTGTGGTCTGTTTGCAACTTAAATGCCTTCCCATATAGATAAATATTGAATTTCTTTATCGCCCATATTACTGCAAGACATTCTTTTTCGCTAGTTGAGTAGTTGATTTCAGCTTTATTCAACTTTCTGCTAGCATATGCCACTGGGCTTAATTCTCCATCCAATGCATCTGATTTCTGTAGTAGAGTTGCACCTAACCCAATATTACTTGCATCCGTCCTTACTATGAATTCTTGACTTAAGTCAGGTAATTTCAAAATGGGTCTACTTGTGAGCTTTTCCTTCAATTCTTGGTAAGTCATTTCACATTGTGGTGTCCATGTAATGCGATCTGGATGTCCTTTACGTGTCAATTCAGTTAACGGTGCACATATGGAATTAAAGTTTTTGATATACTTCTGGTAGAAACCACATAATGAGACAAAGGATCTCACGTCCTTCTTGGTTTGTGGTCTCGGGGCTTTCTGTAGTTTCTCTAAATTCTTTGGGTCAGGGGTCATGTTTCCCTGATAAACTGTGTGTCCCAAAAATTCCAATTCTTTACATCCAACGCAACATTTGGTTGGTCGGGCTGTTAAATTTGCCTCCCTAAGTCGATCAAACAGCATGTTCAGAGAGTCAATGTGTTCCTCAAATGTTTCTGTTGCTATAAGGATATCATCCATAAAATTTGTTATACAGGGATTATTCAGAGGATCCAATAATTTTCTCATCATTCTAGAGAAGACACTAGGCGCATTCTTCAATCCAAATGGCAATCTATTAAACTCATAGTGTCCTTCTGAGGTACTAAAAGCTAGGTATGGTCTAACCTCAGGCTTTACTGGAATCTGATAGTATCCTTTACTCAGATCCACTTTTGAGAAATATTTAGCTTTATTTAGCCTGGCAAACAGCTGATTTGTATCCGGCAATGGATCCACCTGTCCTTCTGTAATAGCATTCAGTCTCCTGTAATCTATACAGAGTCTATGTTCTCCAGAGGGCTTCCTTAAGAGTACAACACCGGAACTATACGAAGACTCACTGTGCGAAATAATTCCTTCCTTCAACAGATAGTCTATCTCTTCCTTCAAAGCTTTCTCCTTAGCAAACGGAATCGAATATGGTTTCATACAGACAGGTGTGGAGTCTATTAGTTTCATATCATATTCCAATAGGTTTGTATGCCCTGGTCGGTCTGTTAACACCTCTGCATGATTATTTAGAACCTGTTGCACTCTCTCTTTCTGAGTTTTCGTTAAATGTGTACTGATTTTCACCTGTGCGGCTGTCTCACAGGGGTGTAATGGATATTCAAATGATGAAAGTGGTTCCTTTTTCATCTCCATGGCGATGGACAAGGTCAACAAGTGTGTCTCTTCCTGATGTTCTCTTTCCAAATATTTCTTCAGGAGATTCACATGATAGATTTTTTCTTTCCCCTTCTTATCTATCTTATAATTTGTTCTAGATACCTTCTCTAAAACTGTATATGGACCCTGCCATCCAATTTGTAACTTATTCTGACTCCCAGGCAAAAGAAGCAGTACTTTCTCTCCCACAGCCAAATTTCTGTCTTTCGCCTTCCTGTTATAATAGGCAGCATGTTTCTTCCTGGCTTGTTTCAAATTTTCATTGGCAAGTTTCCAGCCAGTTTTTAACCGAGTGGTCAGCTCATTCACATATTGGTATGAAGATGTAATGTTTTCCTCTGCCTTTTCATCAGTCCACGTTCTTAACATAGCTACATATGGACCTTTTAATTGTGTGGACCTATTTGTCCATGCACCGGTATGGTCTCTTCCACTCGAAGCTTTATAGTGATGATTTTTCCTCCCAGAATTATCATTCACAAAACGACCGCTACCAATTTTTCTCTTGGGGCTTTCTCCCCACTTAAAATTCTTGATGAGAGATTTCCTCTCTACATCCTCTTCCTCCAGTTTGTTTAAGTCCGATTGAGGGATTGTCGGCTTATCCTGGGGTAAGACATCTTTTTGCACTCTCCGCATAGTGGCCATTGTAAAACAGTTAAGTGAAGCTTGTCCGTGAAAAGGGGCTTCCCATTCCATTTGGTCCACTTTATCAAATCTATTTCTCTTTTTATTATCAGGCCTAATTTTGCCCCGTGGCGTGTCCAGGTCCTGATCCATGTTCCCACTTGTGGGTGTTCCCTCATGTGCTATGCTACACCTTTCTACAAAATTCTCAATGTCCCATCTTGCTTTGGGCCAATAATAATTGTGAGCCACCTTTTGAATGATGGTACCTATCTTCTCATGGTCCCCATCTGGTTTCACATGTAGGCTCCTTATTAAGTCTGCCCTATATCTTTTTGGAAGAACCAGCTGTCCGTGACCTTTGGATCTAGCTCCAGTCTTCCTATACATCAACTTGTTTTTCATGTAAAAATCTCCCTTGCCTGGAGTTGTATGACAAGTTGACAATTTTCTGAAACAAGGCTTGAGTGTTTTATCCCCAGCCTGTGCCTTCCTCATCTCTTCTGGAGTGGTATCTAACATAATATCCTCCTCCTGTCTTGAGGTCGACCTGACCTGAAGGGTTGCCATATACACAGGTTTCCTTCTGCAACGGTCAGTGTCATGATTGTCCATCTGACAATTCTTACACCACCTTTTTCCTTGGTTGAAAGATTTTCTTTCATCATATTTCCTTTCATCGAATTGTGGGAATTTATTTTTATTGTCATACCGTGGCCTATCAAATTGGTGCTTACCTTTATTTTGATCCCTAGGATCAAATTTATTAAAGTTCTGTGGTGCCCTAAAGTTATCCACTTGTTTCTTTTTATTACCTGTTACCTCTGCTTGAGCTGCTTGATACCTTTCAGCAACATTTAGCAACTCATCCAGCCTCTCTGCACCTTGTTCCATGAGAAACTTTCTCAGGTCTGGAGCCATGGACTCTCTTAATTGCTCTATAAGGACCATTTCCTTAAGATCTTGGGTTTTCCCCAGAGAAGTCCATTTCTCCAAGTATGTCTCTATTCGTGCAGAGAACTGGTGATAGGTTTCACCTGACAGTAGTTTAGCATTCCTAAATTTTTTCCTATAGAATTCTGCATTCTTTTCATACCTTAACAAAAGAGCCTGCTTTAGCATGTCATAATTTTCCTGATCACCTCTGCTCATTTTTGCAAAAACTTCATAAGCTGCCCCACGAAGTCCCTGAGATAACTTTAAGCTCCACCTTTCTCTCTCTAACCCATACGTGGTAGCTAATAGCTCATACCTATTTAGGTAGCTCTCTATATCATCGTCTTTCTCAACAAAATGATCTAAATGAAAGTTCATAGCTGAGGTTGAGGCTCCTTGAGTAACCGTAGCATCAGAGGCAAAGGGACTGGCACCATTTTCAGGAGCATGGCCTTGAAACTCAAACTCCCTTAGTCGTAACTCATGTTCCCTTTGTAATCTTTTATCTTCTGCTTCCCTTTCTGCAGCTAATTTCCTCTCTTCCCTTTCTGCAGCTAATTTCTTCTCTTCCCTTTCTGCAGCTAATTTCTTCTCTTCCCTTTCTGCAGCCTGTCTTCTTTCCTCGGCTTCCAATGCTTTAGCCTCTTTGTCAGCCTCAATCTGCAACCTCTTAGTCTCAGCCTCAGCTTGCAACCTCTTAGTCTCAGCCTCAGCCTCAAACTGTAACCTCTTAGTCTCAGCCTCTAACTTTCTTTCGGCCTCTTTTTCTAATCTTCTTTCTTCGCGTTCAATAAATTTGTCACATTCCGTCGTGACATAGGCAACCATAACTTGCCCATCTAATCCTAACTCTTTTGCAGTCTGAACAGCAGCAGATCGAAACTTGGCCAGGTCCGCCATTGTCTATCAGGTAAATTTCTACAATGTCTAACCAACAATTTAATCTCTAAATATATCTAATGGACAACACAGGCACCGTGAGCTCAACCTTATTTAATTCCACCCAAGGATACCTTTTAATTCTTATATTCCCTGAAGTGAATTACCCCCAATCTTTTTAATAGGGAAAGATTCAAAATCCCAAGAGCGAGACCCCAATATATGTGGTGAAGTGGGATGTTATAAATATTTATAGGGGACTTAGTGTACTGACTGAGATCAGCTGTGAAGGTATCTATATCTATTAAGAGTAGTGTATTATAGATAACCTTACTTGCTACCACATATCTATATATCTCAGTCAGAATTATTCTGGAATAGTGTGATGACTACGTTATGTGTCTAGGGTATGTGTATGATGAAGTGTAAGTCACAACAACAGACAGATAAACAATTTAATTTAATCCACTACTCTTGACAACACTGTGACACTCACATACATATAACACTCTATGAGAATATCTTAAGGAGTCACTGATAACTTTTCAAATAACAATATGTATTCATGGTTATCATAAAGGTATATGTGTCCTGATTCAAATACAAAGGAACCAGGAATCACAATCAATTTTAATTACAAGTATATGTACAGACTTTATCAATATGAATATTGTAGTGACATATATTATTAAAAATATCCTATGTGTGTCAGTTGTGTAGTGGTAATATGAGGTAATACTGGTTTTGTTTTGTTCAAGCTCTGTTGGTATTTGTCATCATGACTTCAATAGTTTGTCTTTTGGGACTAGTATTGGAGATGTTCTCAGTTCCTGATATTAAGACAATTAAATTCCCCTCTGAATGTTATTTTTATAAAGTCATTTCAAGATGAGGGGACATAATGTTGAGCTCAGCTGGCCAAATCAGCTTATCTTGCGTGATGGCGGCAGGAAAGGACTCCTCTGCTCGAATTCTCCCCTGGGCTCTGGAGACACCTCACTGATAGCTAAATGGACCAAGGAGTATGCTGTCCGACTCTGGATTCAGCAAAGCTCTGACCAGGTGCTGCTCAGTACCATCAAGACCACGGTCCCTGAAATCAAGAAGGATGTACCTTCTACTTCATAACTAATTGATACTCTAGTTCTACACTGAGCACAATACAACACAAACATTGAGTTCAGAGCGTTAGGCCAACTGTCAGCTTCATCTGAAATACTTTATACCAGTATTTACCTCCTTAATGGTTACCACGCCTCTGCACTTCCAGCATTATTTCTGTCTAATCAATCATCCAGGTGTCAGTGTACTATTTGGCCATTCCATGCCGTTTTACTTCCCTCCGACACCCTCTGTTCAGGCTGGAGCATTATAGGCTTTATCTCCTGTTTGCCACTGAACTACACATATATATACAGGCATAAATTAACAATTTACATTCAATTTTCATTAAAAGATACTGAATGGTTCAAGCTTACCACAATTTCATGGAAATAAACACAGATACGTTGATTAGCAATGAATTCTGGCACAATTACTGGCACAAATTCCCATCTGCTTATGTTCCAGGCTTTTATTTAACACAAATATGAGCTGGCTTCAACGCACTGTTGCTTTATCAAGATTATTTGCACTAGTGGTCTCGAACTAACGCTCCTAAGTGAGTATATCAGCGAGTCTAGCCAATGAGGCCACGTTTCGACAAGTGTTTGAAAAAATGTTACCTTTTCACGTCTCCCCTAACAACGAAAGATAGTATTTATAGCCCGACCAATCGTGGTTAGTCTTTCATTTGTTGCGCTCCAATCAATTTGGAGTTTACATGGTAGGCTAATTCTGTAACGTAAGATTTTTTTCAAACACGTTATAAAAAAATTTTATGAGCAGAAATGATTCCATGCTGTCAGGCATCCCCACTATTTTATTTTGGGTATAATTTATTAATTCCTGGACTATTTGCGTAACGTTTTACATATTCTTTGTCAGCAAGCCCCAAGGAACCCAAATATCCAAATTTAAAAGAGCTACGTGGCTGCGTTCAAAATATGTATTTTCTACCTCCTGTTTCGAAGATGTGCTGTCTGGGTACTGTTATGTTTTCAACCGTAAACCCATCTATTGTTATCTTTCCTAATAAGCGTTTTTTATGATTTTAAAACCTAACTCTGGGAAGGGTAATGTATTTTATCACTGTCCGTCTGAAAAAAAGTTAGTGCATGTAGTCTTACACGCGTGATGGCAGCATTTGTGTATCGCGCGAAGCGTGTTGCATGCGTTCCTGATTTTCAGCCCTCCCTTCTCTCTTTATCCTTTAGTCCATCTGTTCGTTCGTTTTGGTAACGCAGTATAATTAATGTTAGGATTAATTTAGGTCATTACGCAGTCTGCCTCTCAATGTTTTTCCAAGAAATACAGCACACGTTTCATTGAAGAAAGCGGGTATAATACAGTAAGCTTTTACTATCAACGTGAAAGCGTTACAATTTGCAGACGAAGCAGAAAACAAGGGGGATTTCGAGTACCTTCTTTGTGACAGCACTGTTATTTTTCCATTGCTCTTCTCTTTATTAATTTTATTTGTTAGGCTTCATATTTACCTAATAATTTATATATGTGGATTAGAATATTCCACGACACCTGTAAAACCTATGGTTATGGCAGGAATCCAGACCAGGTCTGACTCCAGGAACATAGAGAGGGACGCCAACTTAAAATTTCATTCGACTGAAATGAAACGTGCTCAAGAAGCAGACAGCACATTGAAGCCTTGTTTTGGCAAATTGTCAAAGACACATAACACACCAAGGAAAGGACACTTCTATAGGGAACATGGACTCTTGTACAGGAAAGCTGGCAGAGGGACGAAAAGTCATGGTCAAATTGTTGTACCATCCACCTATAGGAATAAGATTATAGGCTGGGGACACATATTAGCTTTGAGTGAACACCTGGGTAATGGTGCCACAAAACAAAGAATAGCCACCCAGTTCTACTGGCCAGGTATTACGGAAGACATAAATCAGTATGTAAATTCCTGTCCAGAGTGCACCTATGTAGATTCAGAAAGTCGACGGAAGAGTCTTCATCAAAAATCTACAAGCAAACCAGCAATCAGGGGTACTCCCGAGATTTGCACGGGAGGGGAAAGGAAACATCCCACACAGGTTCAATTGCAGTCTGAACCCCATGCGCTGGAAAAAAGGAACAAATCACGTAGCGAAAAACAAACACCTACGGATTTGCGAGGGAAAACCACATCCAACTATCAACGAAAAGAGGGCGGTAAACTTCATGGGAAACCTACCGACCCCGTTTCACCAGCAGTAAGAGCCTGGATGAAAAGCCGAACAGGAAGGAGAGAGATAGTAAAGGATGAATATATTCTTGGAAAACAGAATGTGGGCGCAGATTTTCTTAGTCGCCATCCCACAGAGCTTGAGGAGGATAGAAAGAAGGAAAACTAACCTCGGAACGGTCGATTTGCAATTGTCTTGTACCCAATAGTTAAGCTAGATATCATCCAGCTTAAAATATGGGGGAGCTATGTCGCAAAATTGGTTTCAAGTCATTGCAAATGAGTTCAGTTAGATTTATAAACCCGTCTACGATCGAACGACCGCTTTCAAAATGGCGGCGTATCAGCGAAATGTGTATCGGACAGAGGAAATCGCCAACGATAATAAAAACAGAAGGGAATCCGTATGAAAAGGATTTTACATTTCAGTACAGGGAAGGATGGTGTATAACTGCATATAAGATGGAACGGTAGGAAGTTCTCATTTACGGAGACATATGCGTATTTCGGCTGCCCACAGTTACGCAAAAAGCATGTAAACCCACTTCTGTTCTAAATATTAAAATCAACAAATAACAGTTTGGGAATTTACATGGATAGGAAGATAGAGTTTTATCAGCTGTATAAAACTAGATAAGATGGAACAATATGGATATTATATATGCCGAGAATGATAAAGGCAAAATTTCAGTCGACGCACAGATCGGCCGAAATCACTGTTCGGGAAGGATTTTTCAGGTTAGGTTTAGGCTGTGACGTCGGTACTCTCCGATACGTCCGCGCTTTGCGTATAAGTAGCGGATCGGTAAACTGAGAGAGATACACAACGAAAGAGGTTTCAGACAGACTGGAGGCAGAGTTTCGCCACGACCCATGAATTGTGAGCGGATCGCCAGAAACATTTTTAAGTCCAGTATCTGAAGTCTGAGGGTGAGCGAAATTATGATAACTACCGTGTATAATATTTGTTATTTCAGGTTCATACAGAATTCACAAAATATGCCTGTATAATATTCATTGATATAACGTATTATTATTTTAATATGATTTATTCATGTGCATTATGGATGAGTGTTGCTTGTACAAAAAGTAATCACATATAGCCCCACAGCCTAATGAAGATATATTTATCATATTGCTTTATCGCTTACGTAGATAAAGGCAGTCCCATGGCAGAGATTGTCATAGGGAAATGAAGTGTTAGAAACTTCATCATGGAAGATCCCAGTTTACGAGGTTAAGGTGACTAGTCCCCTTCCTCGCTGCCTTTGCCTTCCCTAGTTCGAGCGCACAACTTTGTACCCATTTACAGCTGGTAAACTGGAGTGTTCTATAGCCAGTTTCAGTAGAAAGCAACCTGATCACGTGGTCACTCACTTTCTTTATTTATGTATTACTTTTGTGTAGATGCTAAGGATAGCATCCGTATTTGAATTTGTACTTGATATGATTTGGAAGGATCAAGTTATAGCATATGAAGGGATGTATAGGAGCGGAATAAACCAGATGATGTTTATTACTGATATGTTAATATTAATTCTGTATCATTGAAATGATGTTACTTGCTATGACTGTATAACTTTGACACCTGATGACTGACTTGTCTGACTTATGTGCTAGTCAGTTACACTTAATTGACATGTTATGATTAATGCTATATCACTGAAATGATGTCCTTGCTTACTATGATTGTATAACGGTGACATCTGATGACTGACTGGTCTGACATCTGTGCTAGTCAGCTACAAGTCTAGCCAGATACTAGCCAAGGCTGATATGTTGCAGGTTCCATGAAATAACTCAAACCAGACTGTCCAGTATCAGAAGCCGGTGCAGTTCATCCGAGGCAATCCCACAAAAGTGCAGGACCCCAAAGAGTGAACTTCAACTGGTCATTGGCATCCCTACTGTTGGGCCTACCAAGTCTGATATCAGCAAAGGACAGTTTCAGCAGTACCAAGTTGGAAAGATAAGTGTCCTGTTTGACACTGACCACCTAAACATGTGAAACAGCCAATAGTTCAAAACAATAATTAACCATACAGAAACTCAGTCAACTGATGACAGTTATCCTTAAATTCAAAGGACTAATAACAGTGATTTCAGTAACTTTGTTATTTAAGATCTTGAAGTCTAAACAGACAATAATAGTAATTGTGTGAATATTTTTATATATATGTGTATACTCTTTTCCAACTAGTAGAAATAGAATATTAGTGTAATTATTAAACTATTTTAACTGTACCTGAGGATTTATTCACTTTTTCCATTTGTGGTTTCAGTGAATGTTCATTTTATTATCCCCTAGAATATAAGTAATCATAAGATAGTCATAGGGAGGAGACACCTTAAATCCTGGTACTACTTCTTACCAACTGGGCCAGGGTTTTTACAGTCTGACTATTTTTATGATAACAATACACCAGTGCTTATTTCTAAGACTGGGGTATTACTTGTAAGGTCAGAACTCTTTACTGGCATACTCTTACATAATATATACTTTTAAATAACCTCCCGCTACATAATTAGCCTCATAGACATAGGTTCACTTCCACGTACACATATTGTAGCATTGTGCACAGCTGGTGGTCATATAAGGATGACTAGAGATATGCCTCCATGCATCCAAGTCTTGGTTGAGTACTAGACCCTTTACATTCCGATGATTTAACAGGTCGTTATGTTCCCTCCCCCATACATCACGTGCGTGGAGGGTTGGTCAAAAATGACAAAAGTAGTCCCTTTCTTCTATAAGCATTGTTGGAGTGACAGACTTATTTTCAAATAGGCAGTCCATCACCTGGGTATCGATTTATGTTGCATATATTCTCAGAACAATGCACTATTCACGTTTCAGAAAATTTATAGTGCCAATAAAAAATATCATGTTTCTTCCATGCCTGAATAATTAAACGGGTTTGTCCCTCCTCCTGGTTTCTCTGAGTCGGGCGAATCTTATCTCAACTTGGCTGCTGGTGTGAGGCATTTATAATCGTTAACGTGAAGCGTTCACGGTAATGGGCTGTTATGATGCAACATTTCCTAGCAAAGAATTCTGCAATCGTTTCTTTTATCCCGTATAACCTAATTAATGTGCATAGTAGGAGCAATAGGTGGTAACACTCACGTATGGCAAAATCCTACAGAGGGCTGTTACGTTTAACCGCGGCTTTGTTATACCATGAGAAAGAAACTAGCATTGAATGACATGAGAATATTATTATATATTATTGAACTCTAAAAGAAAGTTGTATGTAAAATTTAAAGTAATTGCCAAGACATTTCAAATTGTGAGAAGAACTCTATTCGTGATCAAAAGCAACTGAAACTTTCCTACATTATGTAAAAGTAAACTTACTTTAAAATGAAAGTGGTTAAGGAATTATGCACATTGATAAGTACAACTTGTTTTTAATTTTTTGTTTTGTTTTACATTTTTCTGCACTCAGAAATGTATATATCGCATGCATGTTTAAAATCACTGACAAATTCAATTAAGTACATGTCATAGCGCTTTTATTTCTTCATATTTTCATATATATCACTGTATGTTATCATTATAAATAAATTATTTAATGTAAAACCAGTAACGATAGTCATGTCTCAAATGCACTCCCTAAAATTGTGGTTTTTCGAATACGTATACGATTTAGTTTCAGCCACTCTTGACATTTCATCTCAGTATGATGCCTATTAATAATTAAATGAAGCTTTTTTCATGTCTTTTTTTTATTTTAACGGAGACAGTCTGTTTATAAACACATTGTTATATAACAACCAAGATATTTCTTTCATAGTTTTTTTGTATGTTTTACAATTATAATTAATAACAATTCAGAGGTACAATTATATGCAATATTATTTATTTATATATTTATTGAGCGTCCGATTGACAGAGTGGTTAGAAAGCTGGCCTCTGGCGGCAAAGGTGCCGGATTAGATTCACAGTATCGATACGCTCCAGTCTACCCAGCTGTAAATGGATACATGAATTTGCTCGTGAGTTAGGGAAGGTAAAAGCAGTGAGGAAGGGAACTGGTCACCCCACCTCTCGATGCTGGACCTAGTATAGTGAAGTCTCTAACACTTCACTCCACTACGGTAGTATTTGCTATGGGACCACCTTTACCTTATACTTATTTTTCACTGCCCACTACACGCACCGTACCGATACCTGTTTGGCATGAACATTGAAATAATAATTTCCTACCATACATTAGAAATTAGAAACATTTCATAAAATTTGTTTACACGCTATAAATGAATACCATATGAAGCAAACATAAAAATATCTTTACTCTCCAGTCTTTTTCCCCTATAAAGGAACGAACGGTGGAAATGTCTGCTTAATGTATTATAATAGCTACAACGCAGTGCGATATACCTATTTACTTTTTTCAGGCAAGAATTACTGTACAATGTTTCGTGCCTGGGTTAAGTGCCTGTTACCTAGGTAGAAATCACTTGTCCAGTGTTTCATACCTGACAGTAGCGTGCACTGTACAGTGCATGTTGCCGGTTCAGTACTTCCTTCCTCCTACACCGGCTCGAAACACTGTGGCGCCACGATCCAGTCTACCCAGCTGTAAATCGTTACGTGACTCTGCTCTTGAGTTAGTGACGGCAAAGGCAGCGAGGAAGGGAACTGGTCACGCACTCCTCTCGAGGCTGGACCTGGTATAGTGAAGTCTCTAACACTTCACTCCTTTGCGGCAGAATCAGCTATGTGACTACTTTTACCTTTTTAACTCAAGAACAATCAGGTACCTCACGCTTCTGGGTTTCGTACCCGGTAATTTTGCCTAGAGAACCAGTGCTCTAACCACTCTGCCAGTCAACGCTGTCTGTCTTATAGGAGATAAAACGTACAGTTGTATTGTTCTCATAGGTTTCATTATTCCTTCCACTATCATGCAGTGGCTTGTAGTGACTGGCAGTTTTTGTACGCGTTCAGTCTCTGACTTACTTACTTAGTCGTTCCTCTTCTACCGTGAGGTGTAGAGGTTTGTAAGAGAGAGCGCCATACTATTCTATCGGCTGTCTTCCTCCTGGCTTGGTTCCATTCTAGTCCTCGGTCCTTCAAAGATTGTCTAATGTTATCTTCCCAGCGGACTTTGGGTCGTCTTGGGGAGTCTGGATCCCAGGCTCTTAGTTTCCCATGCTTGCCGTGGTAGCCGATCTTCTGCCATTCTGCAGACATGGCCAAACCATCTCAGCTGGGACTGTTCTACTTGGGTCTACAGGGGTTGGGTTTTTTGGGCCTTGACGTATCGTTTGGTTGCGGACCATGTCTCTTCTTGTTACTTCAACCACCTTCCTCATATACCTCATTTCAGTCTCACGAGTAAGTATTTCCTGTTCTTTGCCCCATTGTAGTACTCTGGTTTAGCAAAGTTCATTCACTCTCTTTAGATCCCAAAGGCGACCCAAAGATGCAGCAATAGAGAATACAGTCAGCTTGCGTCAGGGTCAGGGAATCAGAACTGACCAAGACCCTACTCCACCTCCACGTGGTGGTCCTGGAAACAGGCTGCATCACTGCAGTCTGGCTGAGAGAGTAGGGATCAAAGAGGGAAGGCAAAACCGGTACCAAAAAATGCCGTGCTGAAGTCGGATGTGTCGGCCGAAAGGCGCAGATATCGCAGCTTCGCTGAAAACAGACACAACGCAACCAACGTCCTTTTCAGGACGAACGAGGAAGAGGAAGAAGAAGTAGATCCCAAAGAAGCATAGTCCTTCACCCGTCCAAGCCCTCCCGATCTGTGCCATCCGCTCAAGGTCGTTCCATTCTTCTTTACCTCTTTCATTTCAGTCTGAAGTTCTCTTCTTCGTGTGTTTTTCTTCTACCTCTACTATCCTGATGATTCCAGAACAAGAACTGCCTTGTAATGCTATCATCAGGTTGTATCGACATTGTATTATCAGGATCTGAAAGGGGAACAGTAACACTGCAACCTATCAAACTTGTAAAAGGTTATTAAGGAGGGTTGGGCTTGTGGCAAGTAACTCCATTATATAGAAACTTGAATCCAAAAAGTTGTCTTATAGTAGTTACTGTTGTAGGGGAATGAAGTGTTAGAGACTTCCCTAAAACTGGGCCTCAGCTTCATGTGTTGGATATATGAGTATGGACAAATCAACCAAGTAAATAATTTAGTATAGTTGCGAAATCTATTTTCTTTCTTTCTCTCGTTTCTACGAGAAGGCTTCAAATGAGGACTTTAAATATTTTTTTTTTTCTAGATTTATTAAGAAAAAGTGGCACACAACTGTATCATTTTTCCACGTAGTTACCATTGCGTTCTATACAAGTCCCCCAGCGCCTACAAAGTGCATGGATTCCTCTAGAAAAGACGTGGTAATCAAGTGGGGCTAGGTCTGGCGAGTACGGCGGATGTGGAATACACTCAAAGTGTAGGTCCTCGATGGTTGCAACCGTTGCATGGGCAGTATGGGGCCGAGTATTGTCATGTTGCAACAAGACACCTGTACTCAAAAGTCCACGTCGTTTGGATTTGATTGCGGGTCGAAGATGATTCCTGAGAAGATCTGTATACGTGGCACTGGTGACAGTGTTCCCCCTGGGCATGTAGTGCTCTAAAATAACGCCTCGTTCATCCCAAAAGAGAATCAGCATAACCTTCCCTGCAGATGGCTGCGTGCGGAATTTCTTCGGTTTCGGCGAGGAGGTGTGGCGCCATTCCTTGCTCACTCTCTTGGGTTCCGGCAGATGGTAGTGAACCAGGTTTCATCTCCAGTAACAATTCTCGCTAGGAAACCATCACCTTCTGCATCAAAGCGCCACAAAAGTTCTTGACAGGCATCAACACGTCGTTGTTTCAATTCTGGAGTAAGCTGCCGTGGCACCCACCTTGCAGAGACTTTGTGGAACTGGAGCACACCATGAATGATGTGGTGTGCTGAACCTTGGTTGATGTCCAGAAGTGCCGCTATTTCATTCACAGTTACTCGGCGATTTTCCACCACGGTGCGTTCAACTGCTGCAATTGACTCTGTGGTCACTACTCGGTGTGCCTGACCCGGTCGAGAACAGTCTGTCACAGAACTCACGCCGTTTCGGAATTTCCTACTCCACTCGTACACTTGCTGGAGTGACAGGCATGCATCACCGTACTGGACCTTCATTCGCCGATGAATTTCTATAGGTTTCACCCCTTCGCTGTTCAAAAACGGATAACAGAACGCTGCTCCTCTTTGGTGCATGTCACTAGTGGGGCGGCCATCTTTAAACTCCTACTGTGACGTCATGTGGTTCGTCTGCACCGTGATGCCACCTGCAGGACACTCTTGACGTCCTTAGCAACAATACTGCCAACATACATAACAATGGCACGGTGTTTCGAATTTCTATCGCAAATTTAAGGTTTTCATTTGAAGCCCCCTCGTACATTTTTCTTACCTACCTTCTTTCTTCTTATTCACATTCTTATCTTTGGTGGTATAGATCTGAAGTCTGTCGTTATAGTATATTAAATAACTCATAGCCATAACAATAAAAAAGACAACCAAGTGAATAAGTGTGGTAAGTTATGATATGTCACGAGCTCTTATGCAAATTAATCTGGAGACTACTTGAAGAAAACGGAGCCCATTTGAAATTCTTGCCGGCTTGGCATAATATGAAATTAGTACGTTTATTTGCTGAAATCAGCTATTTCAGCCAATGTCGAACAATGACCCTTTTCGTGCACGTCACCAATCTGGTTTCTGATGTTATGAAAGAGCATCATGTTGCAAAGTTTGTAGACTGATTAAACACGTTTCGAAAATAATTTTTTTAAAGTATATATGAAGTACATGTTTGCAAGAGAAGAGAAGCTTTCTTTTATGACAGTGTTTCCCAAACATATGGCAAATAGCGTACCCCTTATGATTACTAGCGTACCTTCCTTATAATTTAAATTGACATGAATGGTTTTCTGCAGCTCTTCTTCTTCTTTTCACAGATGAAGCTTCTATGCTTTCGTGCCATACTGTTGTCGTGTTTCCATACGTCTGAGGCAAAGTGCAAATGAATGAAATGACCACAGGGGGAGTTTAGTGTCGTCATCAAGGCATGAGGCAGAAAGAGAACAATATAATTACTTCCCGTCATATTTTGGCGGGTGGTTTACTCCGTAATGATATATTTTATTAAGTTCATCAATTCATTAACTGTTGTATCTCTTCTGTCTCTATATGCTCTTTCTAATAGGTTATCATCATAATTTTTTTCCTCTGCCCTCTACGGAGCATAAAGCCATAACTGAAGCTGGTCCAACTTGCAGGAAGCCTGCGCCAAGCATTCACATGCTCTACAGGAATGATTTCTATGACAATTTGTTTTACATGCGTTCAGTTTGTTGTCATGCTAAATCTGCAGGCCTGTCGCCAGGACGAAGTCCACAGTCTTTTCCAGGTCAGCACGGCAGCCCCATAGCTTCTGCTGGAGCTCAGCACCCCCTGGCCTGTTCAGACGTCGTGGGTCATCCTGGGTTTCTGCAGCTAAAATTGTATCATCATCAGCACACTTAAGCCCCGCAAGGAAAACAGGCTTTCAAAAATTGTATTGCTCATATTCTGAAACCTTTGCCTTCAACGTACGTAGATTATAGAATGCATGATAACGGACACTCATGACCAAAAAACACAGGCCAAACAAAAAAAGTCTTCCTGTCCCGTACCATCAGCCCAAGGTCTTTTAATATGTTGAGACTGACATACGTTGGCGGGTTGTATTTAGGTCGTTGTTGTTCTTGTTAAGAAGAATGTTGCTGAAATAATGTTTGTTTACAGCAGTGACACATCACCCCTAGTGTGTCGATGGTCAAGAAAATATGGTCCTATCACCATATCTCCAATATGCCTCTATGGGCACGTAACGGGATCCTTTACAGCAGTAACTTGGGGTATGATTCATACACGAGGTTAATGTCAACTCTAACATAAATAATCACACTTGAAAACATCCAGACACAAATAACAAATTTATTCACGACAACTATGGTACATTTGAGCAATGTGTGCTTGGTCCTTTGTCCAGTACATACAAACTTCAATCAATTCCACATGTTCTCATGTTCTGAAACCTTTGCCTTTAACGTACGTAGATTATAGAATGCATGCTAACGGACACTCATGTCCAAAAAAAAGGCCAAACGAGACATCCATTAAATGTACACTTTCGTCAGTTCCACTTTTTTTTTTAACTTTTCCTATCCCCTAAGTTACGAGTTCTCACTCTTTTTTCGTTGTGCCAGGCAGTGAAAGGTACATGTCTATTTCAATTGCATTATATCTCCATACATGGTGTTGGTTATGGAGGGGTTTAGTGTTAGCAATTGCTTCCGCAGATCAGCTAGTGTCAGGCATTCCAGAAGGTGGTGTTCGACTGTTTCTGCCTTCTTTCGACAGTTCTAATATGGATGCTGAAATATTATTTGTCTTCCTCAGTCACAGACTTTCACTGAAATGGATGCGTCCGATCATGTCCAACAACACATGCACAAAGACCTCAAAACGACAAATCCTTCCACTTCACAAGCATTAACCAAAGACCATCGTAACTAACCACACTCCTCATCCTTCGCAACTCTCATACGTTATTCTCTTTCACTGCGTTTAACAAGAGCGCTCTGCGGTACAAAACCACCACTGAAAGATCTCAGTTGTAGCTTCCTGTACCCCAGAGCGGCTCCAGCACCACGTCTTTCTCATTCTTTTCAAGTCTGTCTCCAATTCTCTTTATCCATGTGCTCTTCGTCTCCAAACAAAGAGCATGATAAAGTAAGAAAAAACATTCTGACGCACACTAGGAGGTACGGGAACCACACTTTGAGAAACACTGTTTCAGGGTATTCGCATCTTTAGATTTTATTTCAAAAGAGAAGAAAGGTAGACAAGAAGCTTAAGTAACCACAACCACAAAAGCGGAGCCGGGAAACGCGGATGGAAATAGTAATAGGTGGACAGCTGCAGTATAGTGTGTGTGCGTTTATGACGAATGATTCCCCATCATCAATTAACTTTTTTTTTTTTCGCTTGTAATGGAGCAAGAAGCCACTGCTGAATCTGGACCCTTTACATGAAACATGCAGTAAATTATTCACGTACTTTTGCAGCAGTTTTTTCTGTAGCAGTCTATTTCACAGGTGGAAGAGAGACATGAGGGCAGTGGACATAAATCCAGAAATCTGGGAGGATGAAGCCGATCGCACCACATGGCGATGCTCTCTACGGCGCCACCTCAGATTGATCGAAAACAAGCCCTCTCAACAAGCAGAAGAGAAAAGATCACGTCGAAAGGAGCACCAGGAAAATAAGCAGCTGGGCTGTCACCTCAGGGGCGCATTCCCATTGTCAGGGGCTTTTTATTATTATTACAATTTCACATGATCAGTGAAGTTACTAAGTCCCATACATACTCAAACATTAGTCGCCCCACAGGACAATCTTAAGGGAGCAGTAATGCTATTATTTCTTTGTCACAGACCTCTGGGTACTGATCGGCGAATAACGAAAGATAGATTGATTTATGATGACGTTAGAACTAGATTGATTTATGATGACGTTAGAACTAGATTGATTTATGATGACGTTAGAACTACATTTGATGGACAACAGGAAATGACGTCAATGACTGTCATCAAAGCTAGAGCGTCCCCCACAGTAATCGTCATACAATCAAAACAAGAACTTAATCAACATTATAAATTGTTGAATCAGAAAATAAGTATTCTCTACACCAGCGGTAGGCAACCCCGGGAGCTACTGAGTTCTACTTTAGAAACACCAAGATCTCCAAACACCCACCTTGATAACAACATGTCTGCAGAATCACGTGGTAATCATTTTCAGTTCTAAAATGTCTCATCAGCGTTACCTTTCTTGACAAACGGGATGACTGTACCCAACTTTTTATCCTAGGGATATCTCGCGTTGAAATTCTTTCATAACAGGGGTAGTCCAAAATTTCCGTAGTTTATATATTCTTTTTTTTTTTCTTTTTCTCTTTTCCGTCATCACCAGATCAACCAAATCATTCCCTGTGATCAACCGTAAGATCACAATTAACTGGTTGCCTACCCTCGCTCTGCACGGACATTTATTAATCAGTCAATACCCTTTAGCTCCCCAAGGAGCATAGGCCTTCAACGAACACATGCCAAGTCCTCCAGTCACGTGTCAACAGCTCAAATTCTTTCCACGTCTTCCTCGTGATTTTCACTTTTGTCTCCAGCTCTCGTCTCCACTGCCTCTCTTACCCTACGGATTCCAGAACAAGGACTGCCTTGTAATGCTATCAACAGGTTTCCTCAGCGTGCGTCCTACCCTTCGCCAAAGTCTTCTTCTCGTCTCTTGTTCCACTGACACTTGAGACGTTTATTGAGCTTCTATAAATCCTCTCGATATTGAACTCAGAAATGATAACCACTGACACAGAAGGGGAAACCAATGGTGATGAAGATGACATAAAAGATGGAAGAACTGAAGGCAGCACTGGAGAAAATCAAGATGGGCAAAGAAGCAGGACATGATGGCATAATACCAGAAATGGTTAAGTACATGGGAGCAGCAGGCGACCTATTACTCCTAAGGCTCCTACAGGCAGCTTGGTGCAACAAGATCATACCAATGGATTGGGAGATTGCCATAATAACACCGATTTTCAAAAAGGGTGACAACCGACAATGTGGAAACAATAGAGGCATATCCCTTCTCAGTGTCCGTGGTAAAATCTACTTTAGAATACTGGAGCAGAGACTCAGACGCCTAGCTGAGCCACAAATGGATGAGGTCCAGTGTGGCTTCCTAGCAAAGCGAAGTACTCAAGACCTAATCTTCCCACTCAGACAGTTGAGTGAAAAGGCTCTTGAATATAAGAGGGAGATACATCTTTGCTTCTTAGATGTGGAAAAGGCATTTGACAAGGTCCCCTGGAACAAACTCTGGGACTGTTTGGCAAGGAAGAACATTCCAACACCTCTGATTCGTGCTATACAGAGCTTCTACAAGTCTTGCAGAAATTATGTGAGGACGGCAAACCATAAGTCAGAAGAATTCAGGACCACCACTGGTGTAAGACAAGGCGATATCCTGTCTCCTTATCTTTTCATACTCCTCATGGACGATGTCATCCAGGCATGTAATGAGAGGACAAGAAAGTATTCAGTGGGGTACTAGAAGATGAGACAGGTCTGTATTTCAGAGCTCACATTTGCTGATGATGTTGCCCTGATTGCTAAATCAGAGGCACATCTTCAATCCAACCTGCAAGTCTGGAAGGAAGAGCTGGAGAAGAGAGGGATGATCATAAGCAGCTCGGAAACAAAAACCATGGTGATATCACGAGAGGAAAGAAGAAATCAGACTAAGAAGGGAGAACAGGTCCTGAAGCAGGTCGACTACTTTAAATACCTTGGAGCTGTCATGGACCGGAAGGGAGGCATCAAAGAAGAGTTGGCGACCCGAAGAGCAGCAGCTGGGAGACTTTTTCAAGCCATAAATTGAGGATTCCTCAGCAAAAGAGAAGTTGGTAAGAAACGAAGATGGCTGTATACCACCTCCACCACGATAAGGGCCTAAAAACCCCAACCCGTGCAGACCCAAGTAGAACAGTCCCAACTGAGATGGTTTGGCCATGTCTGCAGAATGGCAGAAGATCGGCTACCACGGCAAGCATGGGAAACTAAGAGCCTCGGATCCAGACTTCCAGAACGACCCAAAGTCCGCTGGGAGGACAACATTAGACAATCTTTGAAAGACCGAGGACTAGAATGGAACCAAGCCAGGGGGAAGACAGCCGATAGAATAGTATGGCGCTCTCTCTCTTACAAATCTGTACACCTCACGGTAGAAGAGGAACGACTAAGTAAGTAAATAAGTAAGTAAGAAAGAAAGAAAAGTGAAACAATTGACAGCACGCAAATAAAATCAGTACGACAAATGTACCGATACTGCCGAAGAGAAACAAAGATCGTGAAGCGGTCGTCCATTTCGTCACAAGTAGCGACTTGCTAACTGACAGTCAGTCGTGGTTTAAACAAAAGCATTCATGCCACACAGCTCTAACTAAGATGATAGACAACTTGCACCTAAACATCAATAACGATAACATATGTGGAGCAATCTTTGTAGACTTTAGGAAAGCATTTGATATGTTAGATCACGCTGTTTTAATAAGACAATTTGAAACAATGAACGTTAACTTTAAACTAGTGACATTATTTAAATCATTCTTGTCCGGCAGACAATCATTGTCAAGCCCAACGACTACTGACACTGGTGTTCCTCAAGGCTCTATTCTCGGTCCTCCACTTTTGTCCATTTACATAAATGACCTTCCACTACACATAAAGCACTCATCCTGCGACCTATTTCCGATGACTGTACCATTGACACTAGTGATAAAAGTTGCAACACACTAGAAATATTATTACAAAGCGATACAGACATTCTTATTAAGTAGAGCAACGAAAATCGCATGCAAATAAATATCATTAAAACAACAATTTCAACTAGACAAAAATTACAAATCTCACAGAAAACAACACTTCAACTCTATTTTGGTACCTAACTAATTGAAAATGTAAATAAAAATAAAACACTGGGACTAATAATTGACCAACATTTAAGTTGGAATTCGCATGTACAAGCACTGACCAAACAAACGGCTTAAAAAGTTTACAAGTTAGCTAAAATCAAACATTTCCTAGATGGGGAGACACGAAAAATGTTCTATACATCCCAAATACAAATACATCTAGACTATTGTTCCACAATTTGGGATGGCTGCTCCATGTCCAACACTAAAAGACTCTATTCATTACGAAAACGTCCACTGCGCCTAGTTTCAGACAAAAACCTCACACAACGTGTAGACCCATATACATATCTTAACATATTACCACTAAGAAAGCGCTTTCTCTTCAACAAAGCCAAATTCATTAAAAGATCCTATCACAGAATGCTCCAGCGTATCTGTGGCCTATTTTCAAATACAATGGAAGACGCAGCAAAGGCTTAAACAAATTACACATGCCCAAGCCCAGTCTCGACTTATTCAAGAAAAGTTCAGCTTTTTCTGCTGCTCATCTTTGGAATAATTTTCCACACGACCTAAAAAAAACACGCTTAGTCCATATTCATTCAATCACAGACTTTTCAAATACATCATTAGTGCAGATTATATGCCACCCTAAGTTAGTTATCTTCCTAAATAATTATATAACATCATATGTAGGTTTTAAACATAATTTTGCCCTCTTCAGTATTAATTATGAAAAGCTACTGTAAATGTGTGTAACTTTTATTGTACCGTTACAATGTTGGGATTTTATTTTCTTGTATTTTATTTTGTTACTTTATTATTTAAGTAATATTTACATGTCAGAATAAATGGATTCAGTATGGAAGCCGAGAGAAAGGAAGGGCAGAATGTTAGACGGGCCTGCGTGCCCAATTCTAAACCCTTTGAAAATAAGGTCACATTTGTATCTATCTATGTATCTATCTATGTATCTATCTATGTATCTATCTATGTATCTATCTATCTATCTATCTATCTATCTATCTATCTATCTATCTATCTATCTATCTATCTATCTATCTATCTATCTATCTATCTATCTATCTATCTATCTATCTATCTATCTATCTATCTATCTATCCATCCATCCATCCATCCATCTATCTATCTATCTATCTATCTATCTATCTATCTATCTATCTATCTATCTATCTATCTATCTATCTATCTATCTATCTATCTATCTATCTATCTATCTGTTTACTTACCTACTTACCTATCTACCTACCTACTTACCTATCTACCTACCTACCTATCTACGCACCTACTTACCTATCTATCTACCTACCTATCTACCCACCTACTTACCTATCTACCTACCTACCTATCTACCTACCTACTTACCTATCTACCTACCTACCTATCTACCCACCTACTTACCTACCAACTTGTCTGTCTATCTATCTTGTCCTGTGTAGTTCCTTAGAATAGAGCTACTACCCCCTTATGCAAGTCGCACAAACATGGGGTTGTGCATGAGGCTCCCAACCTCATCACAAGTCGCACAAACATGAGGTTGTGCATGAGGCTCCCAACCTCATCATTTAAAACAAATGGCCACATAAACCACAGCCACCAGAGCGTGTTAATGCTTGGTGCAGGCGTCCTGCGGGGAGCGGGGGAGCCGGCTGTAGGGGTGCTGCAAGCTCTGTAGAGAGTGCAAAGGAGAATGAAGATGACAATGATAACAGTGACGATGATACATGATTTATTTATCTGTCTTTTTTCTTTATCTAAATGTCCAACCACAATATTGACATCTACTTATTGACCTGAGAAATATGTTCAGCAGTGTTATGTGCATTTAAAGGTTTGGATTAGGAATGTTCATTCTAAAGATTGTGTCAGTAGAAAGTATGTACGTCGGTGTAGATTAAGCTGCGAACGAACGACCGAACTAACTTTATTTAAAGGGATAGATAGATAGATAGATAGATAGATAGATAGATAGATAGATAGATAGATAGATAGATAGATAGATAGATAGATAGATAGATAGATAGATAGATAGATGGACGGAATAACGGACGGACGGACGGACGGACGGACAGACAGACAGACAGACAGACAGACAGACAGACAGACAGACAGACAGATAGATAGATAGATAGATAGATAGATAGATAGATAGATAGATAGATAGATAGATAGATAGATAGATAGATAGATAGATAGATAGATAGATAGATAGATAGATAGATAGATAGATAGATAGAGGTTAAATTAGAGGTTACCATTACTATGTATGTGTGTATGTGTTTTGTTTTTAAGTGTACCAGCCGATCTGAAAGTTAAATACACAAGCAAGCGTCTTAACGTGCAAAACCTTGATCATAATTTTATGCAATGTCACGGTTTGAAAAGCCTACTTAACAAACTAACAGTCACCTTCTGTAAGTTCAGAATGTTACGTCACAGTTTTTGGACAAGTAACGGAGCAGAAGGTACTTCTTCAAAGAGTTGAATAAGTTTGTTTGTCTTCCCCCCTCCCGCCCCCCCCCCCCCCCACCCCCACCCCCCCAAAAAAAAAAAAATTACGTCACAGGTCACGTCATAACTTGTACCTCTTCAGATTTTCTAAGAATTGGGATCACTTGTTCGTTTGATTCATCGCACATACTAATAATGTCTCTGTGAATATAATCCCTTTCACGGTGAATTAAAGGGGTAAAAAGGTAAAGGATCCCGTTACACGCCCATTGAGACATTTTGGGAATATGGTGTTAGACTAGGGTTCCCATAATGTTTTGTTCAAAAACCGGGACATTTCCAAATTTTTACCTAAAAAACCCGGGACATTTTGTAAAAAAACGGGACATGTTAAAAATTAAGGTAAAGCACAAATAAATCTATTATATATTATATGTTGCACTTAAAATAAGATACTGGTATAAAAATACACACATTAACTAACACAACTTCCACTTTAAAAAAGAATTCTAAATTACAAACATACTTAATTAGAAAAATCGCACCTTTAAAAAATACACATTAGTCAAGTTTATATTTCAGATTCATCAGAATATTTATCAGATTTATGGGCCTGTTCAAGAAGTTTTTTTTCTTCTGATATTTTGACCTAGAACTCAGCACAAGAGAAATCCTTAAAATTGGTCTTTATAATGGAAAGCTTTCACTGTCTCAATTTTAAGTCTGTTTTTTTTCGTCTGTCCAAAGCGCATTTATTAATGAAAAAATACGTTCAACAGCTGCATTGGATCCTGGCAGTGCCAAACAAAAACTAACTAGGCATTTCAGGTTCTCAGCATTTATATCCTGCTTTGTAAAATGAGCGAACATCTCACAGCATTTTTCACTGACACTTTGATCCTTCAGTTCACTCCACACATCAAATTTGCTTTCACAATATTTTTTCACACATGCAAACTCATCAAATAAGTCCTATTCATTCACAGTAAAATTTGGTGACACTGTCTTCGTGAATATGTAGCTTTCTTTGATGTTCTTCCAAGTCACAGACTCCTTTCCCTTCAAATTGATCAAATCCATAGACTGAAGAGGCGTAAGAAATGGTGTACACCACTCCTGAATATATTCAATGCAGGTGTCATAGAAATCTACTGCATAGCTTTGAAACTTTTCAACTGTTATGTGTCCTTCTTTTTCTAATTCTTGCAACGGATTTCTCACAGTAGTAGTAAGAAACTTTTCTGCCTTCCTGTAGTTAAATCATTTGGTAGATGCTCACTGAACACTGTTTTGGTCGACTTTCGAATTTTTGTTCGAGATTCAAACCGAGGGTCCACTGTAACCGGAAATTGATAAAGTAACACTACTAAAACACGGAATAAAATCTGTTACCCAAAGATTTTTTTTTTAGGAAGGGCCCTTAAAAAGCGGGACATATGGAATAAATTCGGGACACCGGGACATTTTATTAAAAAAACGGGACTGTCCCGGGAAAAACGGGACGAATGGGAACGCTATGTTAGACCCATATTTTCTTGACCTTCGGCACACTAGGTGATGTAGCCAGCATCACGCCTGCCGCCTTAACCTTCCCAGAGTTGCTCTGGTACTCAATTCATGAGACATAAGTCCACCCCGGAGCCGTTTAGGGTCTAAGAAATCCCACCTCAACTGAGGATCGAACCAGGACCGCCGGGCTAGGAAGCCAGTGAAGTAACTGCTTTAAATACTATACCGCAGGGTATTTTATATTTGGACATGCGCCCTAACATAACCGATGGAGACTTTGCGTATAGGTTGAACAGAACGCGCCTCGCCAAAATGAGGCAAAACTCCGTTTAAAAAAAAATATATATATAAATGGTTGAAATGAAGACTGGTGGGACGAATATCCAATTTAGCCTGAATGTCTATCGATCTGGAGGCCAACGAAGACGCGCACGTCGTTAAGATTTCCTCGTGTAGTTCCCGGGGGAATCTCTTGAGACAAGGAAATAAACCAACCACTGCTCCCTCATGCATGTCGTACAAGGCGACTAGAATAAGGTTGTGCATGTGGCTGGCAACCTCATAATGTAAAACTGTTACATAAACTACTAAAACGAGAGCATGTGAATGTTTCGAGCGGGCTTCCTGCAAGGTACCAGGATGTAGTGCTGGCTCTATACCCCCCATACACAGCGAAAAGAATAATAACGATGATGACGTCATTTTGATTCGGGTTTAAGGTGAGAGTTCATGGTTGCTAACCCTAACCTTTACTGCTTATTACTGCATCTCTGAACTCTTATTTAAGGCCATATCTTCTTCTTCTTCCTCGTTCGTCCTGAAAAGGACGTTGGTTGCGTTGTGTCTGTTTACAGCAGAGCTGCGATATCTGCGCCTTTCGGCCGGCACATCCGACTTCAGCACGGCATTTTTTGGGACCGGGTTTGCCTTCCCTCTTCGATCCCTACTCTC
The DNA here is from genome assembly GCA_024509875.1 of Oreohelix idahoensis. Lineage (NCBI taxonomy): Eukaryota > Metazoa > Mollusca > Gastropoda > Stylommatophora > Oreohelicidae > Oreohelix > Oreohelix idahoensis. The sequence goes on from JAMPIV010018979.1 coordinate 119,225, forward strand.
TCAGCCAGACTGCAGTGATGCAGCCTGTTTCCAGGACGGGCGATTCATTTGGATAGATAGACATTTCATCGAAATCGGACATTTCTCATTATAACCTAATGAAGATTGAACACTATATTGCGTACATGTTTACAAGTACACGCAGATGCACAGGATATTTAATTTTAAGAAGTAACGAGAGCTGCGGCTCTGCAACACATACAGGCGAGTCTACATGGATATTTCATTGAAGATTCCTGTACAGGTATTTTACTAGACAATCATCTCATTTTTCATTTCCGTTTTCTTGCAAGGCGGGATGTGTACAGCATTCTGTGGTTGCTATATTCGGGTCCCTTGAATGAGGTGGCTATCTTTCATGTTGTCTAAATGGGCAGATGTTTTACAACTATAACATTACCAAACCACGAGGTCTTTTATATTTGTACTTGCGCCCTAATTTAACCGACAGGCATTATGTCTTGCCTGAACTGAGCACGCCTCACCAAAACCAGACAAAACTTCTGATGAAAAAACAAAAATGTTTAATTTTCCAAAAGCTGACAACCTACTCTATTAGCAAAATTATGTTGTAACGGCTTTTTGAAAACGATACAACAAAGGCACACACACACACAAACAAAAATATTAAAATGCATAGACTTACCGGTATTAGGAAACATTTTCAATATCCATAAGGAAAACCATTTGTGGCAGAGGTCCCCATCTCCTTAAATTTGTAATTGTAGCCGCGTGCGAAGCACAGGCGATTTTATTGATGTTAAATAAGACAAACGATAATTTAGTAGCTGATATAAAACGACAATTATAAGTACCAGTTAGGAAAATATATCGGAAAAGTCCCTAACTAAGTTTGATGCTAGTAACTACAGTAGGTTTAGAAGCATTCATACGCGCTTGAAATTATAAAATAATACGTGTTAGCCAGTTGACAAAATTAGAATGTCTGTCACCAGGTAGAGCAGCGCGTGAGAACGATTACTAAAAAAATAGGATTACAAAAACTAAGATCACGTTGACCAAAGAGGGCAGACGGAGCAGACAGAGCAGCAGAGAAAGAGAGATAGAGACCGCAGTGCCAGTAGCGAGTAGAAGCAACGTTTTAGACTCCAAACCTTACAATTTTAGAGATAGAAGCAGAAATAAGAAAGAGAACTCTCCAAAGACTGCAACTCTTCAACATCAAGCACCACGTTTTCCGTGCACGTTTTTCCTAACAAAGGAGAGGTAACAAGTATCTGTACATTATTAGTTGTGCCTGCTCAAACATAACGCTGAAAAAAAAAACATTTTAAAATCTGGTGAAAGACTCATCTTCGTATAGTCACAGTTTCGCTGATAGCATAAACCTTCACGTCAGAACAAAGAATGCATTACAGCTCTGCCTGAAAGAGAATTTTTTGACAGCTTATCGAACCTTAAAGAGACTTTATAACTTTTTTTGAGGCCAGAAGTATCGAATAGAGGAGAACCACTGTAGTTGCATTTTTCTGAAGTGGATACAGCAACAAAGCTAATCGTCCCAAATAACTTGGTGTAGCCATCGACTAGGGAAGAAGACAGGACTGATTAACAGTTTGGGAAAATTTATTGAACCATTTATTATGCTGCTGTAAAATTTTTATCATTGGGAAGAAAAGAAGAGAAAGATTGGAAGAACTGTTTAACCTTATAAAGACATAACGTTTCCTGGAGTTTTTTAAAACACTATATATAACTCTGTCGTGACATCAAAAAAGTACATGTCGTCAAGTTTCATCGTTGTAGACAGTGTTGATGGACGGTTGTCTTTTTGAAGATCATCTACATCTACTTGGCCATCTCTATCGCCTCAGGATATCCCACACAAATGAATGTCCATGTGGAACTGGAATCCAGACCCCTGAACACATTCTCCAAAACTGTTCAACCCATGATGACCTGCGACGTGTGACCTGACTAAGGGGTGCTGAGCTCCAGCAGAAGCTATGGGGCTGCCGCGCTGACCTGGAAAAGAATGGGGACTTCGTCCTGGCGACAAGCCTGCAGATTTAGCATGACTACAAACTGAGAACAGAAGAAGAACAATCTACATTGAATAACGTCTGTCATTGTTACTCAGAAAAGAACCTGGAAGAGGAGGTTTCCCATTGCTTCATAATACCTGTGACCATAACCTCTAAGGTGTTAACCTGCCACAATCTGTTTAACCACCAAAACTATAAGATCACGCAAAAAAAACAAAAACAAAACCATAACAATAGAGACTAAAACTTAACACACTGACAAACACACCTAACGGACAAATCTTCGATTCTACTACCACCATCAGATAGTTAAAACAACACACAAGACTACACGGACACATAATCATTACTCGTGTGTACAGTAAACCGCATTGCACTTTTCGTCCTACATTCGTATCTAGAAAGCGTTTCGCTCTCAATCGTATACTATTGGTTCTCAACTGGGGGTGGGCGTACCCATGAGTTTTGCTCGAGAATTTCCAGTGGGTACTTCGAGCATTCATGCGCTAAGTGTGCTGCGGAACAAGCGCAATAATTTGTCTTCACTTTGTTACTTTCACAATTGCCTCCAGCTGTCGGAGTTGTGGATTTTAAAGCTGCAACCAAAGTGGAATGGGTTCATTTGCTACACAAGACAACAGGAGGCTGAGACAATTGGGCGTCATGACCCATGCGGCCCCCCCCCCCTTTAGAGTGTAAAGGAGAATAAGGGGCCGAAACACTTGATCGAAAGGGGGGGGGGGACTCTTCTGATGATCAGATTGCCTCCTGTTGTTTCGCTCTGTACAGAGTTTCCTATCATAGTAAAATATTTATCAGCTTATTGCGAAATCTTTTAGATTCCAAACGATATCTGCATTTTACGATATTCATAAGACTATTGTTATGAAGCGAGGTAGGCAGTAGAAGTTCAGCCTAACGATAAATATTGGATGCGGCATTGCGATGGCTCAGCACGTTTTCTGTCAGCTGATATCTGTATGCAGCTTGGGCGGAGGGGAGAACAGCTGGGCCGGTATTAGCGTGCGTTTGCTAAATATTATTAAAAATAAATAAATAAGGCAAACAGACTTGACGCTAGAGCTGACATGCGTTGTCATTTATCAGTTTTGAACCTGATTTCGTCACAATCGCTGAAAGTCTGTCGAAACAGGTGTTTCTTTAGTTCCCGGAATAGTCTAAAAAAAATTTTTGTTTTAAAATTTGGAGTGCACATAATACATAGTTGTTTAGTTTAACATTTTGCAAATAGCTTTTTTTATTCTATTATAATGCAGTTCGTACATACATGCAACAAAAAAAAAACAACAACAACAACAAACAAACAACCGAAAAATACACCCCATTCCTAGCATTATATGTCTATGATAATCGTAAGGGTGATACACCTGGATTAGCCGACCATCTGTGTGTACCTCGGCAATAAGGTTGAGAACCACTGATATGCTAGATACCGTACAGCAATTGATTTATAAAAAAAAAAATTCCCTGTGCGCGTACACATAGCTTATGCACAGTGTTGCCACAGCTGGGTATTTTTTGCTAGATCTTGGTTTTTTGGCTTCCGTCTGCGTATCTGGGTATTTTTTTTTCTTCCAAATTTGCATTAATCTGGGTATATTTGACAATTGGCATTTACAATGTATGTATATTCTGTGCACTGAGCATTATACGTTATATTTATATTATAATTAAATGTAAAACATTATGTGCTATATATGTTTTATTCAACTTAAATTTAATTCTTGTTTTTAACCACATCAATGATGTTGTTTTTTGACTCATTTACATCAGCTATCTATTTCCTGTTATTCTGGTAATGGCTGTCATCTACAATACTCAGTCATTTTGCGATATGTTTTAAAGTATTCTTTTTAAATTTTAGACTTACGTGATGATGAAGGTACGCTAGGTAGTTTTAGCAGCATGACGACACACACGCCACCGCGTAAAAAAATGAAGACACAGTATCAGCAGGCTTTTTGTGAGGAATGGCTAACAGACAGCGAACTGAAGGATTGGATAAAGCCGGACTCTGGCAATCGCTATGCTGCGATTTGTACGGTCTGATCCTGTACATTAACTAATCCCAACAAAACAGCTTTATTGACACATAAAAGCACACAGAAGCACATGAAAAACTTCGAAGCCAAAAGCAAAACTATGAACATTAACAAGTTTCTCATCAAACCAAAAGAGCCTTGTCTCCAAGACAAAATTGCTAAAGCGGAGATACTGTTGTCGGCTTTCATGGCAGAACATAATACTCCGTGTTCGCAAGCTGATCATTTGCTTGAATGTTGCAAGCAGATGTTTCCAGACATCACAATTGCTCAAAAAATGTCACTGAAGCGCACCAAGTCTGCCTATGTGATGCAGTGCGCCATTGCTCATTTTGAGCAGCTTGAAGTTATAAACATTTGCAGAAATCATGTGACCGCTTGACATACACTACCATTAATACGTGTTAAAAACCACATACAATGAGAATAACAACGTTAAAAGCAGTTAAGACATTTGTGCACAAAACACAGTATCATGACAAGTTCACGGCTTTGAGAGAAGCATTGTAAAGCTGTCCCAGAACAAAACAATAGTAAATGCATGTTTTTGAACGGAAATTTTGTAAAAGTGAGAGTTGCTATTTTGGGTTTTTTCCGTTGTTAGAGAGAGAGAGACGTGTGGAAAAAGTCGAAAAGCTGAGAAAACGTGTGCTAATGTAGATAATTATACCGTGTGAAAAAAGAAAGCATCGTGTAAAATTTTGCGGGAAAAAAAGAAGAAATAGTATAAAAAGGAGAGACGTGGGCTATAGACAGGCTTTTTGCAGATTTTTTAGGATTCATTAGGCGAGAGGATTTTTACAGAATTTCGTCTTTGAGATTATGAAGACAAGTTTTTAACTTGACAAGTTTTCAAGTTAGACAAGTATTTTCAAGTTAGACAAGTTAATTTTTAAGTAGACAAGTTTGTATTTTATTCTATTGGATATATTATTCCTGTGGATACACTTTCATTTTGGATACTCACTATTTTGTGTAAGCGTAAGAAATAAGTACTTCACCATTGTGTCAATAAAATTGCTGTTCTAATGACGTTAATAAACTATATTTTATTTTTCTACATTGCTGAGTTTTCTTTGGAATATTACAAGTGGATTATTCGACAAAACATTATAGGAGGTATTGCTTTTCATTAAACCTAAAAGGGTAAGAACGAACTTTGGGAAGAAGAATAAACTAGGGTCAGGAATTTCCACCTCAGGCGAAAGGCCTGTAACGACTTGAACCAGAACGTACGAAGAATTAGCTCTCGTCAAAATATTTACCTGTGCTCAACATAATTAACTGAACTGACCCCGGCCACACACATATTATATTGATGCCGTAACCAGCCCGGTTACACTATTATATTGATGCCGTAACCAGCCCGGTTGCAATCAGAAATTTTATATAATCTTTGATGAGCGTACTGATGTCTCTACGAATCAGATGTTGGCAGTCGTTGTGCGATTCTGTGACACAAAAACAAGAAAATTAGTCGATTCACTGTTAGACCTCATTGAGGTGGTCTTGGCATGTTTACAGCTGTTAAGAAATTGTTGAGCACGCATGCAATCCCGCTTAGTAACGTCATTGCTTAACGTCATTGGTTTTGCTGTAGACAACTGTGCCACTATGATGGAGACTGCATGTGGTTTACAGGTACAGCTGAAGAAAGAGATTCCACATGTTTTTGTTCTCGGCGGTGTTTGTCATTCATGCCAGCAACCCCTACCATCTTGGCTTGAAATTTTCATAAAGAATGTCTGCTTCTACTTTTCGCGTAGTAGTGAAAGAAATTTCCAGTTCCAGTTAATACAAGATGTAGTTCAGGCTCAGAAACATAAAGTGTTGAAGCTGTGTGAAACACGCTGGCTGTCCCGTGAAGCAGTCATTGAGAGGATCCTTGAGCAATGGGATGCTCTGCACTTGTATTTCCAATCCGAAGCTTCAGTGGACAACGGCGACGGTGTGGGGCAAATTCTGCAAACGAAGAACACTGTTGGCATGAAGCACATGCTTCTATTTGTCGGCTACATACTGGATAAAGTTAACGTCATGAACATCGAATTCCAGTCCGAGAACTTCCGTCTCCACAAAGTGTCCACGAGTGTAACAAGAGAGTATCGTTTTCTTCTCAGTATGTTTATTAGGCAGGAAGTATTGCAGCATGAGCATTGCACTCTTGCCGACATTGATCTTTCGGATGTACAAGTGCACTAGAAACTGAATTACATTGAGCTGGGTGGACGATGTTTCGCAAGGATGTATTGGCATACCTGATTGAACTTTTTACTCAAATACGATGCAGGTTCCCACTTGGACAAAACATTGTTCTGGCGCAAATGCACGTGTTGGATTCAAAGCAAGCTCTCAAAATCAACAAACCTTCTGTCATTCCATTAGCAGCGCAGTTCCCAACAGTTGTTTCAGAAGAGAGCCTTGATCGTCTGCCTGATCAATGGCGAGAACTGGCATCGTACGGAAAAGATCTTGGACATCTGGTTGATAAGGATCCGCCCGCATTCTGGCCGGGAATGAATCAAGTAACAGTTGCTAATAACAAGAAGAAATTTGATGTTTTGGCTGATCTCATGTGAACGCTTATGGCACTACCTCACTCCTCAGCATACATAGAAAGAGTGTTTTCGAAGGTTAACTTAATTAAAACTGAACAAACCAACAAGCTTTCGTATGACACAGTTTCCAATCGAACACTAGCCAAGCAAGCAGTTGCCAAAGATGGAGTTTGTCATAAGTTTAATCCTAGTAAAAGCGTGGTTGAAGATGTGCGTGAAGGACATTGTCGGCAGAGACATGCAAAAATTTTGGAACTCCACAATCAAGATACCACGTTGTCGATTCATGCATATGATCTTGACGAAGGAGAAGTTGTCGACATGGCTGCCTAACATTTTATATTTGATCTGAGGAACACTTTGTTAATGTAACTACTGTAAGTATGTTACTGTTAAAATATATCATATTCAGGAGTTCATATATTGGGGTGTTAATAAAATCATTGTTATACAATTGTGAATTTTAGGTAATAAAAATTAAATGAAAACGAAGAAATCAATAACAATTAGTAGCACACAGCTTATTTGTGCTAAAGTTGCATTAAAAGATTGTGTAAGCATCGACTATCCCGTGTATTTGAGGCATAAAATAATCTGTATATTTCTGGGTTTTTTAAAGAAGAAAATCTGGGTTTATCTCTATAACGTGAGTGACAACCATGGTCAAAGACCTCACTTTACGCCCCAAAAGGGGTAATTGAAAGAAAAAAAAACACGATATCACACGGGGAACTAAAAGCACCAACCATGGACTACACACTTACTGAAAAGAACAAACAAAACATAGAAGATAAGGAAGCCAAAACGATAAGTAGAAAGTTCATAAATCAACTTACAAAACAAAGCTTGGCGGTTTACACAGATGTGTCCAAGGGTGATAGTGGGCAACTAGGTGCAGGAGTAGGTATACCACAGTGGGGAATTAAAAAGAGCTACAGTGAAACTGGAAGGGCTTCGATTTGTACAGCAGAGATGGTAGCAATTCTAAACAGTCTAGAAATAATCGAAGATAATCCGCCAGAAACAGTAACGATATTTACAGACTCACCGTCATCACTTCAAGCTCCAGAACGCCCAGGTAAAAGCAGCAGGCCAGACATAAAGGAAGACATTCTTGCAATTAATACATCAGTAGGAAACAGAGGATGCAGTGTGAGGCTAGTGTGGGTTCCAGCACACATAGGTATAGCTGGTAACGAAATGGCAAACAAGAAAGCCAAAAATGAAAGAAAAAGTAAAAACAATATAAGAGCAGGGCTTGGAAAATCGGAGATTAAAAGCCAAGTGAAGCTAACCATTAAACGAGGAATGGAAAACAAGATGGAAGGACAGTAGTAAAGGCAGACACGTGTTCAAACTTCTTATAGAACCAACAAGGGCGTGCCAGGTCAGAGAAGAATTAAAGGTACCCTCGAACAAAAAGCTGTGGCGTCTCCGTCTCGGAGCAGCGTACTTAATGATAGAGGAACCACACTGCCAAGAATGTCAGGAAGAAAATGACATAGACCACTGTCGTGGTTAAGTTAAGGTTTTAGAGTATTTGTCGAGTCAGACAATAGTAGTGAAATCGACAATGAGAGTGGATTGGCAGAATTATAGATAACAAACAGATAATGTGTAAAATAGGGTGAACTTGAGACACACCTGGAAGAGGATTCATTAAAGCTATCTCTCTTTCCAAGCCTCAACACACTTATATAGTCTTAAGATCCACCCGCTTTCTTTCCTTTCTCTGGTCAGAGACAACAGTAAGAGCTTGTAATATTAAGAATGGATGAAAGGTCGTGAACAGCGCGTTAATAAAATGAGTAAAATTTATTAAAGGTCCTTGAAGGTAGAAAATATATGAAAATAAGTATATCAGCACAACAACATAAGAAAGGCATCAATATTCACATTAGTTAACAAATATCCAATTAAACACCAACGAACGAACATCACACCAACACCAAAACAAAACCTGTAGAACACCGAGAAATAAATAAACAGAGTTCCTCAATCCTTCCGCTTTTGTGGGACCGAGTTCAATAACTCCAGTTAGTGTCTTTATATGTATATCCTCTTATAGGTGATGAATTACCCTATAAATCCACTGTAGGCGCTATCCATGCACCGTTGGTCACACACTAATCACGAGATAGGTTGTAGATTACTCTTTCTATATTCTGCTGACCGCTAATACGTGCGGGGGTCTTGAATGGCCGGAAACACACACAAGACGAGGTCAATTTAGGACAAACAGACCGCTGCGCTATTATCCAGTGCGTGAAATATGCCTTCGTACTTGATGTTTAAATCCGGTTTGGCTGGTTTGAACGTTATTTGTGACTGAGTGCTCCGTTTAAGCACAAAGTCTGGTGTTTTTCAAATCTGCTGAAGACACTGCGCTGGGCGATATGCCGGAAGCCACTATGCTCTGACTGGTGATCAAGAGGCGAGTAGGAAACCACTACTGCCAAATACGAATTCAGATTTTCTATGGCTCGTTATGCACTGCGGGAGCTCATTTCCCATTAGAAGGATGGGCGTTGAAAAAGGGTTGTACTTCAGGTATAGGTGACAACTCGTGGGGCTAGTTGCTTTCAGGAACCGTGAGATTGAAGAGAATGTTACGTTCTTCGCCTGACTGGAATCCTGCAGTAGCAGTGGTGTACCCTGAAACTGAGACCCAAAAAGAAACGACCTTTACATCAAGCAAACAATAAAATTACAATAACGTTATAATAAACAGTTATGCCCCCTATGGGATTTATAATTAGTGTGGTCATTGCTAGGATAGTCTCGGACTGTCTTTATCCATGAGTCGCCCTTCTGTTACTTCCACACATCAATGTTCAGCATGCGCCCGCATAGGCTAATATATCTTGTACCTGTCAGCGAATGCCCTGACAGCCAAATCTACTCCGTCCTCTTCCAACGCAACATACTGGAAACCTAACCCTTTAGTTCCAGCTGAGTGGATATGCGATTCATCTTACCACTTTAAGTGTATTTACATAAAATACAGCATTTGACATTACATAATAAATGGTATGCGCTCCTTGGGGTCGATGATACACATAAAGGGAAAAGTAATAACCTCCCAAATTGAATACACAGAAAAATGCAATGTTATAGCTATAATAGTACGTTTGTGACTTAAACATAAGATATAACTATATCTCTGGCTGGTGGCTGCTTTCTGGATTGCTGTGAAAGTTCTAACCTGGTGTCTAACTACACAAGTAGGCATATAACAATTCCACACCACCACTAGAAGTTTCTCTCAGAAAGTAATAAAGTACTACCTCTTTTAATTCAGTGACATAGCACACGCACATCACCAGTTGTAAGTGAATAACTTACACCACTGACATTTCCTTAAAGTAATGACGCTTTTAGCTTACTCTTAACCCATGGTAAGCACTGAACGGACTATGAGGTTATTCGCCTAGTAAGTATCTGTTAGCTTAAGTTTACCATTAACCCATTGTAAACAATAACACCAGGAGACACCTAACAGCTTAAGCACCAGTTAACTAAGGCGGTAGACGGCGCTACATTATCACTGACTTAATTACCGGGGAGAAATCACCTAAAATAATTTAAGTCACACAACTATTAGTTATATATAAAAAAGCTAACATGAATATATATATTACAAAAGATGTCAACTTACCCCGAGATGACGAGAATAGGCAACATAATCTAGTTAGTTTTGTGCCCACATCTGCCTGTCTCATTTGGTCATCTACGGGCAGGAAAAATTTACGAGCGTGCTTGAATGAGTAAAACTCTCTAGATTTATAGTCTACAAGAGACGCTAACCCCGGACCTAGCATCGCATGTTTCCCACAGATGTTCGGCGTATAACTTAATCATGAGTAAGACAAATGTTATTCTAGAGTCTACATCAGAGACAACACCAGCCATAAAGTTTTCGTAGCTAGGACATAATATTATTCTAACTGCGGCGATCAGGGGCGATCAAGGGCCACAACCCGAAATATCAGAACGAATGCAAGTTTTGTCTCCCCTTGAATCGGAGATTAAAGCGGGTCGCTTCTTCAAAGAAACTATGTCTCGCTCGTGGTCAAACGCTGTTACCAGCAACAAGCGTTCCCCTGGTCAGACAAACGCCAGGTGCAGCTTAGGTAATATTATCGTAAGCTGACCGCTACTGACCAGTGGGGAATTTATAATGAAGGCCAGAACGAAATCAAACCACGAGGTGGGGTCTGAGAGGGTAATAATGGGCCACTTAGTTTAAAAAAAACCCGAGAGAAAGAAACCGATAGTGCAAAAAAATCGAGGAAACCATAAACATTAAAAAGTAAGACAAGTGGGACGTGCTGGGAAAATATAATTATTAGTCAATCTGTGACAACCACTACCTGACCCACTGTAAAAATTACGATCAACAGAGGATAGAATTAAAAATATACTTTAGAAATCACAATATAGACATGAAAGGTGAAAAGGTTTTAAGTATAGATGCCACAGGAGAAGCCCAATCAATACTAAAACGATATATACACAAAACAAAGGAAAACATATAAGGTTAATAACAGTGACAATATTAATAATAAGAATAACAATAATAATACCCCAGAAAAGAAATTAATCCCAAATAGTAAATAATCAACAAAAACGAACAAACCATTAAAGAAAAACAAAATTATTGACTGCTCATAGAAAATGACTAAGAAGTAACAAAGAAACAAAAAACCAAGACTTAAAAAGAAGAAATGATAATATAAATTAAAACCATCAACTGTAAAGGACAATAGGTATATAAATACAGAACCAAAAAATAATATTACATTAAATACCCTAATTATAACCAAATCTTAGGTTGAACAGGGTAGACCAAGATGGTGGAAGAACAGAGGCAATAGTGTTCAGCTGTTAAGTGCATTCTCATCTTCCTCGTCACCTTTAAAAAAATTTATACAACGTAAAGTGTTGCGAAATAAATATGTTCTTGTGAGTATATAGCTGTTCATAAAATTATAATATGATCTGACATATGTTTGTATTGTTCGTTTGCAATTGTCCATTTGTATCTAGTATTTGGCGAATCTGTTTAATTTGTTGAATATGCTGTTCTATTGACAGGTACTGTTTGATTGGAATCTCTTGTGTTGTATAACTTTGTTCTCAGCACTGCACCTTTATATGTGTGATGGTTATGTTGTTCTAACTGGTCTTGCAACGTCTGATTAACCGGACTTGTATTGTCTATTTGTTTTGTCAGTTTGATTGCTTGTTCTAATATTTTTTCTTGTGTTTTTTATATCCTGTGTATGTAACTGGCCAGGGCATGTGACCTATCACTTATGGTGTTTTTTAGTAAGTCCCAGTATCCTGCAATATTTTGTTCATGAATCTGTTCTTTATATCTTTATATGAGCTGTGTTATTTGTTTTGTGAAAAGATCCTATTTTAGTAAACTGTTATTAAACTTCCAATATGGGGATCTATTAGATTTTGTGTGTGTGTATATATATATATATATATATATATATATATATATATATATATATATATATATATATATATATATATATATATATATATATATATATATATATATATATATATATATATATATATATATATATATATATATATATATATATATATATATATATATATATATATATATATATATATATATATGTATGTCAGCGCTATTTCGCAGTGCATCTTAGGTATTGTGTTCGGCGAAAAGTCAGCCGGGCGAGGCCGGGGCTAGCCGATCTGGTGTGTCATGTGACAACCGGAAGTCGGGGGAACAAGGCGCAAAGTTAGGTAGTCAGAAACTAGCCGTCGTCTAAGTAGGACGCTTTTTTCCCTTTGCCAGCAAGATTGCTGTGGTGTTCATATTGTGGACTGTTAACTGAGTGTTTGCAATATTTCGGACCTGGTTGATAAGTAAGTTGTAATGCTAGAGCAGTGTATTGTCTAGTTCGTATTATCTACAGGCCGTAGTTTGATAAAAGATAGATGATTTTTTAGTGTGTCATTTCCATAGTTTGCCGCTCAGGTGAGCGATATTCATGGCAGTGATTTTCAGTGTAAGTCGTACTGTCATGTATGATGCTGATAGATTAAGCTGCTAAAGCAATTTTACAGTGGGATTTCATTATTGTATTTGATGCGTTTATTGGCCGTGTGAGGCCTTATTGTATTGTGCATAGTATTAAAGGGAAGTTCCTGTTAAAGGTGTTCATTTCTATTGTCAACCATTGTTGTGTGGTATACACGAGCCTTTAGTAATTATTACAAATCCATACAGTATGTGGTTCTTGACAGCTGGGGGCTGTATCTGGGGCTTTTGTGAGCCTAAAGTCCGTGGGGCCAATATTTTATAGTATTCAAAGCTAGTAGTTTCTATGCACATAAATATATAAAGGTTTTAGCAAAGCATTGTGTACACTTCGTCGTGTTCTCCAGTATTCACAGCAGTGAACTGTTTTGGTCAGGTGTTGATCCTTCGCGGTATTTGACCTAGTTTGGTAAGAGTGCACAGCGAAAGTTTATCGGTTTCTATACGGACAATATTTGACATTTAGGGGGTTCGATGTTGTTTTGGAAGGTTCACTTTTGTGCAAGCTTGTTCAATGTATTGATAGCAGGAGTGTCACAAGTGGTAGAGTAAAGTTACAGCTGACGTATAGGAGCACAGTATGATATATTACAAGGCGCACTTTGTAGTTTAGTGCTAGGAAGGTGGTGTTCCAGATGGAGCAGCGGAGGTTAGTTGTGACAGGTGTCTACAATTGGTTCATGAGCGATATAAAGAAGATCAGAGTTTCTTGTGGTGTTGATAGTAGTTGGGCTCTGATGCGTGACTGTGTTGTGTCGACAGAGGAGATTAGATCGTCAAAAAGTTGTTGGTATTGGTAGTGTCAATAGTGGTGTTGATAGTATTTGGGCTCTGGTGTCTGACTGAGTTGTGTCGGCAGAGGAGATTAGATCGTCAAATAGTAGTTGGTACTGGTAGTGTCAATAGTGGTGTTGATAGTATTTTGGCTCTGGTGCCTGACTGTGTTGTGTCGGCAGAGGAGATTAGATCGTCAAATAGTTGTCGGTATTAGAAGTGTCAATAGTGGTGATGGCATCTAAGGGTGTGTGCAACTACTCTTATTTGGATTATAATCTAGATCAACGCAACCATCGATGTACATGTAGCCAATCTGCAGTAGTGTCATCGCTGGTACTGCTGTACCTACATGGGGAACATTAAATTCCCGCGTTTCTGCCAAGTGCTGTCGTCATCATGCCCTACCGATGTGCCGTTCCAGTTGGAGCCTACCCATTCTCCTTTCGTGGCCCTAGTACCGCTTTAAAGGATGCCGGTTACCGAAGCCTGCTGATCGGAGTGGTCCTAGAATATACTGTGCTGAAGAGTTAAGACTGCTGGGTTCCTGAAGTGACGTAGTGAAGTGAACTGTGCTTGTATATTTTACGCATCACCGTGCCAAAGGACATAATTGTTATTATTAGCAACTTGGACTAGTGAAGAAGTCTGGTCAACTGAACATTATTGGATTTACGGTGGTTATTCTTGCTGTGGACAGTGCTGTGATAACACCGTGTAGAACATTGTTACTATTCGAATGTTTTCAAGTTTGTGGAGACCTGTGTGTGCTGTTTTCATCTACCAACATCTGTGTCTGAGGAGCTACGTGGAGGTGCATCGCTGGATCGTCAGTTAAATTATTGTTTGTATTTCTGTGTATGATTTGTGTATTTTTGTTTTCTTGTTTGCTCTTCCCTTTAAATTGTTTTGTCTCTTCCTCAATTTTTTCTTTTCTGTCTATCCATCTGGGACAATTTATCGTACAGTCCGGTCTCGTAGATTAGTAGGACATTTCTGTCGGGGTCGTGTTAGACTAGCATAAGCAATAAGCTTTTTCGGTGTCAACGTCTGTTTCTGAGGTATTCTTACTTGTTTTTTGTTTTGCTTGTTTTTCCTTCCTTTAGTTTTTTCCCTCGCTTTCTTTGTATAAACTTAGGCGGTATCTTTATATGGTGTTAGGTAGTTATGTGGGATCTGTCACTATAATTTCCTTTCACTTGGGGTCATTCTTATTATATACATAGTAAATTAATTGAGATGTTATAATATTATCATTATAATGTTATAGTGTTATTGGTGCTTAAATGTTAGTTAGTTTATTTTGATTGGTATGATTTAGGTAGTGGCTAGTTAAGGTGATAGCTCTCAGCACTTCATTGTTAAGTGTAGTTGTTGTTATAATCTGCTGTGTTTAATATCATATTTGTGAGTTCAAGGGTGGACGGGTGGCGAGTTTAATTCTTTCTTTTCTTACTTGTGGGAAAAGATTGGATTAGACTGATTTCTTCAGGGTGTGGCTGCGTGTGTTTAGTGTTGGAGTCAGGCAGAAGGGTTTTCTGCGACTGCCCTACTTAACATTCCAAGCTCAGTTTTTGTTAGGCGTACTGGTGGAGTTTGTATTTACGTTGTCATGTACAGTCAGTAATTCTATCGTTGTGTGTAAGTGGTGGGATCTCTCGTTCCTTCTTGCTATCTTGTTAATACGTTAACGTTTATCCCTTATTTTCGTTCGTTGTCAGTCACGCATTGTATATATTAGTCTATCCCTGCTCTTATCATGTATGTCATCTTATCCCTCGTGACTGGTAGTTATCGTAGTGTTGGGTGTGTTTCTTATCATCTGTGGAATGTTCATTTTTGCCATTTGTAAACATACTAGTAAGATACTGTGGTTAAAAGCTAACGTAGTGTTCAATTTTTGTGTCGGTGCCCCTTACAGTTGTGAAGTGGTATAGCACCAAGAGGTATTATCAGCTAGTGAGATACAGCTATCGACTATAGTAAGGGTCTTCTCAGTTGTATCACAGGGACTAAGTGGTCGTAAGGACCAAACCTAGAGAGTAAGGAGACATTAGTCAAGTGGCAGAGAACTGTTATACTGAATTGAGGGGTAAAGTGGATTATATATACATTGAGGGGTGAAGTGGATTATATATATATATATATATATATATATATATATATATATATATATATATATATATATATATATATATATATATATATATATATATATATATATATATATATATATATGCATGTAACTGTACTGTGAGTAGTGATATTGCTTTGTAAATGTTATTACTGCATGCTTTGTAAATAGAGAGGTATGTGTTGATATAGGCGAGGTGGTGTATATTACATGGTTTTGAGTAGTTGCATAGAAGCACTGAATTAAATTTGCATACAATGAGATTCTATAGTAAAAGCAGTTATATATAATATTGAGTATCGTTAGTGTACATCATGGGCTTAGAGGGTTTCATTCGAATAGGCAAAGAATGTGGGTACACTGGGAAAGAACTGATGGATTTTGCCAAGGCAGAATATCAGTCAGTGGAAAATCAAAAAGCTTAGGAGAAGAAGAAGATTGAGAAGCAGAAGCAGGAACAGGAGGAAAATATTGAGAAACAGAAGCAGGAAAGAGATGCTCGCGCTGAAGAGTTAGAGCTCAGAAGAAGAGAGTTCAAATTACAAGAAAAGAAGATGAAAGAAGATAGAGAATAACAAGAAAAGAAGATGAAAGAAGAAAATGATTTGAAACAGACAGAGTTCGAATTACAAGAAAAGAAGATTAAAGAAGATAGAGAATTACTAGAAATGAAGATGAAAGAAAAGAATGATTTGAAACACAGACAGTTCGAATTACAAGAAAAGAAGATGATAGAAGATAGAGAATTACAAGAAAGGAAGATGAAAGAAGATAGAGAATTACAAAAAAAAAGAAGATGAAAGAGGATAGAGAGTTAGAATTAGAAAAGGAGAGCATGAGATTAGCTATGGAGGAAAAAAGACTGCATCTAGAAGCTGATAAAGAAATACAGTTAAAGAAAATAGAAGCGGGTGCGAGTGGTCAGAACTCGACTCCGAGGGGGTCGCATCGTCCCTTTTGGCTGCGTCTGCCAAATTTTAATGACAAAATTGATAGTTTGGACTTCTTCCTTGAGAGGTTCGAGAAAGATGCGTGGTCTGGAAGGCTAACAGAGACGAGTGGCCATCTCTGTTATCCACATTGCTAGTGGGGCCTGCGATGGAGACTTTTTATAGCCTCCCGCTGGAAGAGCGGGCGGATTACGACAAGGTGAAGGAGCGGTTGCTTCGGAAGTTCCATTTGCCGACTGACGGGTACCAAACGGGGTTCAGAAACACGATGCAAAGTGCAGACCAGGACTTCGAGGAGTTTATCTCGAAGATCAAGCTTCTGCTGAATAGATGGATCGAGTTGGAAGGAATTCCAAAGGACTTTAATGGCTTGGTTGTTTTAATGCTACCGGACAAAGTGTTGTCGTCTTGTTCCAATGAGTTGGTAGCATTTTTTCAGGAACGACAATCTAAGGATATTGCTTCTATCAACCGACGTTCTGGTAGCGATAGTGATCGAGGAGAGCGCCAAATGTGTAAGCAAGTGCGCGTTGATGAGTCACGAAAGTAAGATAGGCACTATAAAGAGAAACAGGTCAAGCAGAGGAGTGGATCCTCAGAGAGTCGATCTTCCGACTCCGATGCGCGGTCTTCACCAGCTAAAAGCCCTAGCAATAGTCCACGCGAGGAGTCAAAAAGGGAACGTAGATGTTCCAATTGTATTGGCAGGGGTCATTATGTTGACAGGCGTCCTACCCAATTGAACATGCGAATTCTGCATTTGTGTTGGACACAGTTAACAGCGAGGACGGTGTGGGGTGTCGACCCCTATTCCATTCGAACGAGAGTATAGTGTTACACTGCGGACATGTAGTACCATGTCTGTCGGCGGTCCATGAGACTGGCAAGGTGGTGCTCCACAAAGTTGTGCTGGAGACGAAACCAGTCTCTGTGTTGAGGGACACAGGGTGAACCACAGTCGGGGTGCGTCGGTCGTGCATCGACGAATTCTGCCTCACAGGCAAAACTGTAAAGTGTACTACGTTTGGGGGCAACGTTGAGTCTTACCCCCAGGTGTGTATTAATGTGGACACTCCGTTCCTATCAGGGAGAGTGAACGAGTTTGTCCTCGAGAATCCAGTCGCCGATTTGATCGTGGGTAATGTACTGGGAGTGCATAACGCCACGGGAGGGGCTGAAGCAGGTGCTCAGCAACAACGAAGGTCCGAGGCGGACGATCAGGTGGTTGAAGTATCACCACCTGAGAAGAAAGTACATCTTGGACGGGGTTCGCGGCAGGCATCCAATGGTACTCAGAGTCCTGTGCCAAGGCGTAGGGAGAGAAACCACGAATGTTCGTCTGAGGTCCTGATAGCGAGTGACTGCCCGGTGGGGGTTCGCAATGTTCCCCTGAGTGCTTGTTGGCGCACTCAGACGAATGTTTAATGAGGTCGCACCAGTGAAGTTCGTGGAGGTCGTTGTCGTGAGTTGGTCTGTATTCACAACACGCCTTTCAGTAACTCTGACGAAACCGCGCGCCATACTTTATGATAACTGCCTGATACACGGATCAATCAGAACGTACCGTTATGCCGTGTTTACTACAGCCCTGGACAGTCAAAATGGCGAGCCTAATATGTGCAGACGAGTGGAAGAAGCCATTTAATTACAGAATTAGGAAAGAAATTCCACCTGGAAGAGGTCCCCAATGCAATATTGGGAATATTGCTCTACATGTCTGTGCAGAGACCTTTACGAAAAGTACTAAAGGACGAGAGAAATCTTTGGTTGAAGGCATCGAGGCTTCAGGTTGGTCCATAATTTCGCTGTTTAAAGTACGCTTAAAAATAAATGCACTTAAGAAAGTAAAAGCTTATTAGCTAGGAAGATGTAAAATAATATAGAGAGCATTTAAATCTTTAGATGAAGAAAATCGCTACAGGAATAACGTAGAAAAATAAAATCATAGTTTTCCTGATTTGCACACCTAGGCAGATTTTACCAAAAATTTAAGTTGCAAATACTAGCGAGCAGGGAAACCCCCCTCGGACATCCGATCTCACACTATAAATAACGTGCGTT
Organism: Oreohelix idahoensis; assembly: GCA_024509875.1. Lineage (NCBI taxonomy): Eukaryota > Metazoa > Mollusca > Gastropoda > Stylommatophora > Oreohelicidae > Oreohelix > Oreohelix idahoensis. The sequence continues at coordinate 137,862 of JAMPIV010018979.1, forward strand.
ACCACGAAATCAGGCCAGTCACTTTTAAAAATTACAGCGAGCGCGAAATAGTTAGTGAACAGCGCCTTGCCTTCTGTAGCTGAGAGCAGACCTATGTAACCATTAACAGCTCGACTGTATATTGCCTGAGGGTTCTATCCTGTAAACTAAATTGATCATAAGAGTCAGCAAATACTGAAGGCACTACTGGTGCAAGCGCCTTTGAAGGTCAGAAGACTCGTTTCCAAAGTGTCTACTGCCTGGAGAAATTCCACATATATTTCCTGCCAGGAGAAAGGTGAAACCAGATGCATACCTCAGATGAGTGCACAACAAGACCACATTATTGTACCCAAGTCAATGATGACAATTGTGGGCATAGATATAGCCAGTGTTCGCTCCACATTCAAGTGACATTGAAATCAACTATTTAGTGTTACGTATATAAATATTCCTCCATCAGATATAATTAACCACAGTGAGAAACTTTATCAATTTAATGTCTTTTGAAACCTTTTGTCTAATTTCCAATGTTTATTGATTTAATGTTGTAATTGAATTTCATTTCATTTCAAGCTTTTCAAACAGAAAAGAGAAACTGTATAGCCTAAATAAATTGTAAATATTTACCAGCAGACTTACTTACTTATTTAAGTTGAGTTCAAGTTCTTGTTGGTATATAATTTAAATAATACCCCTAGCAGAGTCAACAACAACAGTAATAATAACAATAATAATAATATAATCATAGGAGGATCTTGAGAGGGAGTCCATAGGAATTCAGGAACATATAATATCATCATACCTGGAAACTTATACAGCTTGATCTTACCTTTGATGTCGATACACCCTTATTCTTTTCAGAAAATGGGATATTTCTTATAAGACCAGTCTCTTATCTGGCACTATACTGGTATCATCTGATACAACTTTTTGTCCAGGATATCTTATACTTTTAATAAAATCAACCATCTCGCGACACTGGCGTCTCAGTCATGGGATTCATTTACCACCCTGGGGTCCTTTTTTTTTGAGATATTCAGTCTTATAATAGTTTCTTACATCATCTGAGTTAGCAGTAGGAGTAAAATTTAATAATAAAATAAATTTTAGTAAAAACTAAAACTACATAAGGCATTTGGAAGTACCATTGAGTATTGTGGTGACTGGATACACTAACAGTAGTCTTTTAATTAATTAGATTTGTATTAATTAGTGTTTGATTGGTATAAGAGTGTTTAAGTGTCGGCAAGTATTATTGTATGAGTATGGCCGACTTGGCAAAGTGTCGGTCTGCTACAGTGTAGTCTGCAAGGCAGTTTGGGTTATGTGGGGAGGCACTTTTCCAATATGTCACTACTGAATGTGACAAGTTTATAGAAAGAGAAGATAAGAAGTTGGAAACAGAAAGGAAATTACAAATAGAAGCTGAAGCAAAGAAATTACAAATAGAAGCTGAAGCTAAAAGATTACAAATAGAAGCTGAAGCTAAAAGATTACAACTAGAAGCTGATAGGGAAGAGAGAAGACAGGCTGCTGAAAGGGAGGCTGAGAAAGAGGAAAAGAGGTTGCACATGAAGGCTGAGGAAATGAGGTTGCAAATGGAACATGAATTGAAAATGAAAGAGCTTTGAACTTCAAGGAAATGTTACAGGTAATGGAAGTAGTCCAACTGCCTCTGACACTAGTGCAAGTCACGGTCCTTCAAATGGAGCCATGAACTTTCACTTGGATCCATTTGTGGAGAAAGAGGATGAAACTGAGACTTATCTAAGTAGGTATGAGAGGTTGGCCACTAACTATGGCTTAGAGAAAGAGAAATGGAGACTTAAGTTATTGTAGCAAAGTTAGATTTTGCTGGGGAGGTTATGATGGTATCATAAAAGAATGAAATCAGTGTATGTATTTACCGTGTGAGGTCAAGCACATGTAGGCCCCTGACTCTATAAATGATGATGATGAATTATGTGCAGGGAACCTAACGCTACCTCCCTAGATCTCACACGGTCACTATTTTGGCTCTAGTGTCTGGTGTATGATGTACCTAGTGTCTAGGGGAGAAATGAAATGATGGTACACAACACAAAAACACTTTAAGTTACTATGAGGAAGTGAATAAAACCTGTGGTTAAGTTTTTCTTTAATATTAATTTTTTTGTACAATTTATTTTGCCTGTCCAGTCATATCGTTTGGACAGGTCTTTGAAAATGAGGACAAGATAGTTTACATAAAATATTAACTAAAATTGTGTGGACAATCTGCCCAAATACTACAATGTTATTATATGTATTTCCTATTTGAATGTTCACAGCTTAAATTTATTCCTCTAAGAGAGAGAGTCACTGTGTATGAAGGGCTGTAATGTCATCATACCCCACAAAAGTCCTGAGTATGACTTGAATTACCAAGGTTTATTTAAACCGAAACTGTCAGATGTACCCAGGTCCTTAACATATCACCTGGGGTTTCTTGTTGAAAGATAAGATCTTGTGTAGTTGCAGAAATATCGATATCACGTCACACACCCAAGCTCCTGCTGTTATCTCTTGACAGCATATGTAAAGTGTAGGAGACTTCTCGGCGTAATCGTCACTCCTCAGGTTTCCTGTCACCAGCTGGCAACAGGAAACGAAACCTCTGCAACAACAGGACACCCTGGCCTTTTACATCTGATCACTTATTCTTTTATTTAATTTCATACGGGGGTATGGGGTCAGCCTCGCGTGCATTTCAGGTGCATATTTCCCCTAATTTTCATGACTCCCACCTTGCTGTGACCACCCCTCAGGTCCCTATGGCAGATACGCCACTGTACGTTTACATAGTTTTCCTCAATAATATAATGTGGGGTAACCACATTTCATTTCATATATTTTTCTCTTCTTTTTCTTTTTAAATATAAATGCTTCAGGCATGTTGAACAGTGTTCATTGAACACAGAGGCTTACTAATATGCTCTAATACAATAATATTCAAACATAATTATGACAACATACATTAGTTAGATACATTTCAACGTGAGGACTCAACAATGTCTGCTCTCGGCACGTCCTTCACTTTTTCCCAATAGCAGTATCTAACTTTGGTAATGGGATTAAACATATTAAATTCCTAAAGCATCCTTACCACAAATCAAGAAATATAAACAAATGACGCTGACTTTGCACAGAAATGGCCTCAGTTTCCTCTGCTCCGTCCAGACTGTGAAATACTCATATAGTTATTTAATTTACTTTTAAATTTAACACAGCTGTTCTCAGCGTATCTGAATAAAATTACAGTTCAACTGGCAATGAAAAGTGAAAGCTTTTTGATAATATTTAGTAGCACTGGCCAATCGAAAGCTTGCGACTACCAGAATTCAAATGCAGTTTCTGAAAAACCAAAATAATTCCAAACATACTCTGCGTCTGGTAGTCGATTGGCCAGCCTTCTTTAGTCATGCCAATGCAAAACGATGTTAGTTTTTGATAACAATTTTCCTACCGCTCCCCTCTCCTTCTATACTCTTGTTACCCAAGCTAATTTGAGTTTCCTCAATGCCTCTCTTCTAAGCCGGTGTCCCCACTAACGTTAAGAAAAAAACAAGCAGAAACAACTGTCCGTCTGGTCGTGCGTTCGTAGACATTTAGTATTTTCTCAACAATTTGGGTAATACTGGGACTATCATATTTTTTAAACACATTCTTGCTCAGTGAATTCTAAGCTATACTACCATATATTTTTTATGTTCAGTTTCATTATGGTTTTAGATTTTCAATTTTGTCACCGGTCATCGTCAAATAAATATTTTTCACCAGACGGCCATCTTCCCCTCTCGCTATCTCGCTAGCATGTATTTTTCAAATAACTAACTTGTTTTTGTGACGTCAGAAACATTACCGCGAGGAGGCGATAAAATTGTCTGCGTGTTTTGCCTCTATTGGCTTTGTCGCCACGTGTATATATGCATGGCAGAATGTGTCAGGCGAAGCGGGGTTGTGCATGGCGGGTTAAGAATAGGCGTTAATAATTTGTATTGTATCGTGTAACACTACCAAAAAATGTAAGGATTACTACTAAATTTGCGTTAAAGTTGACAGAATACGTTAATTCAGATAATTATTTTGCGGCACACTTCCTCCAAATCGTTAATTATAAGTCTTGGCTGCAAAGTGTATGCAGCAGATCTGGTAAAATGTTAGTAGTACGTTTTCAAAACCGAAACTAAAACGCGTGTTGGATTTTTACCGTAGAATCGTTCTATAAGCTTTAGCACTGCACAAAAGGCAGCGTTGCTGGCGTGTGAGAGCATCACCGTCAGACACAATAGGGCTGTTTTTATTTATTATCCTTTTATGACTAAAATCTTACTGAAATGAGCGATTATTCTCGCAGATTTTACTACAGTTATCACAAGGGCTGAGAGGAGTTTCTTATGAAGTTTTTGCAAAACTTGGAAAAGAGGACCAGGAAGATTATGAAATCTTGAAGCAGGCATTGCTGGTTCGATATGAAAAGAACTCAGAATTTTATAGAAAGAAATTCAGAACTGTTAAACTACTTTCTGGAGAAACCTACCACCAATTCTCTGCCAGATTAGAAACCTACTTGGAGAAGTGGACTACTCTGGGGAAATGTCAAGACCTAAAAGAAATGGTCATGATGGAACAACTGAGAGAGTCTATGCCTCCAGACATGAGAAAATTTCTTATGGAACAAGAGGTGCAGAGAGATTGGGGGAGATTTTAACAGTTGCTGAGAGATATCAGGCAGCTCAGAAAGAAATAGCATGAATCAAGAGGAAAGTAGGAAAAAGTAATAGACCAACCCCAAACCAGAATGAGTATAATAATAGGGACCAACAACACAGATACAACCAAGGTTATGACAAACATAAATATGACCATAGAGACAGGAAACCTCAGGTACAAGATAAGAAACCCTACAGACAGGGAGATAAGTGGTGCAAAATTTGCAAAATGAACAACCACATTTCTCAGTTAAGATTCAATTTAGACAAACTGAAAGATCCAGAAATCGCGGGAATCTTTGAGGCAACTGTTGGAGGAAAATTCGCAGCTCTCAATTTTTTGGAGGATGATATCAACTCAATCACAGAGAACATGAAAGACGTGCTCATTGAATCAGCAACAGAAATACTTGGTAAAAGAAAGAAAATAAACAAACCATGGGTTACAGATGACATTCTGAAGTTATGTGATACACGGCGGGAAATGAAAAAGGTTAAGAAAGAGGTTCCTGAAGCAGCATGGCAATACAGTATGGTGAATAAAAATATTAGGAAGAAAATGAAACAGGCCAAAGAAAAATGGGTAGCTGATCAATGTGAGTCCATTAATACGGGGCTAATAAAAGGTAACAGCAAGGCAGCTTTTGACACATTAAGAAAACTATCAAAACCCCAACAGCCCAGGGTAACTGTCATAGAAGATAGCAATGGGGCTCTGCTCAATGAAAAAACAGCTGTAATGAGAAGGTGGACAGAATATTGTAAAGAATTATATAACTGTAAACTTGACACTGACTTAGACATATTAAACAACATTAAGTGCGAAAACAGGGAACTCGGAAATGCAGCAATATTACGGGAAGAAGTGGAAGAGGCTATATGTTCGATGAAAGGAGGGAAGTCACCGGGTGTGGATAATATCCCAGCAGAGCTCTTGAAATATGGAGGACCAGATATAGTAAAAATCATGACAACAATTTGCCAGAAGATATGGAGTACAAAAAAATGGCCAAAAGAATGGACGCAGTCATTAGTAATACCGCTTCCAAAGAAAGGAAATCTAAAAATGTGCAAGAACTACAGAACCATTAGCCTTATTAGTCATCCAAGTAAGGTGATGTTAAGGATACTTTTGAACAGAATAAAGCAGAAATCAGAAGAAATCTTGTCAGAGGAACAGGCTGGCTTTAGACCAAAAAGAAGTACCTCAGAACAAATCTTCAATATTAGAGTACTTATCGAAAAACATCTCCAACATCAACACGATTTATACCATAACTTCATCGATTTCACAAAAGCCTTCGATCGAGTCTGGCATGAAGGCTTATGGCAAGTAATGAGAAAATTCAATTTTGATACCAACATCATAGATATCATTGAAGCACTATACAAGGACGCAAGCAGTGCTGTTTTTGCAAGCAACGACATTGGAGAATTTTTCAAAACAACTGTAGGAGTTCGGCAGGGATGTATCCTGTCCCCAGTGCTCTTTAATATTTATCTAGAACATATTATGCAGGAGGCTCTCTACGATTATAAATCAACCATATCGATTGGAGGCCGACCTCTGTGCAACCTACGTTTTGCTGATGATATTGATCTGATAGCTGGATCAGAATCAGAACTTCAAGACCTTACCTCTAGACTGGAGAAAGTAACAAGAACGTATGGGATGGAAATTAATATAGAAAAAAGCAAGATATTGGTGAATAGCCATAAGAAACATGTTCCGACCAACATTACGTTAAATAGGCAAACGTTAGAAGAAGTTAACACCTTTAAATATCTCGGGTCCACTATATGTAGTGATGGAAGATCAAGTAAAGAAATCAAGACAAGACTTGAGATGGCCTCAGCTGCCATGACAAAGTTGAATGTGATCTGGAAAAGTAACATCAGTTTTCCTGTGAAGATCAAATTATACAAATCACTTGTATTATCTATTCTCTTGTATGGGTGTGAGAGCTGGACACTCACTGCAGATACGGAGCGAAGGATTCAGGCTTTCGAGCATAAATGTTATAGAAGAATTTTGCGCATTTGCTATAAAGAGCACAAATTAAATGTCTATGTTAGAGAGAAGATAAACACCTATGCAGGCCACCAAGAACCACTTTTGTCAATAGTGAAACATCGAAAGCTTGCCTGGTTTGGGCATGTAACTCGTCATGACTCCCTTTCGAAAACGATCCTTCAGGGGACAGTCGAAGGTAAACGGAGAAGAGGAAGGCAGAGAAAATCCTGGGCTGATAACATCACAGAATGGGCAGGACACGGTTTTTCCACACTTGTACGCATTGCTGAGGATAGAGAGCAGTGGAGGACCCTGTCTGCTGATGCTTCCACCATGGCACCCCTACGACCCATGACGGGTTACGGGCTGAGATGAGATGATGATGATGATTCAGGATTGGAATATGACTCAGTTGTGAGTGCAAAAAAGGCCCAAGCTAAAGATAGCTCATTAAAACCATGCTTTGGCAAATTGCCAGACAGCCATAACCCCCCTAAGAAAGGACAATTTTATTTGAATGATGGATTGCTTTACAGGAAAGCTGGAGCAGGACAAAAGGGGTATGGACAGTTAGTAATGCCATTGTGTTACAGGGACAAGGTTATGGAATTAGCACATGTTGTACCAGCCGGTGGACATATGAAAATCGGTACCATCTGTCAAAGGCTCCAGTTAGCAGGATCAAAGGCCCTCAAGTCTTTTGTTGACACGTGATCACGAACTCGATCCGACACTCGATCATGAGCTCGATCAGGAACGATCATAAAACCCTCTAGGTTTAACAAGCGCAAGGTGAGGCTGTATTTACTGAAGTACATCTGACCTGCTTGCAGCGTGAAAAAAACTTTTCTTGCAGATACTGCCTTTCAGTCTCTCACTCTGGCGTCTGGATTTTATGTGTGTTACACATTTTTTCACAAACAAAGCAAGTGGTACCAAATTTTGTAACATTTCTATACAAAACAATGTACGCACATCTATTTTCGTTTTTTGTTTGAGTGCATTTGGTACCAACAATAAAAATGGTATCGTAAAACCTGTTGTTATAATACTTGTGTTTGTTTTAAATCAAATAATAAACTAAATGCCTCAATATGTTAGCAATGTGTTTGATATGATAAGATTGTTAGCCTCATGTACAATTTTACAAGAGCCTTTTTATTAGGACGTGAGCGGGGGAACAGTGATTTTAATCTTTCTTTCTCACATCAGTGACCGGCGGACATACATGCCATTAAAATTAACATCATGTACCATCTTCGCACAGAAGACCGGATGTAATGAATCTTAGACGGTTGCGTCTCTCGCCTTGATGATACATTATGATAGGTTATTTCCTGTTCATCATTAGCCGTTAGGTTCCGACTTACAGAGTTGTCCTCTTGCTCGCTTGGATAAATCTTCAAAATATTCATCAAACAGTTATCTATCTTTGGCCATAGGCAGACATACAATCAGTTATACATAAAACAAATATACAGTCGGACTGCTAGTGTGACAGATAGGCAGGCATTCAGACAGATAGACAGACAATCAGACAGACGGACAGTCAGATAGAGAGACTGACAGTAAGGTTGGATACAAATGTAGTACAAAAAATATGCTAGTTAATTTATTTAGAGGAATTAATGAAGGAATTTTCAAATAGTAGAAATGCAAAATAACAATATAAATTTGTAAATTAATTTTGATTGCCGTTTAATTTATTTGGTTGGTGCTAGTCAAATATTTTAGCAATAGCCATTATTTTGAAAACAAAAATAATTTATTTCAATAATTTTTAAATATTGCATCTGCTTATATTTTTTTTTTTTTTCATTTTCTTTAAAACAATAAAACTTGTAAGAGCAAGAAAATCATTTGGTCTTAGCTCCTTACATGTTTGTGCATCTTTTAGTGAACTATCATAACAAACTTCGACCTAAATAAATTATGTGCCCGGCATCTGTGACGCAAAATACGCTAGGAAAACAAAACACACACACAAACATATACACACAAGCGAAGCTAAATTAAGTTACAACATTTGGTTATTTTACCCCCACGGGACGATACATAACACAGAATAAAGGGACTACAATTCTGTGAACAACATTTTTAACGGCTATTTCAATCTGTTCTTCTATACCGATCTGTTAATGCGCGGAATCTTGTATCTTTTCCTAGGTTCTTATGTGTGTTAGTATATGCCAATACAGTTGGTGTGTAAAAGTAAATCTCAATTAGAATTATAAAGACATGAATCCTGAAATTTGTACGTACTCACTTAATGAATTTGTACATAATGTCATGTCTATAATCCTTAACTACATGAGCGTAAAGAAAAATAAAGTGACCGCCGTTAAAATGATATGTAAGAGTAAGTAGAAAAAAATAATTATAGAAAAATGGTTATCAGTAAACCGTCCACATACAAAATGTATACTTAATGTAAACTCTTTACTCATAAATTGTGTAAACATATACGTAATAATAATTATTTATTTAAAACTCAAGATGGCACAATAACTTCAACAATTACACATATCAGAATTATTAAAAACTCAGTTACATATGTCATGAACCGTTTATAGAATGAATGTCAGTACTCATGCTCCGGCGTGAGCTAGTGGTATTTATGTAAGTTGTGAGTTGAAGTGAGTGAATGTTAAGTTTGACTGTGGGCATGAATGAATTAGTAGCAGTAAGTTGTGAGTGGAAGTGAGTGAATGTTAAGTTTGACTGTTGGCATGAATGAATTAGTAGCATTAAGTTGTGAGTTGAAGTGAATGAATGTTAAGTTTGACTGTTGGCATGAATGAATTAGTAGCAGTAAGTTGTGAGTTGAAGTGAGTGAATGTTAAGTTTGACTGTTGGCATGAATGAATTAGTAGCAGTAAGTTGTGAGTTGAAGTTAGTGAATGTTAAGTTTGACTGTTGGCATGAATGAATTAGTAGCAGTAAGTTGTGAGTTGAAGTGAGTGAATGTTAAGTTTGACTGTTGGCATGAATGAATTAGTAGCAGTAAGTTGTGAGTTGAAGTGAGTGAATGTTAAGTTTGACTGTTGGCATGAATGAATTAGTAGCAGTAAGTTGTGAGTTGAAGTTAATGAATGTTAAGTTTGACTGTTGGCATGAATGAATTAGTAGCAGTAAGTTGTGAGTTGAAGTGAGTGAATGTTAAGTTTGACTGTGGGCATGAATGAATTAGTAGCAGTAAGTTGTGAGTTGAAGTGAGTGAATGTTAAGTTTGACTGTTGGCATGAATGAATTAGTAGCAGTAAGTTGTGAGTTGAAGTGAGTGAATGTTAAGTTTGACTGTGGGCATGAATGAATTAGTAGCAGTAAGTTGTGAGTTGAAGTGAGTGAATGTTAAGTTTGACTGTTGGCATGAATGAATTAGCAGCAGTAAGTTGTGAGTTGAAGTGAGTGAATGTTAAGTTTGACTGTGGGCATGAATGAATTAGTAGCAGTAAGTTGTGAGTTGAAGTGAGTGAATGTTAAGTTTGACTGTTGGCATGAATGAATTAGTAGCAGTAAGTTGTGAGTTGAAGTTAATGAATGTTAAGTTTGACTGTTGGCATGAATGAATTAGTAGCAGTAAGTTGTGAGTTGAAGTTAATGAATGTTAAGTTTGACTGTTGGCATGAATGAATTAGTAGCAGTAAGCTGTGAGTTGAAGTGAGTGAATGTTAAGTTTGACTGTTGGCATGAATGAATTAGTAGCAGTAAGTTGTGAGTTGAAGTGAGTGAATGTTAAGTTTGACTGTGGGCATGAATGAATTAGTAGCAGTAAGTTGTGAGTTGAAGTGAGTGAATGTTAAGTTTGACTGTGGGCATGAATGAATTAGTAGCAGTCAGCACTAATGTTGAGTTCACCGGCATGACTGAGTTGTTGCGCACGAAATGGTGGTGAAGACTGGTCAGGTGTGAAAAGGGTCATGTGGGGTAAGGGATTAGAGAGAGAGATTGGAGCGAGGAGAGAGAAGACGAATTGGATGAAGGAAGGTAGACAGTAGAAAGTATATTGAGATGTAGTGAAATTCGTTCCGTTGGATGATGTTTCAATTATGCACATCATACATTGTGCTTTTCTTATGATTACTGGCCAAAGCGGCAGTCTGCCTGTGTTATTGTGTTATGATAAATTTGTGATATAAAGTCGTCGGATATCGTGCTTACGTGTTGGAGTTCATCGAATTAACATTAGCTGTGAATAACGAGCAATGTTTGTCGCTCCTATATAATGTAATATATAAGATATTTGTCAATGTGCACTCACAGCTAAGCACTTGACAACATACAAACATTTCCTAACCAACATATAGGACTTCTCAAATTAGCGTAAACGTGGGTGGCCTACATTAGCGTTGGCATTTGATAACCGTCTTTTTCATCTATTCATTTGGTCATCGCCCTACAGTCCTCAAAGGAGTATAGGCCTACAACAAACTTACACCATGTCTTCCTGTATTGTGTCATCAGCTCTAGGTCTGTATATGTCTACTTCACTCCCTTCATGTCATTCACTATGTCACTATTCGCACTCAAGTACCACACTAACAGCGAGATGGACATCTGTAGTGGTTTTCACATAAATGTGAACATTTCTTGTCGTTTTCGCATGACTTGAAATGTTTACAAGTTTTGAATGTTTACAAGAGTAAAGTTTGGCTTTTTCAGATTTGGTGTTCATAACTAAATTTGAAATGCAACAATACAGGCGTCCGTTTCCATGTCAACCAATAACACATTGCACTAAAATTCTCTATTACGCCAGAAGAATATTGTTGTAAATTATGCCTGTGCATTTAAAACCCTCAATTATTTCGTATCAATAACATTTCAAGTTTGCTCGTGATCTTACGTGTTTGAACATGAGAATGTAGTATTTACGTGCATCAACCTGAGAATACAGTATATACGCGAATCAACCTGAGAATACAGTATTTACGAGCATCAACATGAAAATATAACATTTACGTGCATACACCTGAGAATACATTATTTACGTACATCAGCATGAGAATACTGTATTTACGTGCATCAACATGAAAATACATCATTTATGTGCATCCATCTGAGAATACAGTATTTACGTGCAGCAACCTGAGAATACAATATTTACGTGCATCAACCTCAGAATACAACATTTACGTGCAACAACATGAGAATACAGTATTTTCGCGCATCAACGTGAGAATACAAAAGTTCCGTTAATGAATCTGAGAATACAGTATTTACGAAGATGAACCTGAGAATACAGTATTTCCGTGAATAAACCTGAGAATTCATTATTTACATGCTTGGACCTGAGAATACAGTATTTCCATGAATGAATCTGAGAATACAGTATTTACGTGTATGAACCTTATAATACTGGTCGTCATCATCATTCACATGTTAACCCCTCAACCCAACACCCTTCCCCCCAAAGGAGTACAGTAGAACTCCATTTATCCGAACCCCAATTATCCGAACATCCAATTATCCGAACACTTTTTCCAGAAAAAAAAAAAAAAATCAGATGCCACAGTCACGTTAGACTAAAATTCTGAATCTTTTGATGCGGCAAACTTCAAATGTGTGCGAACAATTTGTAGAGAATGGGGTAGCTAATGGTCGGTCGCTTACGTACAGGAAGTCAGTTAGATCATAAAGTCAGTTAATATCTGGTTTACCAATCCAGTGTACGAGTGCGTTCTAGGTAGAACACTGGCTAAACAGACAGTTCAACTTAAAATAACTGTGTCTGCTACTACAGCAGAATAATTTTGGTGTACAAGTATTTCTCTGTGCGATATGGCATCTTCCAGTAGGCCTAAAGCATATAAAAGGAACCGCAATGTTTTGTCAATTGAAACGAAAACAGAAATTATCAAGAGACTAGGACAAGGTGAAACTGTGTCTTCACTTGCGAGGATTTTCAATGTTGGGAAAGCTACCGTCTCTGACATCAAAAGTAACAAGGATAAAATTATGAGTTTTGCATCGAAATTTGATAGTGAAAATGGGTCGAAGAAACATAAAACCATGAGAAATGCGAAAGATGTGAAATTGGAAGAGGCTTTGTATATATGGTTTGTGCAAAGAAGAAGCAAAAGGGAACCTATCTCTGGTTCTCTGTTGTGTGAAAAGGCACTTCAGTTCAACAATCAACTTGACGGTCCTCCTGACTTTAAGGCTAGCCAGGGATGGTTAAGAAACTTTAAATCTCGTCATGGCATACGAGAATTGGAGATTCAAGGGGAATCTTTATCTAGCGATGCAACTGCCGCTAAAAATTTTAAAGAAACATTCTTGGCTTTTTTGGAAGAAGAAGGTTATTCATTCGATGATGTGTATAATGCCGATGAGACTGGCTTATACTGGAAATCATTGCCTCAAAAATCACTTGCATCTCAGCGCGAAGAAGCTGCCCCTGGGTTTAAAAAGTGCAAAGAGACAGTAACAATTTTGGTAGCCGCGAATGCCAGTGGAAGTCATCGTTTACCGGTGCTAATGATCGGCAAAGCCAAAAAACCACGTTGTTTAAAGAATGTGACATGTCTCCCATTGTGTTACAAAGCACAGAAGAGTGCTTGGATGAATAGTAAAATATTTCTTGATTGGTATATAAATCAGTTCATCCCAAATGTGAAGAGGTTGAGAGAACAAGAAAAGAAAACTGGAAAAGTAATTCTTCTACTGGACAATGCACCATCTCATCCAGAGACGGATACATTGAATGCAGTTGATGCAAATTTTAAATTAATTTTTCTGCCTCCCAATGTAACAGCACTGATTCAACCAATGGATCAGGGTGTTATAGCAAAGCTTAAAAAGATGTACAAGAAGGAAGTCCTGCGTCGTTTATTGTTGGCTGAAGATGAAGAAAGTGTGGTGGCGTTTTTCCAAAAAGCTTAATCTCAAAGACTGCTGCTATATGTTAGCTGATGCTTGGACCACCCTGTCACAAGATAATCTCAACAAGGCTTGGAGTAGATTGCTTGGGAAAAAAGGAGGAAATGAAACTACTGCAGTGGACACAAATGATGATTGTATAAATGAAGTTGTGAAACTGTTTCAAGCAATGCCCGGATTTTCGGACTGTGACAAAGATGATGCACACATGTGGCTAGAAGATGATAATGATTCTGGTTTTCAGTTTTTGAATGACGAAGAAATTTTGTCTTTTGTGCAAGAAGAAAACCAAATACATGTAGTGACCGATGATGAAGACTCCTCAGAAGTACATGATGTACTTGTAGATTATGAAGAAAAACCAAAACGTCGACCATGTCCTGAAGAGGCCTTTATAGCACTAGAAACAGCGATGGCTTGGTACGAGCAAGAAGATGACAGCTGTCCTACACAGCTTCTGCTGTTGAAGAGAATGCGGGACTTAGCAGCCAAAAGGAGACTATCCAGTTTGGTGCAAAAGAGGATTCCTCATTATTTTAAATAGTGGGCTACATCTGTGCAAGTACATATATACGTGAGTTGCGCCTGGTTTTGAATCGTTTGTAATGTTATTTTGAAAACATTTCTCTTTCTTAACAAAAATAATTAATACAAGTAGTACATGCACTGCAGTGTAATAAAAGATTTTGGTGATACAGTGATCTAATACAGTGTGGGTATTATTATTACAGTACAAGTATGTAAATATGTTTTATAGTGTATTTTCCTTGTGATGGTTAATTATTTTTAGAAATATGTGTACATGTACTCGATACATTATGTAATCCAATTATCCGAACATTTGATTATCCGAACGATGCTCGGTCCCATGGGGTTCGGATAAATGGAGTTCTACTGTATTTAACTTCAATAAGAATGCTGGTACTGACGTATTTAGCGCGGTATCTCATCAAGTACAAAGTGAAATAATTAAAATTATGTATATTCGTTAAGTGGTCAATCATCGAGAACGTTTGTTTGATGCATGATTTATACAACATTCAACATTCTTTAGTCACAATTCTAATACGATGAAAACTACTAAGATGGTAAAAAACCTGGTGACTCTGAAGAATTATTATAATTGTCCAATAAAAACTACCTGTGTGGGAGGGGAAAATGAAGGAACATTTCTAATATTAAGAAAACTTGACGAACAATGATCAATAATACAATGATTCCAGCCTGGAGAAATTCAGCATATAAATGTAATTTCTCAAAACGTTAAATTAATCAGTATAGTACAATAATCGTGATCTGTCACACTTTTACATTGAATGCTTGGACGCCCTATTCTTTCCGATTCAGAATGTTCTTCAAAATTTCTTACTTTTGTGATAGAAAGCATCGTCGTACCACATCATGGGACCGAGAATAAATTGTTTGAAAAGGGTAGAATCTTTTATGGACACCATATATATATATATATATATATATATATATATATATATATATATATATATATATATATATATATATATATATATATATATATATATATATATATATATATATTGTTAAAGACTTACTGTCTCATATTACGTCTTCTCCCGACAAGAGCGCTGGCAAGAGAGAATATCTTCTGGTCTTCGTCCTTTTATATACATCTCTACCCTGTGTCTTCGCCACATGCTCACATGACTTCTAATAACTGATGTCCTTATCTGTCCTAACTATTTCGATGATCATGACCCTTACATCACACTCTTGACATCTTCATTTTGTTCTGTCGTTAACTTATTGCGGTGAACTCGCAGTGGTGAGCAGAAACGAGTAGCCTCGTATGACACTGTACAATAGGACCCATGTTCACTCGTGCAAATACCATATGTCATTATCAGCTTGTATAGCAGAATTTTGTGATACGACATTTAGGCCTACTCGAATAAGGTAGAAACAAAATAAAGTAGGAAATGTAAAAAAAAAAGGAACCTACATTTCTTACTTGCAATAGAGTTGATCACCTTTGTGGGAAGGGAGAACCACACAAAATCAGTAGGCTAATAAGTTGGCTAACATAAACAGACTTAGAGAAGAAATCATTCTCTACTCAATAATGATTGGCAATTTTTATTGGATTATTATAATTACAACTTACTGATCACGATAACGTACCTTGAGCTGTAGATATAATAATTTATAGTTACCTGACACCTGAGAAATATTTCAAGGGTTCTTCAATAAGATAAAAAGGTTGAGGAAGGTTTATGTATACATACATCCTTACATCTGCTGTAAATATTAATTTAGAGGCAAGGAACATTATAAATGTAATATAACAACATGCATTTGCAGTATCAAATTACAATTAAGAAACAAAGTACGTTAAAAAAACAATAAGAATTATCGCAAAAACAAGCACATCAGATTAAAGTAGCATATAATCAGAAGTCATGAATTATTGGAACAGTCCCCGACTGAATGAGTAGGAAATGAGCGTGGTTTTAGATTATGTAACAAAGATAACGTGACGTTACCAAGTTCTGAACCCTTCTAAAATATTATTTGAAATAAATGTAGATATGGTTTTCTACTTTTTGCAAGAGCTAGAATATGAACATGAGCGTCATTATCCAATTCAGCAGATAGATAGATAAATAAATAGATAGATAGATAGACAGACAGACAGACAGACAGATAGACAGATAGATAGATAGATAGATAGATAGATAGATAGATAGATAGATAGATAGATAGATAGATAGATAGATAGATAGATAGATCAGTGCTAGATGTATTTTCAGGGGAGTTTACTAATGTAAGTTTATATGCTTAAGGGAAATAATTAAGAATGAATTAACATATGAATTTAAAAGTAAGTGTTAACTTATTTTATCTATTAGTAATTTAAATTATTTTTTATTATTTTTCCTGCATAATTCTATGTAGTTTGTTAGACCAATTTTAAATGTTAAGTTTCTTAGTCTTTTTGGCTTCTCATTTTGTTTTAAAAGAATACATTTTACTACAGCAGGTTCGGTATTCAATGATATTTATATATTTGCAAATATATCTTTTAATATTATAGTATCGTCCTTAGCTCGACCAATGATAACCTCAACCTCATTTAACAGCGCATCAACGAGCGCCAGCACGAATAATGCAGAGAAGACTCCACGGCCCAATATCCGGCCTTTGGCTAGGATCATGTGTCTACACACAGGGACCGGTACAGTGACATTCATGTGTCATTAGGTCCTTTGTGTGAGAACACAGAAGATCACTACGGTGACACATGTTGTCATTGGGTCTTCATGTGTTGGGACATGTGGTCTTGACCAGGGCCGGGTTTGGGCGGGGATAATGCGAGGAAAAAATATGCGACCTCAAGCGAGGAAAAAAAAAAAAAAAAATCAACGAGCGTCACAAGACACCAACCGAGAAAAGATCGCATTTTCGTCAAAATGACCAGAAATAAACCACACGCGAAAAAGAGGAAGGTCTACACCAGCGCAGAACAGCCAGGGGAATAACAAAGACACAAGCAACAAAGAAAGACAGCCAGAGAGCAAGACTGCCCCAAGTACTCGTGCCGGGACCAAAATTTCTCCAACTCTTGACACGATGACGGAGCTAGCTGCGACGTGTATCGACCCGACTGAGAACCTGAGTGACCCGACTCCTTGCGAGGAAGAGGAGAGAGCAGATGCAAACGATTAAACTGCGGCCACCACCACAAGTGCCCGAGTCGTCAGCAGAAGCCCTGTCTACCACAGAGAGGCTGCACCAGACACCGATGACACCACCACACGATGCCGAGTTGACAACTGTGGCTGCCCCAGGGAAGCTGCTCCAAACTCCGAAGAAGATAAAAACACCACTAAAGCAAGACGCCATAGTTAGGCTCCAGTGTGTAGTGATCAGACAACTACAGAACGTGATCAGGAGTCAACAAAACAGAACGTGAGACCGTCCTACACACCACACACTCTAACGCAGACGGAAAACAGAGTGCGTCACCTGCGCAAACCAAGCAATGCCGGTTGCCACAAGGCACTACAGGAGAGGATGGTTAAGATCACACAGATGTCTGGAGGTGAGGCCTCACTCAGGGCCCTACCAGATGACAAAGTGATCAGCATCCTAGAGACAATAACAGGCAGGAGAAGCATCTCTAGGGTACGGAGGCACGAAAAGGGAGTCGTGCTTTCGCTCAACAACACGGATAAGACAACTTCACTGATGACAGAACTGGAGGCCGGCCCGAAAGAATTCATGTTGCCTCACCAGATAAAAGTAGTGATGGAGACCAGCAAGACAACAAAGAAATTGGTGCTAAGAGGGGTGGATACAAGATGGTCCGCTAGCGAAGTCCAGGGCTGCCTACAGACTGAAAACACAGGTGCCCAGGTCATACAAGTCGAGAGGTTAAAGACATGGAATGGAAAAGATACCAATCTGGTGGTAGTAACTATTGAAGGAGTGACAAGACCTGAAAGACTGACATTCAAAGAGACATCAAAGAGGACAGAGGCATATATCCCTCCGGTGATACAGTGCTCCAACTGCCAGCAGTTCTCGCACACAAAGAAAACGTGCAGGAGAGATGCAGTCTGTCGATATTGTGCGGGTGGCCACCTATATCGCGACTGCCCCAAGGCGAAGGAGGACCCCAACTACAAAGCAATAAACTCAAACCGCACCTGTGCAAACTGCCTCGGAAACCACGGGGCTAGATACCGAGGCTGCCCGATGTTCCAGGAAACAAAGAGCATCCTGAAGGAAGCGGTCTCCAAAAACATCCCCTTCAAGGAGGCAAAACACAGAGTGGCTGCGGATGTTGCAGAAAAATAACGCACGATTGACAGACGACAGTTACACCAGCTGACCGCTGAAGTCAAACAATCGAAAAAAAACTCCAGGTCGAAAACAGAAGCAAGCAGGCTCCCGAAGACGAAAAGGACAGCGGTGAAGACGTAATAAGATATACAGAACATCAGAGAAATGATGAAAGACATGAAAAGCATTAAGCAGCAAATAGAAGCAGATGTAAAGAGGCTGACAGAACTGACGGAAGAAAACTCAAAAATCCTCAAGAGAATCGAAACAGAGCGAAGAGCCATTGAGGAAATGACATCAAACACAAGAGCGACCAAAACAAACGAGCAATCAGACGAAGAAGTCATCTAAGAAACACTTGAAAAACTTCTACCAGCAATAATAGAAAAAGCACTACTACTGATACAGGAAAGCAGGAAGACAAGAGAAACAGAAACTAGGAAAGCAAAAACTAACAAAACGACACAAGCCAGATAGGAAGGCAGGAAATGAACACAATGAACACGCCACGACAGACAAGCAACGAAGAGATAACCAGACAGTCAGCTAGCGGTCCTTTTTAGGACCAGTCCTTTTCAGGACTAGGAAAGTGATACCATCGAAGATATCAACACACTATGTACCCCAATATAACCGTTTGTAACCCTTCAATGGGTTTTGGTTGAACAGGGTATTACAGCAACATAGTAGACGAAAACAACAACAACAATATTATAATCTGAGCAGTCTGACTTAACAGTTGACAATGAGAAGATATTTTGCTGTATTTCATCTTGAGAAATCGAATAAACAAGCCTAATAACAAACAAACAAACAAACAAAAATAATTTACTAAAGGTTTCCGTGAAGAGGAACAATAAACTATACTGTTCAAAAAAAGAAACGCAACTTTTTTGGTGTTACTTTTATAAAAGATATTCGCTGATTGGACATCAGTCAACCTATCGGCTGTGTCCACCTGGTCATTAACTTCTCATGGTTACATGAATTGCACTCACTTCATGATTCGTGAGGTCATGAAAGAGGTGAAGGTCAAAACATCATTTTTGACAATAACTCGTGACAGGTTCATGAGAATCCCGTGAAACTTACTGAACACAAAACTCTCTGACCATATTATTGAATGCCTATAAAAGATTGACGCTCCTCGAATAAATTTAGTTGAAAATTCAATGCGCAAGTATGGCTCATCTCACTACAGAACAACGACTCATCATCATTGGACGTTTACAGACTGGACAGTCACAAAGTGTAGTAACCAGACAATTTAATGTGGTTAGAAGCACCATTGTCGCCTTTGGAGGCGATTTCAAGAAACTGGCTCAGTGGCAGACCGGCCGCGCAGTGGAAGACCCAGAGTCACAACTCCTGCCGAAGACCGCTTCATACGGCTGCGTCACCTCAGGAATCGACTTGCATCTGCGTCCTCCACAGTCCAGTCAATGTCAGCAGCTCGTCGAATTTCAGATCAAATGGTCAGGAACCGGCTGCACGACTCTGGTCTTTGGGCTAGAAGACCCTACAGAGGTCCTGTTTTTACGGACCGGCATCGCCAGAACCGACTGCAGTGGGCGAACCAGCATCGTCAATGGACACGTTGGGAATGACTGGGGACGGGTTTGGTTTAGTGATGAATCATTTTTTGTGCTCCAGCGACACGATAGACGGAGAAGAGTTTACCGCAGAGTCCATGAGCGTTACGCCCAGAACAGCGTTGATGAGGCTCCTCCACGTGGTGGTGGAGGTGTACTGATGTGGGGGGGGGGGGCGATCATTTTCATGGGAAGAAGTGACCTGGTGCAAATTGAAGGACGCCTGAATGCCCAACGATACGTCGCTGAAATTCTTCGTCCTCACGTCCTTCCACTTCTGGCTGCCCGAGGGTCGATTTTTCAGCAGGACAGCGCTCGACCTCATGTGGCACAACTCACCACCAAGTTCCTCGCTGACAACAACGTCCAGACCATTCCGTGGCCAGCCATGTCATCAGACATGAACCCCATAGAACACTTATGGGATGAACTCGACAGACGACTCCGCCAGCGAAACGTGGCTCCAGCCAATCTCCGACAGTTGTCTCTTGCACTACGGGAAGAGTGGGCAGCCATCCCACAACAACAGATCCAACGGCTAATCGGATCCATGTCAAGGAGATGTCGTTCTCTGATAGAGGCCAGATGAGGCCATACACCTTACTGAAACGGAGGCCTCAGTCGCAAAGAATAAAAGTCCAAAACAAATTTAATGAACATCATTTCATTAATAAAGTCGGAAAGTTTCTTCATGCCAAGATTGAAATATTAATTCCGTAAAATAAAATGTTGGTACAAGTTTGAAATTTGGTGTCCATTACCACTGCAATAATGTTGCGTTTCTTTTTTTGAACAGTATATTTTTCAAGCCCTACTTTATAGGGCATACATTGCAATTTATATTTGTGTACGTTAACATTAGTGTATTTACCAGTAATCTCTGGACTATCGCTTCTCGGCCTTTTGATATGTCAAATAAAATTATAATCTCCCCCCAAAAAACACCGACTAGGTTGAACGGGATCCCGTGCCTCGCCAAAACGAGGCAAAACTTTACAACAACAAAAAAAAAACTAAAAAAAAACAGCAGACAGTGTGGACTTCGGTCAGAATACCTGGTTGTCCACAATGGAAAAAAAAAAAAGAACAAAAAGGAACTTAAGCTTGACCTCTCAGCTGTAAAAATTCCATTCCCTACTCTCAACTTCTACGCTTACGTCGGATATGTCACGATGAAGATGATTTCCGTGAACTAGCTCAAGAAATGCTCAAGTTTTTTCGCCGACGTCACTATCCTAAAAGAGTCTTATCTGATGCCCTTAATCGCATTAGTCCCGTTACTCGTCAGGTTGCACTGACTGCTAAACCTACTACTACATCTGACAGACTCAAACTTGTCTTAACTTTCCACCCTCACTGTTTGGCGGTGAAAAAAATTATGTTCCGTCATCTGCCTATTCTCCACTCTGATCCAGATACCAGAGAGTTGTTTCGTGATACCCCTTTGTTGGCATATCGTAAGGATAAGAATTTTAGGGATATTCTTGTGAATAGTCGCTTGAGACAAACTAGTCCTTCTCACTTTGGTACTAAACCGAGCCAACGCCGCATATGTAAGACCTGTCCTTTTGTACTCCAAACGCAGTCAGTCTCCTTTCCGAACGGTAAATTTGCCATTGGGGAGTCTTTCACGTGCGAATCCAGAAACCCGATTTATGCTATCATCTGCAAGAGGTGTGACATGACCTATATTGGTGAAACTGGCAGACGTTTGGCAGACAGGTTTCGGGAGCGCTTAAATTACATCCATCATGGCAAACATTTACCGGTGGCCCTTCACTTCAACAGCCCTGACCATTCAGGTAACTCTGACATTCATGTCACTGCCCTCCGTTCATGTATCGGCAACGACCGAACTCACGTCTCGTTGGAGAATCGACTCATTTTTCAAATGGGCGTTTTAGCTCCTGCTGGCATTAATGTCCAGCATCATTTTGCATAATTCTGGTGGCATCTGTCGTTATTTTCCTATCTATCCTTGTTTTTGCTTTGGTTCGTTTCGTTTCCTCAATTATCTGTTCTTAGCCGTCACTAGCTCCTACGTCACTTCCGCATGACGCCTTATTTTTTCAGCCATTTTGAATGTCTCTTTCTTGGATCCAGCTAAGTGATTTTTTACTCATTTTAATAGTGTTGTTCATTTCTGTCTTCGTTTCGTTGATTATTTACTTTCTTTTTTCGACATGTCTTTCTGGTTTCACAACTTTCTTGCATTATTACTGTTATCGTTTCGCTCATCATCGTGGTTTCATCTGCTTGTATCGCTCATTTGACGTTTTCCTCATCATCATAGATCTTTGTAGTACCTATATGTAGTTCTTGTCCTTGTCACCTGTTCGTAACTGTGGCTGACGAAGGGTAAAACCCGAAACGTCCCTTGTCTCATGTGTACCGTTTACTTGTAAAACTGATTTCATACCATATTATTTTTTAATTTATATATTTGACCTTTTAAACTACTCCTGTATTTACGGGAGGTCATGTTGACCACATTTCTGCACGCCGTTGTAGTGTCTAGGTCTGCATTGTCCACTGGTCCCTGAGTGTGTTCGTGGGAGGTCTTTGACGCGGTTTTTGTACTGCGAATGCTCTTAAATTCAGGGGGAGAATCGCACAGCATGGCTTAACTTGACATTTTGATTATGAATGTATATATCACACGTTGGTTGTTTTATTCTTATGTTAATGAGAGTAGACTTTTGGTAGAAGTGTGTGTCTACGAGTGTATATGACATTTGTCTGTATTTCAATTTGACCTTGTATTTTAATAATGCACATGATGTTTGTAATATTATTATTTTTTTAAAAAGCAATTACATGTGTGTCTGTGTGTGTATATATATATATGTCTGTTTTTGTGTGTAGGATCGTTAAAAATATTTGCCACACACACACACACATTGCTGAATGTGAGGTACTCCATCACCCAAAATTTTTGTTATCTTAAGCACACGTGTGAGAGTGTGTGTGTATGTTACAAGTTTTCATCCTCTTGTTTTGTCATGTCCGCAGAGAAGCCTGCTTTCAGCCCCAAGCAAAAAAGTGGGTTTGGCCCAAGCAAAAATGGCCACCCCAGTGCGTTTTTATTGTTGTTGTTTGGAAATAAATTTTTTTTAAATGGTCATATGACAAAAAAAAAAAAAAGAAGATTTACTTCTCGGCCTTTTGGCTAAGATCAAAGTGTCTTAGCCAGGGCTGGGATCACACATAATCAGTGTTGCCACAGCTGGGTATTTTTTTTACTGGATCTGTGTTTTTTGGCTTCCGTCTTGGTATTTTTTTCCAAATCTGCATTAATCTGGGTATATTTGACAATTGGCATATACAATGTATGTAAAAGTATTCATTTTAAATTTTAGACTTAAGCAGATAAACAGCAATTTTTTTTTTTTTTTTTTTTTGTTATTATACGATTATAAAATGGGCGATGATGAAGGTACGCTAGGTAGTTGTAGGAGCATGACGACACACACGCCACCGCGCAAAAAAGTGAAGCCATGGTATCAGCAGGCTTTTTGTGAGGAATGGCTAACAGACAGCGAACTGAAGGATTGGATAAAGCCGGACTCTGACAATCGCTGTGCTGTGATGTGTACTGTCTGTTCCTGTACATTAACTAATGCCAACAAAACAGCTTTATTGACACATATAAAAGCACACAGAAGCACATGAAAAACCTCGAAGCCAAAAGCAAAACTCTGAACAATAACAAGTTTTTCATCAAACCAAAATTTCTAAAGCGGAGATACTGTTGTCGGCTTTCATGGCAGAACAAAATACTCCGTTTTCGCAAGCTGATCATTTGATTGAATGTTGCAAGCAGATGTTTCCAGACAGCACACTTGCTCAAAAAATGTCACTGAAGCGCACCAAGGCTGCCTATGTGATGCAGTACGGCATTGCTCACTTGGACAAAACAGTGTTCTGGCGCAAATGCAGCTGTTGAATGCAAAGCAAGCTCTCGAGATCAACAAACCTTCTGTCATTCCATTAATATTAGACAAACATAAAGGTATGTTTTCAGGCACTCGTAAGAAATAAAGAAGTAGAACACTTGGACAACAGAAAAACAACAGACGTGAGTGGCTTACCCAGGGTTCGAACCCCGTACCTTCCGTACGACAACTCCGCCTAGCTATCAAGCGAATCACACTGACCCCACGGCCAGCTAGGCATCCCCATAAAAGGATGCTTTACTGACTATTTATCAGTACGAAACACAAGATAACACAGGAAGTATACAGTGGGCCACTCAGCCCCTTAATGACGCAATCACTTCTGTTGTTCCCCTATTAACAGTATGTGTCAGTCCAAACAAGACAAAGACCTTGATACTGGGTCCAGTAAATAATTTACAGGCCTCGGGTTTCCCTTCCTTATGTGTTATTTATGTCATTCCATTAGCAGCGCAGTTCCCAACAGTTGTTTCAGGAGAGAGCCTTGATCGTCTGTCTGATCAATGGCGAGAACTGGCTTTGTACCGAAAAGATCTTGGAAATCTGGTGGATGAGGATCCGCCCACATTTGTGCTGGGACTGCAACAAGTAACTGATGCTAATAACCAGAAGAAATTTGATGTTTTGGCTGACCTCATGTGCACGCTTATGGCACTACCTCACTCCTCAAAATGCGTCGAGGGAGTATTTTCGTAGGTTAACTTAGTTGAAACTAAACAAACCAACAAGCTTTTGTATGAAACAGTTTCCAACCGAATACTAGTCAAGCAAGCAGTTGCCAAAGATGGAGTTTGTCATAAGTTTACACCTAGTAAAAGCGTGATTGAAGATGTGCGTGAAGGACGTTGTCGGCAGAGATATGCAAAGATTTTGGAACTCCACAATCAAGATTCCACGTTGTCAATTCATGCATATGATCTTGACGAAGGAGAAGTTGTTGACATGGATGCTGAGTCGCTGACAAGTGACAATTTTCAACAAGTTACAACTAACATTTTATATTTGATTTGAGGAACATTTTGTAAATGTAACTACCTTAAGTATGTTACTGTTAAAATATCTCATTTTCAAGAGTTTACATATTGGGGTGTTAAAAATCATTTTTTATATAATTGTGAATTTTTGATAATAAAAAAAAAAAATAAAAATGAAGAAATAAATAAAAATTGGTAGCACACAGCTTATTTGTGCTGAAGTTACACTAAAAGATTGTGTAAGCACACGTATATCCGTGTATTTGAGGCATAAAATAATATCTGGGTATTTCTGGGTTTTTTAAGGAAGAAAATCTGGGTTTCTCTCTAGAACGTGAGTGGCAACCTTGCTTATGCAGGGCCAAAAAAAAGAACAACAAAAATCTGAAGCACAGCGGCTGTCAGGAAAACATTCCTATTGCTATTAAATACGTACATACTTAAATGATAGTTCTAAATGAGAAGTTACTTAGAACGGTGGTCTTCAATCCTTTAGGGCGTGCTGCAGAATCAGTGGACCCCCACCCCACTCCGCTTAAACATGTTAGCGATAGAATTATCATCATCGTCAGTATGTATCGCGCCCAGGGAAATAGGGGAGACTGAGTTTAGAACACAAATGTTCCATATTAACCTGATCTACCTTGCCTCATAATAGCCTTCTTGGTTAGACTTCAAAGGAGTCGTCTTGGTTTGTTTCAATCTCTTTTCTATAGCAACATAATTGTAAGCCACTCTGAAGTAACAAACTCATAGTCGTCATGATTATGAAGTAGCAGGATTACTAGCATTGGTGATCAAATCTCTCCACATAATAATACAGCTGGCTGAAATAACTGACAGCCTGCTAACAACATACAACATCAGAGTCACTGTCCAGTGGATATACACAGACATACCAGGCAATGCAAAAGCAGACAGTCTAGCAAAACTAGGAGCAAGCTTGGTTCAAACAAACACTTCAGACAACATGAAGACAACTAAACGAATACCGGTACTCCAAAACAAGTTCAAAGAGGAATGGCTGAACTGATGGGCAAAATGGTCTGCTTGCCGTGCTTTGTATAAAGAAATGACCCTTCCAAACAAAAAGGACAAAATGAACAACCTACGACGTGTGGAGCCAAGCACAATCTTCCAGCGTAGAACAGAACACTCCAGACTCAACAAGCACTTAACAAATTAAACCCCACATATGAGCCTAATTGCCGTAACTGCACCCATCCATATGAGACAGTTCAGCATGTTCTGCTGACCTGCCCATGACTCTCCACAGAAAAAAAGAAAACTGTTGCCGGGCTACACAACAATCACAAACACTCTATACAGCACTACTCAACAGCTACAGAACCTCTATACAGCACCACTCAACAGCTACAGAACACATGCACATTCTTCCAGTTAGGCAATGGCTGCGAAAGAGCGACAATGTCAACGGCCCTAGTTAATCAACAGCAACAAATCTCTCCACAACTTCCTGTCTCCAGTGATGCTTATCAAATCTACTGTTAACCCTTTCCACGCACGGTGTAAAACTGTCCGTTGTCTTGTCTCTTTGTCGTCCACTTATCGTTTTTGCCTTCAAACTTTCCCGTTATTACAATATGTTTCAGCTGTCTTCTTCTCATAACATGCTCACAGAAAGTCTTTTTTTTTTTGTGAAGCCTAGATGGCGGGAAAAGGGGGGGGGGGGGGGATTCGCTAGCATAGCTGGGCGGGGTTGTCGCGCGGAAGGTCCTGGGTTCGAGTCCTGGGTAAGCCACTCACGTCTGTTGTTTTTCTGTTGTCTAGTTTTCTACTTCTCTATTTCTTACGAATGCCTGAAAACATAACTTTATGTTTGTCTAATATTTTTTCACATAAAGTGTATTGCTTCTTTCTAATGCGAGCAGTGGCGTTTTTCAGGACATCCTCATTACTCACTGTTACGTGCAGTTTTCATAACTGATAATGTAGTCTGTCTGTATACTTGTTATGTTTGAAAATATTTTGAATAAGTTTTTTGGGTTTAATGTATTTTTCGTTAGAACCTTAATCTAAGGGCGAATACTCATTTTTTGCTTTGAGGGAAAGTAAATATGTAGTTACTCCTCTTAAAAGGTTATAACAGCTGACTGCTTAGGTCAGAGGTGATGCGAACAGCGCATGCCCGAGCTAGATAGAGATTTCCTGTGCGGGAGGCCGTGTTTTTGTTGAACTGGGTTTGTCAGACGAAACGTCTGGTTACGTCTCTGCATTGCCTCTGGGGATAGAAACTCTTCCACTGTTATTTAAAGTCCCCTGTGTTATTTCTGTTCGTCAGGAAGACGACAGTTGCTATGAAGTTGTGTTAGGAATTCGAAGCAAGGTAAAAGAAGAAACTTTCACACTTCCTTTGTTCACAGTGTAAGCTGAACATATTTTGGGTCAACCGGTGACGAGAGCTCACGAATGGTTGAAAGGCAGAGTATTCTACTTGTTATGCTCGTTGGAGCCATCTAAGACCGTTAGGTTAGATTTACACACAGAAAACCCAGGAGAATAGATATTATTCTAAAACCCGCATGATTAGCGGTATATCTTTGAACTTAGACGCTTATGTCTGCAGATGAGGAATCCACAGTGTTTACTGTTGTATAGAGGCCTAATATATAATTATCTGGAGTGGAAGACCAGATGAATCACAAGTTATTGCTATTATAACTTTGAAAGTGAAAACTCGCCTGATATACGAGGGAGTTATATAAGACTATCTTCGAAAGGACAGCCTATCTTCGATACGTCCGATTAGAGGGATGGACTATGCTATTTTTCGTCGCCCGCCATGTTTGGGGTCGACTTAACAAGAGTCAGAATGAAACTGTTGGATATTTATACAGTTATTTACCCGTTCTGTAATGCGGGGTTTTTCTGCTAGTTGTGGAATGAGAGATACATTTGGAGTCAGCAACACATTGATAATCATATATTTATTGGAACTTATATACATGCACTTGTAGTGAATTGTCTTCATATCCGCCATGTTCCTGTGTCATGCTTACATGGATTTGTCTACGTCTTGTTGCTGTGACTATAATAAATGGTGAAAACGTACACAGCTGTTTACCAATATTTCTGACTCCATACCTGTAACACGTACAACATATGGTTCCATCAACTCCACATCTACACCTTTCAATGTGATGAATGCTACACACACTCCTGTATGTTACATGTTGTGATACAAGTCTGCACTGCTACATAGATGTCCACCTTGACGAACTTTCATGTCACGCATTCGCGATAAACCATATTACAGCACGATATACCAGTCAGTATCCAATGACAGTACACATCAGGTATATAATCAATCAGCCAGTGATGTTACAGCTTATACCCACCAGTCTGTATCAATGGCATACCAACATCTATCCTTAAAGAATCAACGTCGTTCATTATCACTCACTTTAGCTGCCCATGGTATTTTTAACACTCATTTGTAAAACCACATCTCTGTGGCCTCCTTGGATTTTTCTGCTTGTTTACTAACTGCTCTTGACTCTCCTCCATGTGTCAAGATTGGCTCTATATAGCCTTTATTTCGTAGGACGGAGTGGCTAAGAGGCATGGCGTCGGCCTCGAATTCTAAAGATACCAGGTTCGATTCACAGTAGAAGGAATATAATTTATGGAAATGTTTTTCAGAACAAGTGGTCCTAATGATGTCATACTCACCCCCCCCCCCCCCCCCCCCCCCCCCCCCCCCCCCCCCCCCCCCCCCCCCAACAGGTCTCCTGGGTAGTGATATTGGATGCCTAACCTTCTCGGATAAGGGCGGAAAAATAGGAGGTCCCGCGTACACGTTGAAAATCCCTCGGCAGTTGGAATTCGTAAAGACTAGGCCATAAGGCCGCTGCCCTGGTGTCGTACAGATAGGTTGTGAGTTATTATTGGCCCGTCTGAGAAGAGTAGATGGTGATAGGTACGTGAGAAAGGTGTGTGAGAAATAAATTTCACGGGTGGTAGCTTAAGGAAAAAGATATGTCTCTGGAATGAGTAAGTTTCTCTATTCCAGCCTATCTATACTACTGTAATTTAGTACGAGACAACCTTGCCCTCCTCATACATATAAATATCAGTTTAACTACGCACGCACACAGCTATGTGACAAGACACTCAAACGTGAAAACTACGGTTAATTTGGTATGGGTCTGACCAACACACAAAGTTAAGTTTCTATGTTGTTTTTTATCATTAAACTTGACAACACCAATATCTAAAGAAAGATAAATAAATCAGATTTACATACATATGAAATAGCAGAGTAAATGCGCCCTCCCCTATGGAGAAAAGAACCCAAAAGTTAATAACCCAAAGGTCGAAGGTTAGCACTATGTTACAGAGTAGACAGTAAAGAAACCAAGTTCCTACTATATGCTACCCAGTAAAGTAAATAAGTTTAAGCAAATCCAATGTTGGTAAATTCCCTGAAACAAAGAAAAATACTCAGGCACTCTTTCATACAGTGGCCACTCAATCACTCTTGCCTACTCTTGGTGATATCCCTTGGAAATATATGTTTTATCTGGTTCACTACCCAAATTGACCCCAGTTCATCCTCTAATAAAACAAAGACTAGTGAGGTGAACGCCGAATCTTGAGTGGGTTTTTCCTGGATGAACAAAATGTCACCGCCTATAGTTGATGTAGGAACGTGCTCTTGGGGTTCACAGTTAAAAGAGGAAAATACTTGCAGTATTGGGAAATATCTGGTTGCTAAAAAAAATGTTACAAATGATGATGATGATAATCCTATCGGACCACTCTATGTTAGAGTGAAACTGGTGACGCGCAAGCCAAAAAAAAGGACAACATTAACCAATCAGAAAAAAACCGCTGGACGCCCTTGTGATCATGTCAGAAAATCAGAATGACAAATCCCCACGAATGCTAATAACACATTTTCCACAATAATGGTTCTAGAACTGAGTGCTTAGAGTATTCAAAAATTCTGAGTGACACTGATAGCAGGTTTAGGAAAACACAGTTTATATATCATTATATTTCTCTGATCTATTCATTCATAACCCTCCACTCCCAAAGAAGCATAGGCCTTCAACAAACACATGCCAAGTCCTCTAGTCACGTGCCATCATCTCAAGTTCTTTCCACATTCCCCTCATAATTTTCACTTCTGTCTCCAGCTCTCTTCTCCATGTGCTTCTTGGTCTACCTCTGCCTCTCTTGCCCTGGGGGTTCCAGACAAGGACTGCCTTGTAATGCTATCAACAGGTTTCCTCAGTGTGTGTCCTATCCATCGCCATCGTCTTCTTCTCATCTCTTGTTCTACTGGCACTTGTCTAGTTCTTGTCCTCAGTTCGACGTTGGTAACATTGTCATACAATTTTAATCCCTCTATTCTACGCAAGCACCTATTTATGAAAGTCTGTAGCTTTTTGGTTGTTGTCTTTGTTGTTCTCCATGTCTCAGGGCCATACAACAGGACTGACTTCACATTTGAGTTGAAGATTCTTATTTTCGTGTTGGATCCGATTTCTCTTGATCTCCATATATTTCCCAAATGCAATGAAAGCTCCTCTTGCTTTTTGTATTCTTAGTTTGATTTCACTGTCTGTTCCTCCAACTTTGTCTATATTGCTGTCAAGATATGTGTACGATTCTACATCTTGTATTGGTGTTTCTTCAAGTTCAACCCTGTTATCATTACCTGCATTTATTCTCATTAATTTTGTCTTTTCCCTGTGTATTTTCAGACCCAATTGCTGTGACCTCTCATCGAGTGTTTTCAATTTGTCCTGCATCTGATTACGGCTATGGGACAGAAGAGCCAAGTCATCAGCAAAATCCAGATCATCCAACTGCATAGTCAGAGTCCACTGGATTCCATTTCTGTTATGTGTTGTCAATGATCTCATAACCCAGTCTATTGCTAGTAAGAAAAGAAATGGAGACAAGAGGCATCCCTGTCGCACTCTTGTTCTTATCCCAAACGGTTCTGTAAGCTGTCCTTCGTGAAGAACTCTGCATGTCACGTCTTCATATGTTTTCTTTATTAAATTAATGGTCTTCAGGGGAACTCCCTAATGCCCCATCAATTTCCAAAGTAATTCTCTGTCTACACTGTCAAATGCCTTTTCGTATTCCACAAATCCGATGTATAGTGGTGAATTCAATTCCAGATTTTGTTCAACTATTATTCTCAAAGTGGCTATGTGGTCTGTACAGGATCTGTTTTGTCGAAAACTTGCTTGTTCATCTCTCAGTTTCTTGTCTATGGACTCTTTTAATCTCTCAAGGATGATTCTGTTTAATACTTTTCCTGGCGCTGATAGTAACATTATTCCTCTATAATTTGTGCACTCTTGTAAATTTCTCTTCTTAGGCAACTTAACCAGATATCCTTCCTTCCATTCTGCTGGTATCTCTTCCTTTTCCCAGACTTTACCAAATAATTTATATAACATCTCTGTAGCCATGTCGATATCTGTTTTGATGGCCTCTGCTGGAATGCCATCAGGTCCAGACGCTTTTCCATCTTTTAGAAGCTTTATGGCTTTCTTTATTTCTTCTTTCGTTGGTCTTTCAGCGTTAATTTGTAGCTCTTCTTCTGGCTGGATGTCTGGGGGGTTTTGTGGAGCTGGTCTATTGATAAGGTCCTCAAAATATTTTTTCCACCTCTTCATGTGCTCTTGCATATTCCTGAGCAGTTTTCCATTCTTGTCTTTTATGAGGCAACTTGTTTGCTTGTATTTCCCTGTTAGCTTCTTTGTGCTTTTATACAGTTCTCTCATATTTCCTTTGGCTGCAGCATCTTCTGCCTCTCTTGCCAACTCCTCAGTATACTTCCTCTTGTCTCTTTTGATACTTCTTTTTAGTTTTTTGTTTGCTTCTATGTACACTTCTTGAGCATTGGCTTTGGAACTTCTGGTTTTGCTTGTGTTTAAATCTGCTTTCTTGTTTGTTTGTTTTTTGTGTTGTTTTTTTTTTGTCTTTTATCTTATTGATGGTTTCAGTTGTTATCCATGCTTTTTGTTGTCGTTCCCTTTTCCCCAGTATTTCTTCACAAGTCTCATTCCATACAGTTTTAATTTGCCGCCAATAGTCTTCTGTATTCTCTACATCTTCCAGCTGTTGGAGCACTTGGAATTTGTTGGATATTGTGACCGCAAATTTGTCTCTTGTTTCTTTAGATGTCCTAAACTAAATTGTTGTCTATAATTTTGCATTGTTGCATATCTCTTGAGTTTCATTTTTACTTTGGCTATCAGAAGGTGGTGATCTAATGCCACATCTGCTCCTCTATATACCTTTACATCCTGCAATGATGATCTAAACTTCTTGTTTATGCATATATGATCAATCTGATTTTCTGTTCTATGGTCTGGTGATATCCATGTTGCGTTGTGTATTCTCTTATGTGGAAACATGCTTCCTCCTATAGCCAGTTGATTTGAAGCACAGAAGTTTGAGAATAGTTCCCCATTCTCATTCATTATTCCTAGCCCATGTTTTCCCATGACTTCTTCAAAGCCGGTGTTGACTGTACCTATTTTTGCATTCATATCACCCATCAAAATTCTGATGTCTCTTCTTTTTACTTTTTCCATAATTCCCTATAGTCTAGTATAAAATGCTTCTTTCACAGACTCTTCTTTGTCATTAGTTGTTGCATAACATTGGATGACATTTACATTTATTTTCTTTTTAGCTGTTTTAAAAGTAGCTGTTATTATTCTGGGTCCAACAGCTTCCCATTCAATGAGTGCTTTCTGTGCTTCTTTAGATAACATAAGAGCTGCCCCTTCACTGTGGTGTGATCTTTCGTCTTCATGTCCTGAGGACAGCACCAATTCACCTGTGATGAGTTTCTTCTAGTCTACCCCCTTCCACTTTGTTTCACACATTCCCAGAACCTCGACTTTATATTCCCTCATTTCTGCTGCTACTTGCACCACTTTCCCTTGTTCGTTTAATGTCCGAACATTCCAGGTGCCAAATCTGGAAGTTCTCCTAGAAGAAAGAAGGTTAGTCAGCAACACAGACTCATTTCGGCTTTCTCTGTGTTGCATCATACGCCTCCCTGCGAGAGGACCTTCCCCTGTCTTGGATGGCTGTGTTTTATTTTCCTTAATTGACTTGTCCATGTTTGTAGAAGTTTTTTGTGGTTTAAATTTTTTACAGGATGGGGTAACCAGCCATTTGCCCAACCCTCCTTAGTCACTTTCTACGACATGCATGGCAGGGAACAGTGTTACTATTCTTTGCTCCCCTTTCTCACCCCGGTAACATACGGGTGTCTCTGATCTAAAGATGTTGTCAATTTTCGCACTACTGTGTGTAACGGAGAATCAGAAACAGAGTTACAAAATAAAGGCTTACGGGCAGTCTTTCGTCGGCGTTTTCGATCGTCATCAAAAGTCTTATACGTGTAACGGGGTGTTAAAGTCTGTTTGTCTTAAGCTAGGGATGTAAACGTTTGTATACTATGGTCTAAGGGGGATTACAGGTTGTATTACTTTTTGGTACAGGTCTGATTTAGTTGTTATCTCCCTTGACTTGCCATTTGGTCATTTAAGATTTTCTGTTCGCAGATTTTTCTAGAACAGTTCACGAGAACGTTTCAGTTTGTTCTCGTGGGAGCTAAACTCACGTCACGCGATTATCGGCGCATGCGTGTTGGTTTGGCGGGACCGGGAGACTGGATCCCGTGACAGTCGGCCTGGACGTTTTCGGCTCAGAAGGGGTTCAGTCATTTTTCTCGGACTGTGTGAACGGGGAACAGAGTCCTCTGTGTGATAAAAATGTTTGAGATTTTTCCCCCCTGATATAATTCTGACATATTTCTGAGAGCCAAGGATGGCGAATGTTTTGTGTTTTATTCTTGGATGGCAGTGAAGGTAAAAATACCCTTTAAACTATTTTTTGTAGCCAAGAACTTTGTATTATGATGCTACCAGCCCAAGATGGTTGGCTGATATATTGAGGTGACTTTCTCCTGGTGCGGCGGAGAGTTTATGAGAATATTGATATTGTTATCTTGCCTAAGAATTATATGACTTGTTTGTCAGAGGAAACATAGAGAATATTATATATGGAAGCCCGACACTTATGCGGCTTATATTGGCAAAGAATTATAGGACTTGTTTGTCAGAGGAAACACAGAGAATATTATATGGAAGCCCGCCATTTATGCGGCTATATTGCTAAAGAGTTACCTGGCATGTTTTGTCAGAGGAAACACAGAGAACATTTGATATTTTGAAGCCCGCCATATATGCGGCTATATTTTGCCAGAATCTCTGTCGTATTGGATGCAGTGAATTAATATTATCTACATGATGTTGATGTGCTTGAACCTTGTCCTAATGACAGTATGTTTGTTTGATGTCAACGTGATGTTATCGTAATAAATCGTTGGAACCGTGCAAATCGTTTTCAACCTTCCTGATTTCTGCATGTGGTATGAAGAGTGTGTATACTGTGAATAATTGATCAAGAACTTACACCCATTCGCGTATGTTGTCTTATCTATACACACACGCCATGTCGGCCACTTCTACTCTTCACTTCATGCCACGAGAAGAATACCACCAACAACAAACTTACTTGCAACAGTAAACCAAATATACTGCAACAGTGGTTTGCCAGCTTGATGGGGCTATCAATAACATAGTTCAACTGTTGTCATTATCATCTGGAAGTACCCGGCGTTGCCCGGAAGTTTTCTGCACAAGTTAACCAGAATTCCAGGATTCCTGTACGCCTTCTTGAGTTCCAGTGTCGAGCGCCATTGGGGTTGTTTCGTGTCAAGAATGCAGTGTTCCAGCCAACTTCGGATGTCAGTACTTGGAGTTGTGCTGAAAGTCACTTCTACTTGGAAGTTTCAGGATTGACAACCAACGGAGCTCTTTAGCTGTGTTTTGCTGTTTCATCCTTGCTGCTATTGTGGAAGCTGGGATATTTTGTCATCATAAAAGATAAGTGGCTGTTTGTTGTCGTAGACTGTGCCTCTATGTTGTGAGTTAATTAAGCCTTATTCATATATTTAAGCTATTTATATATTCCCAGTTTTATATGTTATATATGTTCTTTTTTCTTAGCGCGTTTGGTTGGGCGGAGACTGTCATAGGATATCCTACTTTACCGAGGGCCTACGACAGCGTTCTTTAGGGACTATTGCGAATTTCCCGCAGTGGAAATTGCCAGCAACTTTTTGTTGCTGACGTATTTTGTCCACTACGTTGGTCTTTCGTGATATTTTTGTTAGTTGTTACGAGTTGGTCTGCGTTGTTTTCGTGTAGTTTTTCTCTGTTCTTTAGTTTTGATTAATTTGTTTGTATTTGTCTGCCTCCCCTTTTCTATCGTTTATTTCTTTACACCTTTTCATTTATACACGGTGTAGTCGTTTGTTTTGTTAGTATATTCGCAGCTGTCATTACAAGCTTTATAATATTCTGCTTTAGTTCTGCTTTATTACTTTGTTGATTCCTGCAAACGTTGTCGTTTGTCCTTGTTATTTTGTCTTTGTCTTTCTATTTGATATTATTCATTATTGTTATACACTGTCAATATTGTTATGCACAATAAGTATATAAGTGATTAATTATATTATTGATAAGTAATAATTATACAAGTTCTTTGACAAAGACTTGTCACCCACTGAGTTGGGATAAAGTGAGTTTCTAAAAAAAATTATTATTGCACAAGGTATTTATCTTATATAATCCAGCATAATGTCTAGTTTGGATTATTACATTGCACAAGGGAAAGCCCTTGGCAAGACTAAGGAGAAATTAGAAAAATTTGCACTTGCGGAATATGCCAAGGCGCAGAAGGCTGAAGAAAAGAGACAGAAAATGGAAGTTGAAAAACAGAAAATGGAAGCTGAGGATATGAGATTGCAAATGCAGGCAGATGAGCGAAAATTCCAAATGGAAATGGAAAATAAAAAATTAGAAAGAGAGGTTGAAGAGAAAAAAATACAAATGCAAATGGAGGCTGAAAATAAAAAATTAGAAAGAGAGGCTGAAGAGAAATAAAAACAAATGCAAATGGAGGCTGAAAATTAAAAAAAATTAGAAAGAGAGGCTGAAGAGAAAAAAATACAAATGCAAATGGAGGCTGAAAATAAAAAATTAGAAAGAGAGGCTGAGGCTGAAAAACAGAAATTGTTACACGACGAGAGAGTCTTAGCTATGGAGCTGGAAAAAATAAAAATGGTAAATATGGGTAATGCTCAAAATGAGACAAACAATCAAACAACTTCTAATAAGGCAAATACTAAACCTCATGATATTAAATTACCTCTTTTCAACCCTACCAGTGACGATATCTCATTCTATCTAAATAGATTTGAGCTTTCATGCGAATCTCATAAGACAGACAAGACGCAATATGTTGCACAACTTATGAACATACTTAAGGGTGAAGCTTTAAATTCTATAAGTGTATTGGAAGGTCCTGACAAGTATAACTATGATGTTGTCAGAGCGGCCTTATTAAAAAATATCAACTGGATGAAGAAGGTTATCGCGTACGTTTTAAGTCTCTATTACCAGAGACAGGGAGAGATTTTTCAGAATTTATATCTGATATTAGCCTTATGTTTTCACGGTGGGTCGAACTTTCAAAAACTGAACACACATATGAAGCCCTTAAGGACTTATTGCTACGCGACAAAATCATGTCGTTGGTTAGTAAAGCTTTTCTTTCTTTCCTACATGAACGAAAGCCTCCAAACTTGAAAGAAATGGAGCAATACTGTCGCCAATACGTGACGGCACATCCTAATGTAACGGTTAGCAACTCTAAAGTCGAAGAAGGTTTACCTGTTGCTTCAGCAATACCATATGATCCTAATTGGTGACGTAGATCTAAAAGTGTTGATCGAAATTTTGGTAGTAGAGATAATAGAAATTTTAGACAGAACCAAGGGGGGCCATCACGTAATGAGTCTTCTTCAAGGAACTGGAGACAATTTAACGGTCTTCAAAATTTTGGTCCCAATAATTATGGAAATTTTGGAAGAGGTAACTACTATAGAGGTTATCAACCTGATAATAATTTTTCTCGGAGACAACAAAGCCCATCTAATAGAAATTTTGATCAAAGGGGGAATAGCAATCGCAACTATGCTAACTGGGGGTCAAATCAGAACAATAGTTTCAATAGAGAAAACAACAATGCTTCCAATAGAGATAATAGCCGCGACAGATCGCGATATGACGGTAGATCAAATAATAGATCGCATCGCTAGGCTAACTCTGCTCAACAAGAGCCCCAAGTTGTTAATAATCAAGGTAACAATAATAATAGTGTCTCTAATGCTATTGGTTGCTCTGCTTTCGATTTTGAGAGAGCATCTCAGTGCCCGGAGTGCACAACTTTGTTCCAACCTACAGCTTTAACTACCTTGAGTTGCGGTCATCCTCTACCCGCTCTTCCTGCCTTAGCGGCGCATGACGGAAAAGGGTCTCTTACTCTACATGAGGGGTTTGTGAATAATAATCCAGTCTCAGTTCTCTTTGATTCTGGATGCGCAACTGTTGGAATTAGACAGTCTCTGGTCCATCCATCTTGTGCAACAGGTAATGTGGTGAAATGTGTGACATTCGGCGGGACAGTTGAGACTTTTCCAAATGCCATAGTCCACATTGCCACACCATTTTTCACTGGTTATATACACGCATGTTTGCTCAGAGCACCTATCACCGACCTTACTGTCGGACAGATACATGGTGTAAAGGTTTGTACGTCGGTACAAATTGCTGCTTGGAAACGGCAACATAATCTTACTGCTTCTACCTTAGGGACTATGCCAAAATCTTCTCACGTTATACATTCTACTAATTTGGTGAAATCTTGCAGTATTGATGATACGATTGCTCATCATACTAATTTTGGTGCTTCTTTTAGCCCAGTTCGACATACTTCAGTACGTCGTCGCTCTAACTTTGACTCTTCTTTAACTACTATTGTAGAAGAAGATCCTTCGATTTGGTCTGATACAGACACTAACTTCTTCTCTACGACTGAATCCACATCCAGTCATGTTGATTGCAACTTCTTTACTGCAATTACTAGCGTTTTCTTTGCCACATGTACGAACTTAATTGTTAGTACATACCTATACCTTATCAGTTTCTTTACTTTTCTTGCTGGGCCGGTTAGCTCAGTATCTTCGTCTTTTACGACTTTTTGTCGTACTTACTGCTTTTCTTTTAAACTTCGACTTAGGTCCAAGTTTACAAATGTCTGGTTTTGCATCTTTACTGTATGCTTCTTGTTTTTCTCTTTGCCCAGTACACAGGCTATGACGTCAGTTCAGCCGTTAGGATGTACACATTTATCAACTGCATTTCCTTTGTCTTGCGCAAAATCTTAGATTGTCAGCCATTATGACACTCTTGGTCATAGTTACTATCTTATAGATTTGCCTTTTGGCGTGGGTATCATGTGTATACTCACGAATTTTCTTTACATAAACTACATGCTGCTATTTTTCTCACATACTTTTATAACCCTGGGTAATTCAGGATTCTGGACTAATTGTATTACTTTCTCTGTTACCGTCTCTAGAGTAACGGAGGAAGGTTTGATTATCACCATATAGGGGTCGGAAGTTTGCACGGCCACATTTGATAGCTAAGAATGTAGAATTAACTATTGTATATTATAAAATCCTATGGTTATCAGATAGAATTGTGTCATTTGTATTTTCTCACAGCGAATCAGTGCTGTTATTTGGAGGGTCTCAACAGTTTACCAGTTATTTCAAGATTAGACGTCCCTGCTTACCATTTGGCATTTGACGCTACTTTAGATGTCTGCGGTGCCCTCTTGAGTACAGAATGTTCTGCGACTTCGGAATTCTCCAGATAGTTAACATTATTGTACTTTAGTATACGACATTATGTTGAAAGATATTACATTATGATATGATATAACCTTTTGATGATAATATATTGGTGTCACTATACTGCTGTAGATTACTATGTTATAAGTTTAATATGGTAATGACAACTCTATTTTTGTAATTTATTTTTGCGAGACATGTTGATATTGTTGTTTTTGTTGGCATATATGAAGTCATATGAATGTAATTTTTTCTAGCATTGTAATGTTGCCTGCACTTTATTGTGCGATTGTGGCACCCCATTTTTTATATAATGGTAGTACTTTGAGAAAATAGTTTTTCTAACGTTGTGAGATAATTTTTTGTTCTCACCAGACGCTCCATTGTGCGTCAGTATAGCCTGACATTATGGCGTTATATACATTTTGATGCTTTTCATCAGCGCATCATTTATGCGTTATGAGCATGTTGTCTAGGTTATCATGCTCATTATTTTTATTTTGGGGTGTGTAAGTATATTCACATTGTCATGTACATTGCTATATTATTATGGTATTCATTTATGCTATGCATGTGATTACCATGTCATATTTTTGTCTTTTTCATTCTTAGGCATTGCTTTCCTTCTTCTTTTCTCTTTCCTTTCGTATCATCTTGTCTTTGTTTACTCGTCACTTTTCTACTTTTTTCTCATGATATCTTCGCGTTCTATCTGCATTCCTCTTGTATTTATGATTTTTTATAGACTATACTTAAGTCTAGATATTTGTATGCTACCGCCGTCTTTAGTTTTTTCTATTCGATGTATGTTCTCAAAAAAATGTTATCATTTTTTTCCCTGGGGGGTGCGGTAGACTGTTAAAGTCTGTTTGTCTTAAGCTAGGGATGTAAACTTTTTTATACTATGGTCTAAGGGGGAATTACAGGTTGTATTACTTTTTGGTACAGGTCTGATTTAGTTGTTATCTCCCTTGACTTGCCATTTGGTCATTTAAGATTTTCTGTTCGCAGATTTTTCTAGAACAGTTCACGAGAACGTTTCAGTTTGTTCTCGTGGGAGCTAAACTCACGTCACGCGATTATCGGCGCATGCGTGTTAGTTTGGCGGGACCGGGAGACTGGATCCCGTGACAGTCGGCCTTAGCGTTTTCGGCTGAGAAGGTGTTCAGCCATTTTTCTCGGACTGTGTGAACGGGGAACAGAGTCCTCTGTGTGATAAAAATGTTTGAGATTTTTCCCCCCTCATATAATTCTGACATATTTCTGAGAGCCAAGGATGGCGAATGTTTTGTGTTTTATTCTTGGATGGCAGTGAAAGTAAAAATACCCTTTAAACTATTTTTGTAGCCAAGAACTTTGTATTATGATGCTACCAGCCCAAGATGGTTGGCTGATATATCGAGGTGACTTTCTCCTGGTGCGGCGGAGAGTTTATGAGAATATTGATATTGTTATCTTGCCTAAGAATTATATGACTTGTTTGTCAGAGGAAACATAGAGAATATTATATATGGAAGCCCGACACTTGTGCGGCTTATATTGGCAAAGAATTATAGGACTTGTTTGTCAGAGGAAACATAGAGAATATTATAGGGAAGCCCGACACTTATGCGGCTTATATTGGCAAAGAATTATAGGACTTGTTTGTCAGAGGAAACACAGAGAATATTATATGGAAGCCCGCCATTTATGCGGCAATATTGCTAAAGAGTTACCTGGCATGTTTTGTCAGAGGAAACACAGAGAAAATTTGATATTTTGAAGCCCGCCATTTATGCGGCTATATTTCGCCAGAATCTCTGTCGTATTGGATGCAGTGAATTAATATTATCTACATGATGTTGATGTGCTTGAACCTTGTCCTAATGACAGTATGTTTGTTTGATGTCAACGTGATGTTATCGTAATAAATCGTTGGAACCGTGCAAGTCGTTTTTGTGGTGGGTTTTGATGTTAAGAAGGTTGGTGTATGGTAAAGTTGTACTTGAGTGAGGTCAATCTGTGAAGGTCCCTGATGTAGACAATTGATAGCTGTGTTTCAGAGAACCTTGCTGATACCACCTACGATCTCACTCAAAGTTATATTTTGGCCTAGTATGATTGAGAGCTATGTTTAGTGTCTAGGGTAATGTAAGAGTGATGTTAATGAACCTCAATACAAAAACATACACATACATATATTAAGTACTATGATAGACTCAACTAACTCCAGTTGTTAAATTTTATATTTTAGAATTTCTTTTGTTAATCTTTATTGGTCCTGAGCCTAAATTTGTTTTGGTCAGGACTACCTCTCAATGAGAATCATATTAGATAGATAGATAAATTTACATATATATATATATATATATATATATATATATATATATATATATATATATATATATATATATATATATATATATATATATATATATATATATATATACATACATACATAAAAAGGACAATATGTCCAAAGTACATTATCAAAAGTTTTCAATTGGTGTTAATTAATCTATTTTAACTAACTGGTACTTGGAGGCAGGTTGGGGATTTTCATCATCCCAAGGTTCTTTTGTTTCACCTATGATTGTTTATTTTATTCTTTGGGAGGAAAGTTTATTTATACACAGGAGATCTTTCACAGTCACTGATAAGTTGTCCCAGGCTAGATATTAAGACTTATCTGGACCCTGGAATCACAGCAGTTGTAGTTGGTTTGGCCAAACACCCCAGTCTCCTCTGGTCTTGAATTTCTGTCCTATAAGCAGGTACCAGAGACGCTTCGAAATTGTGCAGAAATTCTCAATCAGCAATAACCAGCACCAGACAAGTGCCAGCAGAAACCCCTGTAAATGAAAGTTATGTTTCTGTCTTAACATCAAACTAATTCCTCCCAATTTACATGTAATAATACATTCAACACAAAAGAACTTGGTCAGCTCTCTCTGACCAACCTAGCTTCTCCACTCTAGTTTGATGGAACCAATTGTACCAGTTTTCTTTTCTTTTCCCCTAATGGCTGCTACGCCTCTGTCATTCCTGCAGTAATCTTTTCCATGCAATAAGATAGGTGTAATGCTCCTGTATGACCATCATATACAGTCCTGTAGTTCTAAACTTCTTGGATAGTCCATTATATGATGGATCAACATCTAGGCCATGCCTAAGTCTGCCATGGAACCACCTAATTACAATCTTTTTACATGGCCTTTTCTTACACTCAACCCTTTTTTAATTAAAAAGTTAATAAAATCAATCTTACCACATATTCAAGGAAATATAAACAAGTAAACGATGAATAGGCAATAGAATATGGCACACTTTCAGCACTGCTCCTGTCCAGACTGCTTTCTGTTATTAGTATTTAAAAAAAGCACAAGTCTGCTCATCGCTGCTTGCTCCTCAGAATATTTTGAAAAAATGGCAGCGAGCAGCCTACTTTTCATATAATGTAAAAGGCTTTGGCCAATGGGACCAAGCATCTCTTTATTTTGAATGAACGTTAAAAAAAAAAATCTCAACCACTATGCGTTACTACAACCAAATATATTTGTATTTTTAGGTCAGCCAATAATATTTCGCCTTGCTTTAAACTACAACCAATCAAATTCCCCGTACCTTCTTTCCCCAAAGTTGTTTTTCAAAATTATGCATACAAAAAATAAGCAGGCATGACTTTTCCTGACAGTCCGTCGGATCCTCTATAGTATTATGGCTATAATTTGGTCATTTAGTGGACTATTTGTGTAACTGATAACATATTCTTGTTCAGAAAGTCCCAAGGCACCCGAATATGATCTATAGTGAGCGAAACGGGAAAAGAAGATAAATGCCAAAAAGGCCGCTTCCGTTGAATATTCTGCCCTGTGCAAGACGGACTGGTACGTACATTTGAGCTTGTATGTTTGAAATCAGATTCTGGCAACATTGCAGCAGCAGTAGGCAACTCAGGAGCTGTAAAAATCTACGTCAGAAACACTGAGCACG
This sequence comes from Oreohelix idahoensis, assembly GCA_024509875.1. Lineage (NCBI taxonomy): Eukaryota > Metazoa > Mollusca > Gastropoda > Stylommatophora > Oreohelicidae > Oreohelix > Oreohelix idahoensis. The sequence goes on from JAMPIV010018979.1 coordinate 180,616, forward strand.
CTAGTGAGGTATAATGATAAAATCGTGTTTGCGGAGTTATGTGGAAAATAAGAGTTTCAATGTTAAAATCAACAATTCTAAAATGAAGTCTACGTTTCTTGACAGTAGTACACATACAAGTTTATCGTTCGCGTCAATTAAAACAAAATAGTCAAGTTTCCATTGACAATGAAAAAATATAGGTTTTCAGCTGTTATTTGTTGTTGCTTTTTTTGCGTTTATTCTTGCAAACTTTCACACACTAATGTAACTTGACAAATTTTACTCACAAGCCCACGTAGAAAGAAGGATTGACGTCAAGGCCACCAATGTGGACATGATGACAAGAACCAGACACGTGCCAGTAGAACAAGAGATCAGAAGAGGACGCTGGCAATGAATAGGATACATCAGCGGTTCTTAACCTTTTATTTACCACGGACCTTCGCCGACCCCCCGTGAGGACATCGCGGCCCCCTGGGGGTCCGCGGACCACAGGTTAAGAACCGCTAGGATACACAATTAATTAAACAAGCTGATAGCAATACAGAGCAGTACTTGTTTTGGAACCTACAGGGTAAGAGAGGCATAAAGGAAGAGAGGACAACTCTACGAGAGAGAGAGAACCCGGTAGACAGTAGAACCTATCGAGAAGTGACCGCCCCATAGCTAGATATTCTACAAATCTCTTAAGAGATGGGGTATGTGACAGAATGGAGCGGCCCCTATCGATCTTTGTTTCACTCCAGCAGTATCGGTACATTTGTGGTACTGATTTTTATTATCTGCTCTCAATTAGCGCAGTTTTCTTTCTTTCTTCGTTATTTTTCAGCTAAGTAGCAGATATTTGAGTATTGTCGAATTGTTTGACACTCCCTGTATGTGATAATATTCACATTTGCTTGACGCTACCCAGATTTGCTGAGATAATTACTCGCAGTCGCAAGGGAACGGCACAGCTTGGCTAAGATTAGCACAAGATCTTGTGTACGCGGCGGATACTTATGACATAAACGTTTCCTGTCCTACTTGTTATGACAAGAGTACTTTCTGACAAAGTAATGATGGTTACATTTTGAACACGCTATTGTAAGAGTTTACCGATCTGTCTGTAAGTTTGTACACAAGGGCATCGGACATATTATTACCATATATGGGAGAGTTGACCTCTGCCTTACGTTCAAAATTATCCGATGTCGGAATATTTTGAAATTACCCCATAACATGCCTGTTTGAATACGAATGAAGTTTTTTGATAGCTCATAACAAACGAAGGCGCGGGAAGGCAGGGAATATAATCTGATCATTTTCTCAAACTATTTTACTTGAGAAATTGCTCGCCAAGACACCAGACTGCTACAGTGAAGAATTAGAATTCAGAATTCCTTCTTAAAAATACCGGACACCTTTTATTGGAGTACTTATCAGGACTTACAATATAGCCCAGGAAATCTCTAACATTTTAAATAAGGAAACCGGTACTGAGCAAACTGAAGGACCACACACGAAGTCAGATAGGAAACTTATTCAATTAACGACACCCCAGACGCGTGTAACAGGCCGATTCAAGTCTCTTTTATTCATCTGAGCAAAAAGTCTGTGAGTCAGGATTGGCGTAAGTTGTGATTTACATTTCATATTTTATTACTAACATGTGAACTTACATTTATATATATGTATATATTACCATGTGAATTTAATATGTGAAACTCGCTTGTGGATGTCAAAGTCATTTGAGGCTGTCAACCTCAGGGTATAGATTGATGATTCATGAACCACCACTGCATGGGCTGGTGATTGCCTTATTGACAGTTTCGTAACGAGAACTAAAAGCATAAAGTAGTTCCAGGTTCTCTATGGAGCAGGGAGGGGAATATGAAAGAAATGATGTTCATTCTAAGTATAATACTTACATTTTCACAGCAGTGAAAATGTCCCTAGAACATAGCCACTTTAAAAGTAATGTAAGTTTTCAAGCTTTAAAACCAGTGTAAATGTCTATGTGAAAATATTCACTTTAAAGAAATGGAAGTTTCAAACTTTTCAATCAGTGTAAAACATAAATGAAAACATATTCAATTTATATTGTGAACACTTTTCAATCGGTGGAGATGTATATGTAAACAGACTCTATCTGTATTGTTAACCTTTTCATTTAAATATAAAGTAACTATGAAAGCTATTCTATTTAAATGTAAAGAAAGTCTTATTCCGAGGGATTAAATTTAATTCTCATCGAGGGTAAAGTCTGAGTAATTGGGATGGTGGCATGGGAAGATAGGAACCCATAACTATGGGGTGGAAAACGCCATACTCAGAAGAGCGTTTCGTTCTATTCTTTTATCATAGTTATTGGTGGCACCAGCAGAACGTACTATCTCTGGAACAAGAAGGGAACAGGGGCCTAAGCTTTAAGACGAAGGACCCACTTGGTAGACTCTCCTTGACATTTCTGGGAAACGAGCTACACCCGACAATCTTAACCAGAATCAGCGTGAGCAGTGTAAAAAGAACAAACCCATAAGAAGGAGCAGAACCGTCATTGGCAGCTAAGTTCAAATATATGATGCCACTTGAACTTCTTGTAACACTTCACAATCCTTAAAGATCATGATGATAACTTTTCTTGATCCATAACTTTTCAAATTATTTTCCAACTGTTTAAACCTAAAGTGATTATTAAATTTTGTTATTTGTAATGTTACTGTAACCGTGTGGCCAGAAAGATGTAATTTTAGACGGCGTAATTAATTTCATATCTGGTCTACGGTGAATATTTGTGCTCATGATGGCATTCTCACACGGGAATGGGCGATTTAAACGAAACACACCTTTGCCATCCGTGAAGAAGACAGACGTGTGAGACATGGGAGACAGCGCTCGGTTGTTAGACATCTCGGCGCTGTCTGACACGAGAAGAAAACACCTTTTTGAGCACGAAACCGTAAGAAGTGTGAGTAGGGCAACGGATATCGTGGGATGTAACAGCCCTTTAGTAGGCGGACCTTGAGTTGTGTCGATTAGGAAGATAATCTTGACTAAGATGTGATCTCATGTCATCCATACTGAGCATAGGACTCCTGATTTGCCCCCTAGAGTGTTGGGTGGAGCTTTCCCTGACATTTTTGACGTGGCTATCATGTGGTACAGGGGTGGAGATGTAGATTTAAACTGAAACAGTGAGAGGCTTGGGTCAGAGCTGAGAAGAGCCAGATCGTCTTCATGTGCGGTATGCATCCTTAATACGACACACCAGTGAAGTAGAGGATTTGATACGCATATGTTGCATCTGTGCTAAGAGAACTAACGATATAGAGGCATGCTTGCATATGAGTACATTTTTATAATACTTTAGATTTAGTAATATTAGACGTTTCAGGTTTAGGATTTATTGCTTTTTAGAGTTTGTCTATCTATAGTTTGATAGAAGCTGATTTGCGACGCATGAGTTTTCTAGTGTAATTTCACGTATATCTCATCGCTATTTTCAGCTGTGAGACTGTGTTCAATGTGTTAAGTATCTAAGCGCATTTATAAGAGGAATTCTAGTGTCGCACTGCGCTGTATACAAGTGTGTATTTATTACCATTATTATTATTATTTGTGTAGTGTTAAGTAATGGTTATATTGCATTCTTGTGAACCGTAAGTGTGGTTAATTTTACATCAGTGATTTTTGTGAGAGAAATATTAGCGAACCCTCTAGCTCCGTGAGTAGCCTATGCCTATTACACTTAGTATAGAGCTGTAAGAATAGAGTATATATCTCCTTTTTCTTTAGAGCAGCTAGGCCTCTCACATACTAATAAATTGATGTTATTTAGACCAGTGTGCTGTGCGAAATATTTCATCGTAGATAGAAGTGCTTCATTTAAGTTATCTCTCGCGTAATGATGTAGTTAGTATTTAGTATGGGTATGAAGGCATTATTGTTAACTGAGGTATGTTTATTGTTGATTACAAACACCACACAAACACCACACACACACAACACACACACACATGAACATATAAGTGCATGTACTTGCATAATTTCACACATATGTATGTATTATTAAGTAGATGATATTTGTCCATTAGTACGATGCTAGTTTATTTTGTTTCATTTTATTTCAGAGAGTCCAGCAGTCTGTGCTGGGTTGTTATATGGTGTTACGTAGAGAATACCTAAATAGCTTGGTTATTTGGTGTTGTATAGGAATTACCTACAAAAGTAAACTTGTGGACAACATTGTTTTCTGTATAATTCAAATGCTACCTGATAGGGTTTCATTAATAAAAGTGGGACCCCTGTCATCAAGAGTTTTTCTGTGACAGCGGAACGTGTGTGGAAGTAGGCCAGAGAGAGTGACGACAACATTTCACACAAATCCTTATTCTTCTTCTTACATCGTCTTCGCACTATCACATTACCAATTTAACTTCGATTTAATCATTTTAAAGTTACTGCATGTTCGTCTCAGTCAAATTACTACACACACTCTAAACAGAGCTATACTAGAATAATAGAATTCCACTGAGTAAATCAGGGGTGGGGGCTTAAACGAGCTGAACGTAATAAGTACTTTAATCCTTCACAAAAGCGTCGGCAGAATTACAGAGTTAACATACTCAGCCAAAGCAGTATTGTTGAGGGGTGTGGTTATTTATATTTCGTGCTTATTTTTGCTTTTTGCTTTTGCACGACTGTTTGTTTGTATCCAATATAGATAGAAATGTAATGTCCAGGGTTCTCTCTTTACGTGCCTGGCTAATAAACATTAATTCTTAGTATTAACTTACTTTGTGCACACATCTCTTTCTCCAACGAAAGTAATAATGACTGAGTGACGGTTTTGTAACTTTAATACACAAGACGAAACTTCAAATAGACCCATTGATGTGGTCAGGCAATAAGAACATAATCAAGATTAATAATAATAATAAAAGTCACTCATTTGCATGAACAATTATGAATGTTAAATATGCCATACAGTAGTATACTTCCATGTAAAAACAGGAATATACATTAGGGCTATCCACACACGCCCAAACACACATCTCCACCGTAAAACGGCTGGACACTGACGGCGCACTTCGCTAACTCTCTCTCGTTTTTTACCTGCCTTGTTAGCAAAACTTCCCCAGCCAGTCTCATCACGTGACATAGAGTGGCTATTTGGGTGAAATGGCAAAGTGCCAAGCTCGGCGTTAAAATTAATGCATTTTCTACTCCCAACATTGCCCCCCTGTTCCCGAGCGGAAACCAAGGGTTTTCGCTGAGAACAGTGGATAGTTAGCCCAAGAACTATTAATCTATTAGGAAAGAAAAATCATACTACTTAGAATAATATATATGAAATAGTAGTTGTAGTACCAAATGACATGAAAACAGATATATGTAAACAGTTTAGACAAAATGTAATCCAATCTTTTAAAAAATGCAATTAAAGTCGTAGCATGAATGTTTCAATAGTATATCACCTGAAAACAAAACAAGATCAGACAATGTCAACATCTGGCTCAAACAATTTCACTTTCCAGTTACATTCCTTGACAATAAGTCTGCCAGAAAGTTTTCTGATCCCTTGATGGGGATAATTGTATATCTATATTCTTGGATAAGCAAAAACCATCGGTGTAATCTACTATTTGTCGTAGTTTTTTGATTTAGGGATGTTAGTGGACGGTGATCCGTCTGGAGGTAGAAGTGTGCGCCAAGTAAATAGCGTGATAACTTGCTTATACACCAAATGATGGACAAGAGTTCTCTTTCACTGGTGAAATACCGAGTTTCTACTGGTAGCAACTTCTTGCTTACATACAAGCATGGATGTGGAGTATCATTGAACCATTGCAACAGGCAACCACCGATGCCAGTCTGAGAAGCATCAGTCCTCAGAAGAAATGGCATAGTGATATTAGGTAACACCAAAATAGGTGCCTTGGAAAATACAGTTTTAATTTTGTTCAAAGCTCCACTGCAAGTATCGGACCAAACAATTTTATTAGGAGCTCCCTTTTTAGTCAAAGATGACAGGACAGAAGAAATAGATGAAAAGTTCGGAATGAACTTGTGATAGAAGTTAATGAGTCCTAACATGCTCCTAACCTGTTTCTTTGTCCGAGGGATATCTAATTCTAATATGCGTTTGACAGTGTGCTCATCAGGGTATAACATGTGGTTACCAACACGGTGACCAAGAAATGAAATTTCTCGACAACCAATCTGAACCTTTGAAGGTCTAACTGTCAAACCATGCTTTCTGAGTAGCATTAATAAAGATTTTAATCCTGTGATATGTTCTTGCCAAGAACTATGGAATAAACAGATGTCGTCTATGTATGTGATGACATCAGATCTATCTCCTAAGAGTCTCCGCATCATGCGCACAAAAGTCGCAGGAGCATTGACAAGGCCAAAACACATATAATTCCATTGGAATAAACCATATGGAGTCATAAATGCGGTTAGTGGTTTGGCTTTATCAGTTAAAGGGATCTGCCAATATCCCTTGGAAAGATCTAGTTTGCTAAAGTATGTAGCCTGGGATAGTTGTGATAAGAGATCCTCCAAAACAGGCATAGGCTCAGCATCTGTGAGAGTGACACTGTTAAGACGTCTAAAATCAATGCAGATGCGAAGAGATTTGTCCTTCTTTCTAACTAGAACCATAGGAAAAGAATAGGATGATTCAGAAGGAGAAATGATGCCCATGCGTAGCATATCCTTAAGTTCACTATCCACCTGAGATCTGTAGTGTATAGTATAGTATAGTATACGGTCTGAGTTTGATAGGGTGATCATCAGTCAATGTAATATCATGAGAGATAACATCAGTGCGACCTGGAAGTTCAGTCAGCACATCAGAGAAAGATTCTAAAACAGCAAGAGCCTGTTCTCGATAACTAGAATCTAAATCACCGATACAGTTACATCTCTCCAAGATTCGGAAGATGTTAAAGGCAGCAGAGGAAAATTAAAAGAAATATCGCTCGCTGTAGAATCATCAGATTCCACAACAGCTGACAAAGTCTGTTGCACTGGTTCATCAGAAATACTGTCCAAGATAGGTTCTAACTCTGCAGGGCGCTCCACATACAATTTTAACATATTGATGTGAAATGTTTTAACTTTGCCCCTTATGTCAATGGCATAATCTACATCAGTTTTCTTCTCAACCACCTTAAAAGGGCCCTGCCAGGAAATTAGCAGTTTATTTTCCTTGGTCGGAAGAAGTAGCCATACTTGTTCTCCTGGTAGGAACGAACGTAATTTTCGAGATTGGTTGCAGCGCAATCTCGACCTCTGTGAAGCATTACGTATCATACCTGATGCATAAGTACATGCATCTACAAGGCGTTGTCTGAGATCAATGACCAGTTCATAGCTGGTGCGGACAGTAACATCCTCCACTGATCCCAACAACAAATCCTTGAGTATGTGCATAGGACCTCTAGGGTTGGCACCATATACCAACTCAAATGGCGAAAAGCCAGTGCTCTCATGGGGCACTTCTCTGTAAGCAAATAAGACCGCTGGTAACATTCGGTCCCAGTCACGAGGACATGTCTCGGTGACTTTGCCTAACAACTGCTTCAACGAGCCATTGAAACGTTCGCAAACGCCATTGCTTTCCGGATGGTATGGGCTTGTGAACGAATGCTTAATTGCTAACATGTTCTCAATATCTTTCATCATTTGAGACATAAATTGAGTACCACGATCTGATAAGATTTCATCAGGAAATCCTATGCGACAAAAAATAACAAATAAAGCATCAGAGACAGCTGCTGAGGTGATAGTCTTCAATGGTATGGCCTCCGGCCAACGTGTACATAAGTCTATACACGTTAGGATATATCTATATCCTCTATCTGACATGACTGACATAGGACCAACTATGTCAATTGCAAGCTTGGTGAAAGGCCGTAATGGCACATCAGTGACTTGTAAGGGTGCAGCGTGGTGCTTGCCCCTACGTGCTACCTTTTGACAAGTTGTACATGACCTGCAGTATAGCTTTACGTCTTTGTTAACACAGGGCCAATAAAAATTTGAGGTGACACGAAACAGAGTACGCTTAATCCCCATATGACCAGCTAAAAGCGAGTCATGGGCAGTATTCAATACAATAGGTCTAAAACTCTTTGGAATAACTACCTGTCTCCTGACTAAAACATAGTTGTCAAAGCATCTAGTCAGTACTGAGTTTTTAAATTCAAACCAATAACGTGAAGTTTTTGTCTTCTTCACATGCTTGCTCTCTGCTAGAGCAAACAATGGTTGCAAAGCAACATCTTCGCGCTGTTTGGTCGCGAACGACTGGGGGGAAACATTATGAACATTCTGAAGAGATGCTCTCTCACTAAATGGTATAGCTGGCTCTGCCTTGGATTCAGCAGCATGCTGGGCCCTAGTGACCACAGCGTTAGCCAACACTGGGTGAGATTCAACCCATTCATGTATCTCCTCTGGAGAGCAATCCTTAATACCTGGTATATTACCAAGGATAATGTCTGATACTGGTTGGTCAAGGACACATGCCCTTACCTTACCTGTAAAGAAGGGTGTGGCAATATCTATTTCTGCCACTGGGTAACACTCTATACTCCCACCAAATGTTATGCACTTCACTGTTTTACCAGTAAAGGCAGATTCATCAATTAACGATCTACGGACTCCGACAGTGGTACAGCCAGAATCACGAAGGACACTTACATGCCTGTTATACAGGAAACCAGTATATAATGTGAGGCGTCCCACGTTCTCACAAGATGACATAGCAGGTAGAGCATGCCCGCAGATCAATCTGGGCTGTGAACCAGGTTGGAATAAAGATTTGCACCCATAACAATTTTCATCATTAAGTGAGCTAACAATACATGCATTGGCATGGTCGGTTCCCTTCTCATCATTCTTTTTTGTAGTTACACATGCATTACCCTTCTCATGATTGCTATTGTCATTATGCCCACAGTGTTTGTTAGTACTGTTTCCATAGTATTTCTTGTAAGGTCTATTCCTAGCACATGACCAACATCTGCCATTATTCCTATTACCACTGTAGGATGCATTGTCTTGTGTGGGTCTATGATCCATCCGTTTGTGATGCATTTCCTCATTACGGCTAGAATTCTGCCGCCACTGACCTTGGTTTGAATAACCATAGTCTCGCCTCTGTGAGAAGTTAGATGGTGACCTCTGCCTTGGGAAGTTATATTTTCCTCGGTAGTTGGATCTATAGCTTTGCCTTACTCTGCTGTCCACACACTCTGTGATCGAGGTCTATGACCACCATCTCTAAAGTCATGACGAGCCACACATACTGGGAGTGCGTCCTTTATAGTTGGTTTGTGAACCTCTTTATCTGGGTGAGCTGTCATATATTGTCTCCCAAGTATCTCCATTGCCTCAAGGTCTTTCGGTTTTCTTTCTTGAAAAAATGAGGCAAGATCGGTGCTACATGCCGACAACACCTTGTCACGTAACATTAGATCAAGTAAGCCAGTGAAGGTCTTATCAATTCCGGACAATTCTATCCATCTTTTAGAATATAATTTTATTAATGAGATAAATTCTCCAAAGTCAGCTTTCCTGCTAGGCAGACAGGAATGAAATTTATCACGGAATCCTGCTTCCGTAAGCTGAAATTTACGTAGCAATGTCTCCTTGACAACATCGTAGTCTTCTCTACTACCGCTGTCCAGAGCAAAATAAGCCTGTAGAGCGTCCGCTGTTAAAAAATCGCATAATGTTGCACTCCATTGACCCTTGGGGATCTTCAACGCACTGACCTTGAGCTCAAAACGTTGTAAGAAACTATCGATGCAGTCGATTTTTTGGTTGAAATTAGGCAATCGTATCCGGTTTGTGGTCACAGGTGTACTAGATGATGTGTTTGGAGCGTCCAACTCCACTTTTCTTAGGGCGACAGCAACATCTATATCTTTCTGAATACGCAATTTCTCTATCTCCAAATCAGTTGCTTTCTGAGCAGTTGCAGCAGCTAATCTTAATTTTTCTTGCTCAGCGTCAATCTTTAGTTTTTCTAGCGCAAGAGCTTGTGCAAGATCTTTTTCTTTCTCTTCCATCTTCATTCTCTCCAATTTCTCCTTTTGTTCTAACTTGTCCTTCTCCAAATCTTGTGTCTTTTTCTTCTCATCATGTTCTAACTGAAGACGTTTTAATTCACGTTCATTCTGTCTTTCAATTCTTGCATTATAGCTGTCAAATTGTGCAGTAGCAAACGCCTCTAATTTCGCTCCTGATTTATTAAATTTAATCCCAATTTCTATAAAGTCCTGAAACGAAGACATGGTTTCCTACCAGAAACTACTTTCTGTTCAAAATATAGTGATATTTATAATGATGAACAATACAAAACTCAATACCTATGTAAGTCGTACAAACCCACCAAGGACATAATTAGAATGTGTTAAATTATGGTGATATTGTTAATGAACACTGCAGTGCTCAATACATGTTATAATAAAAGAAAAAAAAATATGCAAAATTATGCCATGTATATCAATGGGTCCAGACAAATGTACAATGAAAAGATGAAGGCAATGATGTCAATGACAATGATGATGATGATGATGGTATATTTTCAAATACAACACACACAAAAACAAATAAAAATTAACTAAAATAAGACAACAAAAACAATATTCTATATTAAAATGTAAACAAATAATAACTATTAGACACTACAAATAATTCACAACTAAAACGAAACAACCGTCACATTAACAACTAAGGAGAAGAAGGTATAGAAAGCACTATTACAACAACTGACAATGTGAGACATATATATGAAACAATAACAAAACATGATACCTAACGCCACATCTAAACAAAAATGAAATGTTCGCAATGCAAAAAAGGACTGTCAGTATGAATGCGTCAAAGCGCTAAAATTCCTTACATGCAAACCTCACATAAACCTATAGAAAATCACCTTTTATCATACTTCCGAAGATGAATGAAAAAAATGATACCTAAAAAAAAAAAATTGGCAACACTGAACATATAGAATAGAAAAAAAGAAAAATAGCAAAGATGGAGCACGCTATGAAAGCACATGATGCTTTAAACAAGCTGTTAAAATGAAACTAGACATATCTTAAAATACAGACTAAAGTATTTTGGTCTGAACACGGCGTAACGTAGTTTACACTGTCTCGCATGAATCAGGAACATTGAGCCAAAATAGAAACTATAGTTCTGAAAACTTGTTTGATAATATGTCGTCTGGTCGAACTGTTTTATTTATTTCTTAATAATAAGGTCCATAGAGTTTCTTTTATAGATTTATAAATGTTAGTACAAAGTATGGTCCCTGAAAGCCTTCAATGTTTTTGGAAAAACTAGGTTCTCCGTTCGTCTTTAAAATATTCCATAAACAGAAATCATGCGTGTTTGTTGACCTAAATTCCTGCTGACGTTAAAGGTCACGGGGCGTGGCTATGTTGCCGCTGTGCGACAAAAACTTTCGCTTGCACGGGAAGCTCATTTGCCCGATTGCTGGTTTCACCGCAGTTTTTGCAAAAAGGTTCGTTTGCAAGATATTTGATATACACGAACAAAAAACCATTGTTAAACAGCCCAGTTCTTCAAAACAGCTTAAAACACGTTGCCTTAAAAGTGCATCTGAACTCCTGTTTCATGTTCATTCATGTTATAGTTCAATTGACGCAAATGCATTAGGCCTATAGATAAACTTGGTGCACATACTTAATTCAGGCATAAAACATCGCGAGGCACAAGGCTTGGCTACCCATCTGTTGAGGGTGTGTGGTTTATTTATATTTCGTGCTTATTTTTGCTTTTTGCTTTTGCACGACTGTTTGTTTGTATCCAATATAGATAGGAATGTAATGTCCAGGGTTATCTCTTTACGTGCCTGGCGAATAAACATTAATTCTTAGTTTTAACTTACTTTGTGCACACATCACTTTCTCCAACGAAAGTAATAATGACTGAGTGACGGTTTTGTAACTTTAATACACAAGACGAAACTTCAAATCGACCCATTGATGTGGTCAGGCAATAAGAACATAATCAAGATTAATAATAATAATAAAAGTCACTCATTTGCATGAACAATTATGAATGTTAAATGTGCCATACAGTAGTATTCATTCATAACCCTCCACTCCCAAAGGAGCATAGGCCTTCAACAAACACATGCCAAGTCCTCCTGTCACGTGCCATCATCTCAAGTTCTTTCCATGTTCTCCTCATCATTTTCACCTCTGTTTCCAACTCTCTTCTCCATGTACTTCTTGGTCTTCCTCTGCCTCTCTTGCCCTGGGGGTTCCAGAACAAGGACTGCCTTGTAATGCTATCAACAGGTTTCCTCAGTGTGTGTCCTATCCATCGCCATCGTCTTCTTCTCATCTCTTGTTCCACTGGCACTTGTCCAGTTCTTGTCATCAGTTCCACATTGGTAACCTTGTCATACCATTTTAATCCCTCTATTCTACGCAAGCACCCATTTATGAAAGTCTGTAGCTTTTTGGTTGTTGTCTTTGTTGTTCTCCATGTCTCCGAGCCATACAATAGGACTGACTTCACATTTGAGTTGAAGATTCTTATTTTCGTGTTGGATCCTATTTCTCTTGATCTCCATATATTTCCCAATGCAATGAAAGCTCCTCTTGCTTTTTGTATTCTTATTTTGATATCGCTGTCTGTCCCTCCAACTTTGTCTATATACAGTAGTATACTTCCATGTAAAAACAGGAATATACATTAGGGCTATCCACACACGCCCAAACACACATCTCCACCGTAAAACGGCTGGACACTGACTGCGCACTTCGCTAACTCTCTCTCGTTTTTTACCTGCCTTGTTAGCAAAACTTCCCCAGCCAGTCTCATCACGTGACATAGAGTGGCTATTTGGGTGAAATGGCAAAGTGCCAAACTCGGCGTTAAAATTAATGCATTTTCTACTCCCAACAAGTATTGTTCTCGCTTATTCTGAATATCTTGTGAAGACTCCCTGGAGATAGAAGCGTTTTGTTTCATCTATTTACATATCTGCCAAAAGTAATCTTGTGCGAAGGTAGACACATTTGAAGCCCATATTATATATTCTTGAGTTTTGGCCACTGTTGGACCATTACTGCAAAGCAGAGGAGGCAATACCGTCACAGAATCTCCAGGGTAAGAAAGAGAGGCAGAGGTAGACCCAACAACGAACTAGGACAAGAAATGAAAATGATGATTTAGACTTGGACAGAACTTCACCTGATGGTGCGCGACAGAAGGACTTGGCATGTGCTTGTTGAAGGCCTATGCTCCTTGGGGTGCTAAAGGGTGTTGATTTACTGATACGCAGAAAACCCATCACAAAATAAAAATAGAATACGAACTGAGCGCAACGCAGAAGACGGGAACAATAAAAACCTTGTGTGGCACGCGCTTAAAACAAACAAACACTCTCTGGCAGACATACTCAGATGACATAGAAGGCTAAATAAAGTAACTTTTATCTCTAACAGACGATTTGCTTCCTCCATATTCCACCAAGAGAGCGACAAAAAAAAAGTTAAAACCAGATGATATTTTACCAAATGTTAACTTGAATCTCCAAAGAAAAGATCGCGTTCCAGTTTTAATAGTTAAAAAATATAGTGAAGTTCAGTGAGTTAGAACTCGGAAAATATACCCACAATCCTGGGTATCTGAAACCAGATTGTCTACTGTTGTAGGGCGTAGTGGTAATTTATCGAGTTCCATTCTCATGAGATGGCCATACTAATTTATTTTCTGTCTCTCTGCATACCTAATGTACAATGGTATTCGTACAACTTTCCGGAAGTCATCATTTCTCATTGTGTCTCTAATGATAACATTGTTAACTTTTCTTAAGCATCATCTCATTTCACAAGATGTGATTTTTCTCTCCTGTGCTCTGATCAAGGAACACGCTTGACACTGAGCAGTCACGTGCCATCAGCTCAGGTACTTTCCACGTTTTCCTCATCATTTTCACTTCTGTCTCCAGTTCTCTTCTCCGTGTGTTTTTTGGTCTACCCCTGCCTCTGTGTCTCTGTGGTTTCCAGAACAAGAACTGCCTTGCAATGCTATCAACAGGTTTCCATAATGTGTGTCCTATCCATCGCCAGCGTCCTCCTCTCATCTCTTGTTCCACTGGCATTTGTCTGGTTCTTGTCATCAGTTCCACATTTGTGTCCTTGTCATACCATTCCAGTCCCTCTATTCTACGCAAGCACCCAGTTATGAATGTCTGTAACCTTTTTGTTGTTGTTTTTGTTGTTCTCCGTGGTTTCAGAGCCATTCAATAGGACTGACTTGACATTGAATTTGAAGATTCTTATTTTTTATGTTGGATTTGATTTCTCTTGATCTCCACATATATCCCAATGCAATGAAAGCTCCTCTTGCTTTTTGCATTCTTATTTTGATATCATTGTCTGCCCCTCAAACTTAGTCTATATTGCTGCCAAGCTATGTGTATTATTTCATATCGCGTAGCGGTGTTTCCTCAAGTTTGACCTTGTTAAGAAGATGCTATTTATCGTTTGTCGTTTAGTTTTCATATTGATATTCCAGCGTGTGAGCGGTGGTGACAGGCGGTAAGTCACTGCACTGGCTTTTTGACATCTTGTTTCAATTGCTATGTCAGTTCTTCAATTTTCTGTACAAATGATTTCTATGTATTTGAACTCTGGAAGATTATGACCGGTTATGTGAACAACTGAAATGAGCACCCACAGGTTTTAAATCCAAGTCTTGAATGTCAGATTTAATGAAACCCGTCAGATAAAAACTTGCCAACTCCGCCAAAGTAAGTCTCGTTACAGCGTTTTTAGAAATAACGTAGACTTTAGTATTTCGAAATTCACATGTAAATCCCCTTATTTTGCTCGAAGGCGATGCTACCACCCTATTTTTCTAATGGAGCCGACAGTCTTTGAAAACATGTTCTACCGTTTGTTTGTCCTTCCCACATGGACACATAGAGGTCGTCCACATACGACGTTACGCAATTTTGGCCTTTTTTTTTAACCCCCCACCGGTCACATTTCGTCACTAAAAAACCCATTTCCCAATGCAAAGAAAGCTCCTCTAGTTTTCTGTATTCTTATTTTCATAACATCGTCTGTTCCTCCAACTGTCTGGTCACGAAATCCGGTCTTTCTTTTTTCTGGTCTTTCTCTTCACTCCGACATTATTATCTACCACTCTTCTCCCTATATTCATTGTTTACGCTTTCATAGTTGAAGGCTTTCTTGTAACATCTTGTTTTAAATTGTTACTCCCTTAATTTGACCTGAGCGCGTGACCTAATTTTGAAACTATATTGACTTTGTTTGTGCCAAGCGATGTTGCCACATTGACTTCTCGCCGCTCCAGATGGAATAAAAGTCCCCACCGAGACTCATATCAGGGACCCAATACTCAAAAGAGGCATTTGTTTTCCTCTTAACTTGAGGTACAAGTTGCCAGCACTCAACGCTAGACACCAACATTAGATGGATCTTGAAGACATTTGCATTGACAACCTACGCAGTTACCTCGGCCGTGTGCAAGAGACGTGCTGCAGCCACAATAATGGACTATTGACCAGAAGTAGAGTCCGAAGCACTTGTGGGAACCAACAGCGGCTGAATTAGACGCCAACCGACCCCTCACCGTAAAAGTAAGTACCATAACACATCAACCAAGGGACATTTCAAATCTTTTCAATAAGTCCACCACTGTTTAAATCATCCGATGGTGATCAATATCATCTTTTCTTTGGTATAAAGGTAAAGGTACAGGTAGTCCCATAGTAGATACTGCCGTAGGGGTTGAAGTGTTAGAGACTGCACCATACTAGGTCCAGCATCGAGAGGTGGGGTGATCAGTTCCCTCCCGAGCTGCCTTTTCCTTCCCTAACTCAAAGTCAGTTTCTCATTTACAGCTGGGTAGACTGGACCGTGTCGGCACCGTGATTCAAACCTGGCACCCTTGCCACGAGAGACCAGCGCTATAACCACTCTGTCAGACGAACGCTATTCTTTGGTATAAGCAACCTTATTTATTTTTAATCTTGTTAAACTCCATAAGTGACTATTAAACCTGTTTATTTGTAACTATTTACAAGAAAGTATTATCAGGCTGCTAACATAAAAAGTATGATGCCATGTCTCCAGGCGTAGACATTACGTTTTCGACTACAACAATTTTATATCGTTATTATACATATATAATTAACTACTGTAGTGTGTAAGATAATTATATGTATTTGACGTTAAAACGTTAAGAAATGTTTAAGCATTTATTAAGAATGAGTTTTCAGCAGCGTAAAAAATACATTCATCATCAACTTTTAAAAAAATGGCAGTCCTATAGCAGATACCGGCGCAGGAGAAGTGAGCAGGGCCATTTTAACAGGCCAAAGCATACCTCTCGCTACATGGCACTGTGTCGAAGGGCGAGAGCTTAAACGCCGCTGGATTAACAATAACAACAACCAAATAATACCCCGGTTATAGTGATAAAGGCTTTGAACAGCAAAGGCAAAACACCAAGAGCTACCACAACGTCTAAAATCAGCTGTTAAAAGTATATATTACAGAAGCGGGAAATATAATATGTACACGCTAATACTATGCTCATTTTATGGCAGGTTATACCCACGGTGGCGAAATGTAAACAAACAACAAACAAACAAACAAACAAAAATTATCGCTGATGTAGGAAACACTGCTAATTTTGTGTTCCACGTTTTCTTCTTTTCATTAGAGTCACATACAAACGTAATTAAGCTTCTATCCGCTATCCATCTGGGTTTCGCGGAATGTCCCACTGGACTAATCTATATAAATAAAAGGCAAAGTATGTTTCTATGTTCTTAATACAAATCCGCATGCCTTATTATTTTCTTGATGAATTTTGGCAGAGAATCTCTTTAGTTACCGCCGGGCAACGCCATGCAGTTATTTTATAGTTTAATATTGTAATTATGGCATTATGAGTAATTAAAGTTTTTCGTAAGAAATGTAAAGAAGCCATTTATTTTTCAGGGGCCATAATCAAATAAATACATTTCCAATAAATATCAAGAGACGTAACACACATGTTAAAACTATTATTTTATATTTGTTTTTAATGACCATACGTTTGCATATTTTACAAGATAATTAAAAATGTTTAACTAAACATTTTTACTTTAATAGGAAATATAAAAAAACAAACTGAATCACGGAAAGCAATACAAATGATAAAATTATGAATCAAGGGAAACAATCAAAATAATAAAATTATTATTAAAAGGTTGTAATTTACAACTCTATTTTTCTTTATTTTACATAGCAATTTAAATTATTTAAACAGACACTAAATAAAAGAAATTACTTTGATGTAGTATTTAAGTTATTATTATTGTTTATATCACATTTAATTACATTTTACCAAGCAGTTTCTGTTTATTTACCAAATATTACATAGTTTTTCGAAGACTAAGCACATCATACACAAATCAGCAACAGACACAGCTCGGGCGTTGGCGTAGCTGGCGAGTCCTTTCTATGGCTTTATGCTAGCAGATAGATAATGTTAGTCCTTATCAGGACTTAGTATATTTCAACGCTGATCGGGTTAGCAGTCAACAGATTTGACTTCTTTTTTGGGATGGTAAATGCTCTCTGATATAACCAAATAGGTTGAAAGGAACTTGCCTCGCCAGAAGAAAGCAAAAACCGAACCCAAAAAAAAACTTCATAACTGAAACTGACTGCAATATCTTTTTGTAAAAGGAAAGCGTCTTTATCACATTGCTGGACCGAAGGGAAAGTCTTATTACTTTGGTTCTTGCTAAAACTCGGGAGCCGAATAACATTACTTTTGCGATTCTATCATAAGAAATAAGAGTATTTTGGTAAAACTCGGAAGCAAAGTGAAAAGCAAAGTGAAATCACTCTTCCGGTGGAACCGTAAGGAATAACAGTAATTTGTGCGGCTTGCGTTTGCAATTACTGTAAACAAGGCACAAAGATAATCACTTAAACCAGTAGTCATTCTTCTTCTTCTTTGATTCTTAGCCACCGACCGTCAAAGCAGTCAGTGGCCATCACGCCTAGTGGCGTCTTGTAGGGCAACAACACATTGATTCCACTTTGCTCGGTCGGTGGCCATCCTTCGTACAGTGCCCCAACTCTGGTTCATTCTTTGCATCTCAGCCTCCACAGTCCTCCGCCAGGTTGTTTTTGGTCGGTGTCTCTTTCGTTTTCCTTCAGGGGTCCAAAGCATAGCTGTTCTTGTGATGGCATCGGGGTCTCTTCTGAGGACATGGCCAACCCAGCTCCAGCGTCTGCCAGCTATGATGGTGTGCATGTCCTCTTGCTTGCTCCGAGTAAGCAGATCTTGGTTGGTGATGGTATTCGGCCAAAAGATTCGGTGAATTTTTCTTAGGCATGTTGTGTGAAAAGAGGACAATTTCGACATTTCCTTCTCTGTAACTCTCCAGCATTCTGCACCATAGAGAAGCACAGAAAGCACACAGCTCTGCTATAATCTTAATTTTGTGCTTGTGCTGTATTGAGAGGACTTCCAAATGTTTTTTAGGCTAAAAAAGGCTGTTCTTGCCTTATTCATTCTGATGTTGATGTCTTTGCCTGCCCCGCCGTCTGGTGTTACTATGCATCCTAGGATGCATTAGTCATTAACAAACGAAAATTCATTTGCACTCAAATATCAAAATATTATAGTTTGATTTTGACATTTCATAAGTTTCCTAAACAGTTACTAAATAAGTAATTTGTAATTACTGTTAAAAAAATGCACGAGGGTAGTCACTTAAAGCAGTAGTCGTTAATTTAAACGAAAAATATTATAGTTTGATTGTTTGATTTTTACATTTCCTAAGTTTCCTAAACAGGTACAAGAAAACCGGGCAACGCCGGGTACTTACAGCTTCTTCTTCTTCTTCTTCCGTCCTTAGCCACCGACCGTCAAAGCAGTCAGTGGCCATTACGCCTAGTGGCGTCTTAGGGCAACAGCAGACAGGTTTTCTTTGCCATTGTTTCCCATCACACCTATTGGCGTCTTTAGGGCAACGGCAAATCAATCCATTTGCTGTTGTTTCCGTAATCGAAGTGACTGGCAAACGGGTGATCAGCCCGTTGGTGTACTTACAGCTAATCAGACATAAATCTAACGTCCTTTATTTTCAACAGCCAAATGTTTCACAGGTGGGGAAACACGTTAGTTTCAAGTGGATATTATGTTAGCATATGCTTTGCCGCTATCTTCGGCAGTACCCAGGATTTGATAGCATCTAATGAACAAAGGTGTTATTAACGATAACGTTACAGGAAAACACAGGGAAAGATTAATTTTAAAATTACATACAACAAAGTGGGTTTTTGCGCGATAATAGATGAAAGGGCGCAGAAGGAGACAAAGAAAATGAGAATGATGATGAAAAATGTAACAGACGACGAAATAATAGGACCACCTCATCAAACCAGCCCTAAGGCTGTGTTAATACTAGGCACTGAAATGTTTGTTATTGTTATTGTTATACAGAATTGACATCATTGCACTCCGGGCAAACCCATAGGTGCTCAGTCTCCATCAGTATATGTCAAAGAGTGTGAATGCTAACTGTTCCTGTAGCTCGATTGTTGTAAACACGACGGATGCATCCTCTCATACGTCCATCTCTACTAGCCTTACGTTTGATGTAAATTCCAACAGTCTTAACCTTGATGATTCATCTTTTGTAGTGTCATTCTCTAACAGGTGATCATTAATTGTTCTCAGTATATCTCCCGTATCCATATCCAGTGTCCCCACTATGGGTGCTCTTGGTGCTAGTCTGTCAGCTATTTCATTACCACATACCCCAGCATGACCAGGACAGTATACCCACACCAGCTCTTGTAGACTGGAAGCTTCTATGAATGTTTTCCATTCATGACGCAACCAGCCACTATGAACCTTCCGAAGCGTGGACTGACACAATGATGGCCTTTGTTAATGAAGTTTCAGTTATCAACCTTAAGGCTGCATTAACTGAAATTTATGCAGCGGTAGTCTAAGGCAGCGCACTACGCAGTGAATATGCATATATATATATTAGCAACATCCAAAAACGTAAACATGAGTACTTGGAGAGATATGGTAAGGAAAGCGGAGATCTACAGCGGAAAAGGAGGAAAACTCCCCTAGATGAAGTCAATGAAGCCACATTAAACTGGTTCAAACAAATGAGGGCAGTTAACGCCCGAATCTCCGGGCCGGTGATTCAAGAAGTTGCTAAAATATTCGCAAGGGAATTCGGGGTGGCAGAAGATTTCCATGCATCAAGTGGTTGGCTCGAGAAATTTAAACTGCGACACGCGATCTCCCAGAAAGTGTTGTGTGATGAATCCAATGAAGTTCCAGTAGAAGCTGTGGAAGAGTTCATCAAAAAGTTTCCTTACTTCGCCAGAGGCTTCAAAGACGACATCTTTAATGCTGACGAGTGCGGACTCTTTTTCAAGGCGATGCCTGACAGGAGCCTCGCCATGAAGGGTGACAAATGTAAGAGCGGAAAACTTTCCAAAGAACGTTTCACAGTTATGCTTTGCGCTAGCTCAACCGGAGAGAAACTAAAGCCCTTGGTGATTGGTAAATCGGCAAAGCCACGCGCATTCATGAACCTGAAGCCCGAAGACCTCCCCGTCACTTGGAGATCAAACAAATCCGCATGGATGACTGGTGCCCTATTTGAGGAGTGGGTAAGGGACTGAGAAATGAAGAAGAAGAAACGGTCTATTCTACTGACAGTAGACAACTGTCCTGGCCACCCACAAGTGGAACATCTCACAAACGTGACACTGAAATTTCTGCCTCCAAACACGACCTCAAAAACCCAAACTCTTGACCAAGGCATCATCAAAACATTTAAAATGCACTACCGGGCCCAGCTCCTGCAGTGGGTCATTACTAAAACACAGATCTGTGGTCCGCCTGTGGAAGCAACTTCATCCGCTGCCTCAATTAACGCTCTGGATGCTGTCCTCTGGATCAGTTCTGCTTGGAATAAAGTTCAGCCGGAAACGATACAGAAGTGTTTCAAGAAATGTGGATTTGTCACAACCCAAGAGCATGACGTTTTAGCCCCATCGGACAGTCCATCGCCAAAGGCAGAATTCGAAGGAGTAGATTTTGAAGGTTTTGTTGCAATGGATGATCAGGTGGCAACCTGTAATGAACCTGACCCAGAAGGAATTTTCCAAGCGATATTGACGGAAGTACAGACAAGCATAACAGTGCATGAAGCAGCTGGTGAAGTAGAAGAAGCAAGTGACGATGACACAGAAATTGCAGAGACTCCAAAAGAAGAGGCTGTCAGGCATCTGATAATGCAGTTGAAGTCATCTGCTGTAGAAAAATGCCCAGGTATGTTGAATGGTGTAGCCAGCGTTGAGAGTGCTTTCTCCACTTATGTTTGTAATAAGAATAAGACTCAGACCAAGATTGACTCCTTTTTTCAGAAAGAATGATTAAACCATGATAAAACAGATGTTGATGATTTGATTAGATGTTGTGATTATGTATGATTTCGTATGATACTGTATTCTCCAATATAAGCTGTTCAAGGAAGTAAAGTATCAGAACAATAGGCCTCGTTCCGTATGTTGACCACCACCGTATGTTGACCGGTTTGCTACAGTCCCTTGGGTGGTCAACTTATAGAGGTTCTACTATATATATATATATATATTTATTTATTTATTTATTTATTTATTTATTTATTTATTTATATTTATATATATATATATATATATATATATATATATATATATATATATATATATATATATATATATATATATATATATATATATAATATATATATATATATATATATATATATATATATATATATATATATATATATATATATATATATATATATATATATATATATATATATATATATTTATATATTTATATTTATATATTTATATTTATATATTTATATTTATATTTATATATATTTATTTATATTTATTTATATTTATATATATTTATATATATTTATATATTTATATATTTATATTTATTTATATATTTATATTTATTTTTATATTTATATAATAACAATTTAAACCAGTTAAAGTTTATAACAATTATCCAATATTTCAGCGGAGATAAAAATATTAATAAAAATTTTCCACAAGGCAGTTGATAACTATTGCTGAAAGTGGTGTTACTATTCTTTACTCCCTTCTCGGCCCTGGAAGCACATGGGTGTCCTAAAGTGATAAATAAGGATACAAGATATTTTTCATTCCTAAGTAAAAAGGGTGGAAGATTAAACCGGTACAAACGTGTCGGATTTCTGTCAAGCAGCCATTTTCCAAAAGCTCCTAACATACACCATGTAGTTCCCTTGTGGTCTCTGAGAAGACAAATAGTGCTACACTCCTCCCTTCATGCATGTCGTAAAAGACGACTATTAGGATGTTTCGCATGGGGCTGGCAATCTCATCATGTAAAACAAACAGCTATAGCAAACACCGCTGGAAAAGTAAATGAATGCTTTGATGCCAGCATCCCGCTAGGGGACCAGTGGCAGTGGGGGGTTCAATGTTCCATAGGGAGCAATAAGTTAATGAATCTAACATGTAAAACTCATGTCGAATATTGTTTTATATTGTTTCTGGGGGCTGTGATGACTGATAGTGTAAGGTAAATGCAAACAAGAGACGTGGCTACATATAAAGAGATAAAAGCAATAATAAAAAAAAGCTATAGAGAAAACTGGCATAAGGAACCCCCAGTCTCCGATACTGCAGAACCATACTATACATGAGAGGTTCTCGACTGTTTTTTTTGCTCATAGCCCCCTTCCCCCCTTCTGAGCCTCATTTACACCTGTGGTCCCCTCACAGTCGCTGTTAGCGGGAAAAAGGTACTTTACCATCTTACTGTGCCCCCCTAGATATATGGCCATATGGCCTGCGTTGAGAACCACTGACAAATACATTTACCAAGAAGAGACCAAGTGATAATTTTCAGACTAAGAACCGGCCATTGCAGACTCCAATACCATCTGTACAACAGACTCCAATACCATCTGTACAACAAATACCATCTGTACAACAAATACCATCTGTGCAACAAATACCATATGTACGATAAATACCATCTGTACGATAAATACCATCTGTACAACAAATACCATCTGTACAACAAATACCATCTGTACAACAAATACCATCTGTACAACAAATACCATCTGTACAACAAATTTAAAATCAAACAGACAGACAGACAGACAGACAAACAGACAGACAGATAACAAACAGGAGACCACGTGCTCCAAAACTGTCGACTTCACAAGATGAGCAGAGTGGCAGGATGACCTTCTCCATCCCAGTTAAGGGAGAAACTGTATGGTGATGAGAGAAGCCTGAGATGGACTGTCATCTTTATAAGATAGACAATGTGGTATTTGAATGCAAACAACAAAGAAAACAATTTCAAACATGCATATCGTTACACTACTCCAAAAACTGCTACTTAATGTTTTTGTACTAATCTTCGCTATACTTGATTATACAAATGCACATGGTGTTTTCCATTAATTTATGTCGTTCATTCGAAGCAAGCCTTCTTATATACGAATAATTAACATTCTTCGCTTGTTTTAATTAACCTTTTACCCAACAATCAAGCATGTCTGTGTATTCAAATTATTATCCGCGAAACCGCAAAGGCTAGTAAACTTTACCTGAATTGTCAGAGCTGTGCACTTTTTAATTTAGACCTGGTGGTTAATTGAATTACAGACTCGCTTCCAGACGTCTGTGTTTTGTTTGTTTGTAATCTAATCATGACGTATTACTGGAATCGAGGGTGCACGTAAGCGCGAAGCGAGGGTGCACTTAAGCGCAGGCATTTATCACGCGGTTCTTGCTTCCAAAAGGTTTTAGAAACAATAGCTCGATTTTCTCTTAAGGTTTACACTGATTTTCCAGGACAGGTCACTACTTTCAAACAATCATGCAGAAATTTGAAACCCCCCCCCCCCCCCCACACACACACACACACACACACACGCACACACACACAGGCACACGCACACACAGACACACACAGACACAGACACACACATATATATATATATATAGTTTTAATCGATAGTTTCATTTTTAGCAATCTTTCAATTTGTTTTTCTTAAATGCGAGAGCGTTTGCTATGTTAGAGGTTTCTGATACGGAATTACGCAAGTATGGATGGGATCCCGTTGCATGCTCATTGATTCATATTGGGAACACGGTGATAGGCCCGTATTTTCTTGACCATCGTCACACTAGGGGTGATGTGGTCAGCATCACGCCGGCCGCCTTAACCTTCCCAGAGTTGTTCCAGTACGCATTTCATGCGACTGGGTCGACCCCGGAGCCGTTTGCGATCTAAAAAATCAGACCTCAACTGGGGATCGAACCATGGACCACCGAGCTAGGAAACCAGTGCACTAACCACTGCGCTACCGCGGCTCCCATTACGCAAGTATGGTCAATAATAATCGATTGTTAGGTTGCAATTTTTTCAATATTTTCATTATATTGTCATTATAAAAATTAAGATAAAGAAAGTCCTTAGTGATTGTGAAAAAAATGTTATTAATGATTCTTTATCAAATTGTTCGAAATGAATTTATTAATCTTCAATTAAAGAAATTCAAGTAATCGTTAAGGTTTTTTTTTTAATCAATCCCAGCCCTAATATATATGTACTAGTGTAAAAGCCCGTCATAAGACGGGAATTAAATTCAAAAGCACCAATACCTAACGGCAATTTTACTTATTCAAAAGTATTTAACAAAACCACTGTGCATCACCACAGTACACGAACTACGTAGCAGCAGCGAGGATCCCAATGTGTGTATACGGGATCACACATTCTATAAATATATTTTTGTGCACACCGTCATTTGAACATTCTTCTTTGGTAAGTGTTACTATTTTCGGGAGAGTACATATATCTATGGTGCGGAATCCTGGAGAGTTACAAAGAAGGAAATGTCGAAATTGTCATCTTTTCACACAACATGCCTAAGAAAAATTCACCGCATCTTTTAGCCGAATACCATCACCAACCAAGATCTGCTTACTCGGAGCAAGCAAGAGGACATGCACACCATCATAGCTGGCAGACGCTGGAGCTGGGTTGGCCATGTCCTCAGAAGAGACCCCGATGCCATCACAAGAACAGCTATGCTTTGGACCCCTAAAGGAAAACGAAAGAGAGGCCGACCAAAAACAACTTGGCGGAGGACTGTGGAGGCTGAGATGCAAACCAGAGTTGGGGCACTGTACGAAGGATGGCCACCGACCGAGCAAAGTGGAATCAATGTGTTGTTGCCCTACGAGACGCCACCAAGCGTGATGGCCACTGACTGCTTTGACGGTCGGCGGCTAAGGATCAAAGAAGAAGACAAATAAGGGAAACAATACAATGTCTAACTTTCAACCAAAGTTGCATTCCTTAGCGTTACGCACGCACTGAAAGAAAAAGCTGGGATTTTAGATACAGGATGGCACTTTGAGATATAAGCGTTTCACTTTTTTCTCCTTACGGAGCATGGAGATGCCACAGCGGCTGGCGTGTACCCCGAAGCCTGCACGAAGCATTTATATGCTATTGCAGCAGTTGTTTCTGTAGCGATGTGCTTTACGAGGCCAGATAAGTGGAACACCTTGTACGGAGAAATAAAACAACTTGCGAAAACATGCAGAGATCACTACATGACATTGGGCCGAAGGGCGAGAACCCAAGCGCCGCTGGATCAATAACAACAACAACTGTAGCAATGCGTTTCATATGATGAGATTTCCGGTCTCATCAGTCGTCATATACGACATGCGTGTTGCCAGTCTTATCAGTTTTCACATACGACATGCTTCAGTGTGCAGGAATGAAGATTGATGTGGATCGATTGCGAGGTGTTTATTGTTTATTCTCATTAAGGAGAGTGTTGGTTGTACATAGCGTTTAATTTTGTTTTATGGGTTACACATGGCCATTTTAATTATTGTTTAATTGTTGTCTTACTTACTTAGTCGTTCCCCTTCTACCGTGAGGTGTGGAGGTTTGGAAGAGAGAGCGCCAGACCATTCTATCAGCTGTCTTCTTCCTGGCCTGGTTCCATTCTAGTCCTCGGTCCTTCAAAGATTGTCTAATGTTGTCCTCCCAGCGGACTCTGGGTCGTCCTGGAGGTCTGGATCCCTGGCTCTTTGTTTCCCATGCTTGTCGTGGTAGCCGATCTTCTCCCATTCTGCAGACATGGCCAAACCATCTTAGTTGGGACTGTTCTATTTGGGTCTGCAGCGGATGGGATTTTAGGCCTTCACGGATCGTCTGGTTGCGGACCATGTCTCTTCTTGTTACTTCAACCACTTTCCTCAGATACCTCATTTCTGAGGTTTGGATCTGGCTTTTGTGGGTTGTAGTCATTGCCCACGACTCGCATCCATATGTCAAGACTGGGACATAGGTGGAGCGGTATACAGCCATCTTCGTTTTCTTACCAACCTCTCTCTTGCTGAGGAATCCACGATTTATGGCCTGAAAAAGTCTCCCAGCCGCTGCTTTTCGAGTGGCCAACTCTTCTTTGATGCCTCCCTTTCGGTCTATAATAGCTCCGAGATATTTAAAGTGGTCGACCTGCTCCAGGACCTGTTCTCCCAACTTAATCTGATGTTTTTTTTTCTTCTCGTGATATCACCATGGATTTTGTTTTAGAGCTGCTTATGACCATCCCTCTCTTCTCCAGCTCTTCCTTCCAGACTTGCAGGTTGGATTGGAGATGTGCCTCTGATTTAGCAATCAGGGCAACATCATCAGCAAATGCCAGCTCCGAAATATAGACCTGTCTCATCTTCCAGTACCCCACTGAATACTTTCTTGTTCTCTCCTTACATGCCTTGATGACATCGTCCATAAGGAGTATGAAGAGGTAAGGTGATAGGATATCACCTTGTCTTACACCAGTGGTGGTCCTGAACTCTTCTGACTTATGGTTTGCTGTCCTCACATAATTTCTGCAAGACTTGTAGAAGCTCTGTATAGCATGAATCAGAGGTGCTGGAATATTCTTCCTTGCCAAACAGTCCCAAAGTTTGCTCCAGGGGACCCTGTCAAACGCCTTTTCCAGATCTATGAAACAAAGATGGATCTCACTCTTATACTCAAGGGCCTTTTCACTCAGCTGTCTGAGTGTGAAGATTAGGTCTTGAGTACTTCGGTTTGCTCGGAATCCGCACTGGACCTCATCCAATTGTGGCTCAGCTAGGCGTCGGAGTCTCTGCTCTAGGATTCTAGAGTAGATTTTTACCAGGGACACTGAGAAGGGATATGCCTCTATGGTTTCCACATTGTCGATTGTCACCCTTTTTGAAAATTGGTGTTATGATGGCAATCTCCCAATCCTTTGGTATGGTCTTGTTGCACCATGCTGCCTGTAGGACCTTTAAGAGTAATAGGTCGCCTGATGCTCCCATGTACTTAACCATTTCTGGTGTTATACCATCATGCCCTGCTGCTTTGCCCATCTTGATTTTCTCTAGTGCTGCCCTCAGTTCTTCCATCTTTATGTCATCTTCACCATCATTGGTTTCCTCTTCTGTGTCAGTGGTTATCATTTCTGATGCTTCATCATGCTCACCATCCAGGAGTTCTGAGAAATATTCTTTCCATCTTTCCATTACTTGCTTCGGGGCAGTAAGCAATTTGCCTTGCTTGTCCTTTATAAATTTGAGAGGGCATTGTTTTTCTTTCCTCGTGTTCTTTAGGGTCTTATAGAACAATTTCTGGTTTTCTTGTGCATCTTTTTCTAGCTTTTCTCCAAATTCTTCCCAGGACTTCTGTTTTGCTGCTAGCACTTTGTTCTTTGCTTCTGTTCTGAGTGTCACATATTCTCTATATTTTTTCCATTTGTCCTGTTGTGTTTTTAGCTCCTAAGTATTGTTTCCATGCCATTTTCTTCTCTCTTATTTTCTCTTTGACTTCCTCTGTCCACCAAGGTGTCCTCTTTCTCTGGTTCCCAAGTCGGACTTCACCGCATGCTTCTGCAGCAGCTGTCTTTATGATATCCTTGAATTTATTCCAGAGGGTTTCCAAGTCATCAGGTCGTTCTTCTGTGTTGCTCACTGCTGTAGCAATAAGCCCCTGATATCTGGTCTTAATTTCTGGCTCTCTCAGCTTGTAGGTCCTAATGCTCATTTCTCCTGCTCGTTTACTTGGTTTCTTGCGTGATGTTGGGCAGTTCCTAGGCTGAGCAACTCTTTCAGTTGTTCGTTTGATTGTTAGCAGGTAGTGATCACTTCCAATCTCTGGCCCCCTCCAGACTCTTCCATCTCGGACATATCTGAATGAGCTTCTCCGAACAATGGCATAGTCGATCACTGACTTCTCATTCTTGGTTGGTTCACATCTAGTGTATGCATGTATGCGCTTATGGGGGAACTTTGTGTTTGTAATGATCAGATTCTGCTCACTGCAGAATCTAAGGAGTCGCTTTCCATTGTCATTGAGAGTATCTTCTCCATATCTTCCGATAACTCCACCCCATCTAGCATGGTCATTTCCAACTCTGGCATTAAAATCTCCGAGCATAATAACTTCATCTAGGCAGTCATCCACTGTCCTTTGAAGCAGCTCGAAGAATTCCTCCTTGACCTCTGCTCTCTCATCCTCATTTGGCCCATACACTATGACCAGGGTGACTATGGTTTCTCCTTCTTTTAGTTTTACAACCATAATTCGCTCCGAGACAAAGTTCCATCCCTTGATACTATCTTTTTGATTTTGGGCCACAATGCAACCCACGCCCCCTTTAGCCCTTTCAGATATGGGTACACCACTGTAGAGCAACGTGTTGCCATCGAGATCCATGACTCCTTGTCCTTTTTTCTTCGTTTCCGTTATAGCCAGGATTTCTAGTTTTGCTTTCCTCATCTCTTCCACCAGCTCCTCTTCCTTCCCATTTATACTTCTTGTGTTCCAAGTTCCATAAGTCGTAGTCCGTAGTCCGTTCCAGTTCGTCGCCTTTAGAATCAGTCCGGTTTTCTCTCTTGTAGTTCGCGTAATCATGATTTAAAGCAAACAGGTGATTGGCCTGTTGTGCCTTTGCATGGTGGAGGGGCTGCCTCCTTACGGCCTCCATGCAGGCCGCCCTCCTCCTTTTTCATCCGGGCTTGGGACCGGCATTGGCGGAGTTAATTGTTGTCACGGAATGGAATGATGTAGGATGGTTTAGGAGAGCACGTGGGTTCACTTGGGGATTTAAGTATTTGTCTTCTCGCTACTTATGGAACATGGAGCTACCACTGTGGCTGGCCTCCACAGAAAGCCTGCACAAAGCATTCATACGCTCCATCATCAGTGGTTTATGTAGCAGTTTGTGTTACATGGTGAGATTGCTAATCCCATACACATCACTATACTAGTCGCATTAGACGACATGCATGAAAGTGTGTATGTGTATAACAGTGGGATGCTTCAGGTGGCGTAGAAGAACGGGTTGTTCGGCAAGTGAAAGTATGATGTGGCTCGTTGTTTGATTATTATGGTTTTAACTAGTCAGTGCTTTATTTTCGTTTCAGGTTAGCACATGAGCAATGGCTGGGTGTTCGTTTGATTGTTTGCATTGTTGGTTTGTTAAATACTTAATGTTGCTGAATGCGTTGTACCAATCAATACGACCTCTGCCTTATAATCAATAGTTTTTATTAGTGTACGGGTCTGGTGCGAGTGTGATTTGGCCGCAAGTCAATAACGTAGATCCCATGTATCTGCCCACATCTTCGCCCACACTATCACACAAACATAACAGTTATTTGTAATTATGGTAATTGTTGAGAGTAAATTAATATGAAACAAATATAAAGGTATGTTATCAGGCACTCGCAGGAAATAAAGAAGTAGAACACCAGACAACAGAAAAACAACAGACATGAGTGGCTTACCCAGGATTTGAACACTGGACCTTCCGTGCGACAACCCCGCCTAGCCATGCAAGTGAATCACACTATCCGTTCTGCCATCTACGCATCATCAAAAATGATGTTTCAATGGCAGGTCAATAGTGCGAACCACAATACACGACACCAGAAGTCCTCCATGGGCAGTTCAGCCTATTAATGACGCAATCACTTCTGTTGTATTTCTATCAAGCAGTATAGGCCGAATCCAACAAGACCCTTAGGACCTTAATACTGTGTCCAGTAAATGATAGTAGACTAGAACAGTGAGAACAGGATAGTGGGTAGGTTTGGTATTGTACAAACATTTATTACAAATAAGGGAGGGAAACCTGAGGCCTGTAAACAGTAAATTAATATGAAACAAATATAAAGGTATGTTATCAGGCACTCGCAGGAAATAAAGAAGTAGAACACCAGACAACAGAAAAAACAACAGACATGAGTGGCTTACCCAGGATTTGAACACTGGACCTTCCGTGCGACAACCCCGCCTAGCCATGCAAGCGAATCACACTATCCGTTCTGCCATCTACGCATCATCAAAAATGATGTTTCAATGGCAGGTCAATAGTGCGAACCACAATACACGACACCAGAAGTCCTCCATGGGCAGTTCAGCCTATTAATGACGCAATCACTTCTGTTGTATTTCTATCAAGCAGTATAGGCCGAATCCAACAAGACCCTTAGGACCTTAATACTGTGTCCAGTAAATGATAGTAGACTAGAACAGTGAGAACAGGATAGTGGGTAGGTTTGGTATTGTACAAACATTTATTACAAATAAGGGAGGGAAACCTGAGGCCTGTAAACAGTAAATTAATATGAAACAAATATAAAGGTATGTTATCAGGCACTCGCAGGAAATAAAGAAGTAGAACACCAGACAACAGAAAAACAACAGACATGAGTGGCTTACCCAGGATTTGAACACTGGACCTTCCGTGCGACAACCCCGCCTAGCCATGCAAGCGAATCACACTATCCGTTCTGCCATCTACGCATCATCAAAAATGATGTTTCAATGGCAGGTCAATAGTGCAAACCACAATACACGACACCAGAAGTCCTCCATGGGCAGTTCAGCCTATTAATGACGCAATCACTTCTGTTGTATTTCTATCAAGCAGTATAGGCCGAATCCAACAAGACCCTTAGGACCTTAATACTGTGTCCAGTAAATGATAGTAGACTAGAACAGTGAGAACAGGATAGTGGGTAGGTTTGGTATTGTACAAACATTTATTACAAAAAGAAGTGATTGCGTCATTAATAGGCTGAACTGCCCATGGAGGACTTCTGGTGTCGTGTATTGTGGTTCGCACTATTGACCTGCCATTGAAACATCATTTTTGATGATGCGTAGATGGCAGAACGGATAGTGTGATTCGCTTGCATGGCTAGGCGGGGTTGTCGCACGGAAGGTCCAGTGTTCAAATCCTGGGTAAGCCACTCATGTCTGTTGTTTTTCTGTTGTCTGGTGTTCTACTTCTTTATTTCCTGCGAGTGCCTGATAACATACCTTTATATTTGTTTCATATTAATTTACTGTTTACAGGCCTCAGGTTTCCCTCCCTTATTTGTAATAAATGTTTGTACAATACCAAACCTACCCACTATCCTGTTCTCACTGTTCTAGTCTACTATCATTTACTGGACACAGTATTAAGGTCCTAAGGGTCTTGTTGGATTCGGCCTATACTGCTTGATAGAAATACAACAGAAGTGATTGCGTCATTAATAGGCTGAACTGCCCATGGAGGACTTCTGGTGTCGTGTATTGTGGTTCGCACTATTGACCTGCCATTGAAACATCATTTTTGATGATGCGTAGATGGCAGAACGGATAGTGTGATTCGCTTGCATGGCTAGGCGGGGTTGTCGCACGGAAGGTCCAGTGTTCAAATCCTGGGTAAGCCACTCATGTCTGTTGTTTTTCTGTTGTCTGGTGTTCTACTTCTTTATTTCCTGCGAGTGCCTGATAACATACCTTTATATTTGTTTCATATTAATTGACTGTTTACAGGCCTCAGGTTTCCCTCCCTTATTTGTAATAAATGTTTGTACAATACCAAACCTACCCACTATCCTGTTCTCACTGTTCTAGTCTACTATCATTTACTGGACACAGTATTAAGGTCCTAAGGGTCTTGTTGGATTCGGCCTATACTGCTTGATAGAAATACAACAGAAGTGATTGCGTCATTAATAGGCTGAACTGCCCATGGAGGACTTCTGGTGTCGTGTATTGTGGTTCGCACTATTGACCTGCCATTGAAACATCATTTTTGATGATGCGTAGATGGCAGAACGGATAGTGTGATTCGCTTGCATGGCTAGGCGGGGTTGTCGCACGGAAGGTCCAGTGTTCAAATCCTGGGTAAGCCACTCATGTCTGTTGTTTTTCTGTTGTCTGGTGTTCTACTTCTTTATTTCCTGCGAGTGCCTGATAACATACCTTTATATTTGTTTCATATTAATTTACTGTTTACAGGCCTCAGGTTTCCCTCCCTTATTTGTAATAAATAATTGTTGAGAGCCTTTTTTTGCGCACCACATAGGTCGATATATTTGAAGACTATGTGATGCACAAAAAGGCATGGATGCGAATGTGTTTATGCGTGGTTGTGAGGATGACGCGTGATTGTTTGGGGTAACAACGGGAGATTATTGGTTTGTGTACTGATGTACTAGCAGTGTCCGATGATAGGGAAGGTGTCCTTAAGGACTTACTGTTTGTTTATGATCAGTATCTGGATCATGTTCGATTGAACCATATGTAATTGAGAGGAAGGGGAATATATTCATATGGATTATATATATAAATATATAAATATATAAATATAAATATAAATATAAATATATAAATATATAAATATATAAATATATAAATATAAATATATATAAATATAAATATATATATATATATATATATATATATATATATATATATATATATATATATATATATATATATATATATATATATATATATATATATATATATATATATATATATATATATATATATATATATATATATATATATATATATATATATATATATATATATATATATATATATATATATATATATATATATATATATATATATATATATATATATATATATATATATATATATATATATATATATATAAGAAGCAGTGTGGAATCTAAGGATCGATGACATCTGGTTGCTAGAACTTTGTTCATAGGCTGATGATGGTTCTTCTATCGGCCAACTTGTGGCTTGTAAAAATATATCTCTCTCTGGGTTTTGTAAGTCCAGTTATTAAAAAACAAATTTATTGTCCTTCAATACTCTCTGGTGTGTGCCCGTTCACAAATGAAATTGGTGACGCACAGCCAAGAAAAGGAGAAAATAACAAATCCAAAAAAGGAAAAAGAAAAAGACCGCTGGCTGCCCTTGTGATCAGGTCTGCGAAGAATACAAGAAACATTTATATTAAAAAATTATGCTAATCCTATATCTACACACACAGACGGGGAGAAGACGATCTCTTCTTCACTCCGTCAGTCCTGATTAAATTTAAAAGGCATACGGTGTTTCATTACTCCTACCCGTCAACAAATTCCGCTGGCAGCTGAGTTCAGACGGGTCTGAGTTATGTTAACTCGCCCGCCCTTGCTCGCCGGCGTCAGCGTACAATGAAAATTATCATTTAATCTGTCCATACGCTGTCGTGTAAAATTCTAATCCACATATATAAATTAAAAAGTAAATGTAAAGCCTAACAAATAACTTCAATAAAAGGAAAGAAGAATGGTAAAGAACAGTGCTGTCACAATGACTGTACTCGAAATCCCCCTTGTTTTCTAATTCGTCTGCAAATTATAACGTTCCACGTTGATAGTAAAAGCCTACTGCAGCATACACGCGTTTCCACAACTCAATAAAACGTGTACTGCCTTTCTAAGAAAAACCTTGAGATACGCAAGCTGACCTATATTTAATATTCCATTCATGTCATTTTATACACTAAGTTACCATAAACGAAAGACATATGGAATTAGGATAGAGAGAAGGGAGGGCTGAAAGCCGGAACGCATGCCACACTAAACACGCGTCTCGCTATACAATTACTACCATCACGCGTGTAAGGCCACAAGCACTAGCTTTTTTCAAATCGACAGTGATAAAAAAACACTACCCATACGAGAGTTAGGTTTAAAAAAACTTACAAAACGCTTATTAGGAAACATGACATTCTACTGTTTTATGTCTAAAATCCTGACATTAGTCTGACAGTACAGCAGGATAGGTGGCGGTTATAAACATAAAAAATAAAAAAAAAACTACACGACTATCCTAGAAAATGCATATTTTGAACGCAGCCCCTTAGCCCCATTAAATTTATATATTTGGGTTCCTTAGGACTTGCTGACAAAGAATATGTTAAACGTTACGCAAACAGTCTAGGAATTAACAAATTATAGCCAAAAGAAATAGTGAGGGTGTCAGACAACACCAAAATCAGAATCGCTCAGTGGCAGATTTTGACACCACCATTGTACGGGAAATAGGTCCCCATGTTAAATCCTATTTGATTGGAGCGCAATAAATGTAAGGTTAAACACGATTAGTCGGGCTACAAATACTATCTTTTGTTGTTAGGGGAGACGGAAGGAAGGGTACTTTTTTTCAAACGCTTGGGTAAACATGGCTCGATTGGTTAGACCCGCCAATATAGTCAATTAGGAGCGTCAGGTCAGCACCACATTTTCAAATAAACTTACTAAAGAACCAGTGCGTTGAGCGCCAGTGCATATTTTTCTAAATAAAAGCCTGGGACATCGGCAGATCGAAATTGTGCTATATTCATTGCCAGTCAACGTAACTGTGTATTATTCCATGAATTGTGGTAAGCTTGATATATTCAATATCTTTTTAATGAAAATTGAATGTGAATTGATAATTTATGTCTGTATATGTGTGTGGTTCAGTAGCGAACATGAGGCAAGGCCTATATAGTGCTCCAACCTGAACAGAAGGTGTCGGAGAAAAGTAAAACTGCATGGAATGGCCAAACAGTACACTGACACCTATCTTATTGACTAGAAGAACTAATGCTGGAATTGCAGAGGCGTAGTGACCATTAGGGAGGAGTATACTGGTGTAAATTATTTCAGATGAAGCTGACAGTTGGCCTACCGCTCTGAACTCAGTGTTTGTCATGTATTGTGTTCAGTCTGGAAATAGATTGTAAATTAGTTATGAAGTAGGAGGTACAACCTTCTTGTTTCAGGGACTGTGGTCCTAAAGTTATTGAGCAGCACCTAGTCTGAGATTTGCTGATTCTGGAGGCTGACAGCATACTCCTGGGTCCAGATAGCGACTAGTGAGGTGTCTCCAGAACACAGGGGAGCAATCGAGCAGAGGAGTCTTTTCCTGCCGCCATCACGAAAGTTAAGCCTCTGTGGCCAGTGGAGCTCAACATTATGTGTCCCCTCAAAAATTGACATTATAGAAAAAAAAAAGAGGGACAATACCTTGTTTAAATTGACAGGAACTGTGAACTTTTTTCCCCATACTATTTCCCAGATAAACAAACACTTGAAGTCATGATGACAAATAACAACGTAGCTTGAAAAACAAAACCAGTATTACCTCATAGTACTACTACACAACTGACACACATAGGATAATATTAATAAAATATGTCCCTACAAGGTTCATATTTATAAATTATGTATATATGGATTGTGATTACAATTGATTGTGATTCCTGGTTCACTTTGTAGTTGAATCAGGATATATATATAGTAGTGAAAGTAATTAATACATAAATATTTGAAACTTTACCAGTGACTCATTTAAGATAGTCTTATAGAGTGTTAAATGTGTGTGAGTGTCACAGTGTTGTCAAGTGTGGTGGAATAAATTAAATTGTTTATCTGTCTGTTGTTGTTGTGACTTACACTTCATCATTTACATAACCCTAGACATTTAACGTAGTCATCACAATATTCCAGAATAATTCTGACTGAGACATAAATGTGGTAGCAAGTAAGGTTATCTGTAAAACACTACACCTATTAGATACAGATACCTTCACAGCTGATCTCAGTCAGTACACTAAGTCCCCTATAAATATTTATATCATCCCACTTTACCACATATATTGGGGTCTCGCTCCCGGGATTTTGAATCTTTCCCTATTAAAAATATTGGGGGTAATTCACTTCAGGGAATAATATAAATTAAAAAGGTATCCTTGGGTGAAAATAAATAACGTTGAGCTCTCAGTGCCTGTGGTGTCTTTGGATAAGTAATATCAGATTGTATTGTTTAGTTAGACATTATATAAATTTACCTGTTAGAAAATGGCGGACCTGGCCAAATTTCGATCTGCTGCTGTACAGACTGCAAAAGAGTTAGGAATGGACGGGCAAATTATGATTGCTTATGTCACTGCTGAATGTGACAAATATATTGAACGGGAAGAAAGAAGATTAGAAAAAGAGGCCGAAAGAAAGTTAGAGGCTGAAAAGGAAATTAAGAGGTTGCAGATTGAGGCTGAGGCTAAGAGGCTGCAGATTGAGGCTGACAAGGAGGCTAAAGCATTGGAGGCAGATAAGGAGATTAAAAGGCTCCAATTAGAAGAACAAAAGGCAGAAAGAGAGGAAAGAAGATTGGCTGCAGAGAGGGAAGCAGAAAGAGAGGAAAGAAGATTGGCTGCAGAGAGGGAAGCAGAAAAGGAGGAGAAGAGATTACAAAGGGAACATGAGTTACGACTAAGGGAGTTTGAGTTTCAGGGCCATGCTCCTGAAAATGGTGCCAGTCCCTTTGCCTCTGATGCCACTGCTAGTCAGGGAGCCTCAACCTCAGCTATGAATTTTCATTTAGATCATTTTGTTGAGAAAGACGATGATATTGAGAGCTATCTAAATAGATATGAACTATTAGCTACCACATATGGGTTAGAAAGAGAAAGGTGGAGCTTAAAGTTATCTCAAGGGCTTCGTGGGGCAGCTTATGAAGTTTTAGCCAAAATGAGCAGAGGTGATCAGGAAAATTTTGACATGCTAAAGCAGGCTCTTTTGTTAAGATATGAAAAGAACGCAGAATTTTATAGGAAAAAATTTAGTAATGCTAAACTACTGTCAGGTGAAACCTATCACCAGTTCTCTGCACGGTTAGAGACATACTTGGAGAAATGGACTTCTCTGGGGGAAAACCCAAGATCTTAAGGAAATGGTCCTTATAGAACAACTAAGAGAGTCCATGGCTCCAGACCTGAGAAAGTTTCTCATGGAACAAGGTGCAGAGAGGCTGGGTCAGTTGCTAAATGTTGCAGAAAGGTATAAAGCGGCTCAGGCAGAGGTATCAGGTAATAAAAAGAAACAGGTGGATAATTTTAGGGCACCACAGAACTTTAATAAATTTGATCCTAGAGATCAAAACAAAGGTAAGCACCAATTTGATAGGCCACGGTATGACAATAAAAATAAAACCCCACAATTCGATGAAAGGAAATATGATGAAAGAAAATCTTTCAACCAAGGGAAAAGGTGGTGTAAAAATTGTAAGATGAACAATCATGACACTGACCATTGTAGAAGGAAACCTCCTCATTGTGCTGCTATGACATCTGGAAAAAAGGAAAAAAAGGTCAAACCTGCGGAACTACAGGAACCATACCACCCCCCAGTGTGTGAAGATGTCATCTGTAATGGTGTCACTATAAGGTGTTTATATGATACCGGTTTAGATTACGATTCCGTTGTGAGTTCTCACCTGGTGCAGGCAGATCAATACACCACAGAAACAGTGGAGATTCAAACTGCAACCAAGGATGTAGCTACCATGACACTTCCCGTCGCCCGGATAAAGGTGAAAACGCGATATGTGGAAGGAATCATAAAAGCAGCAGTGATAAATGAGCCAATCTACCCTCTGATATTGGGGTGTAGATATGTCTTCTTGAGGAATCCCAAGAGACCTGTGATATTGGCAACAGTGCAGACCAGATCACAGTCTAAAAAGGAGGAGGATAATCCAATAAATACTCATCCAGATGAGATGAGGAAGGCACAGGCTGAGGACAAAACACTCAAGCCGTGTTTCAAGAAGTTGCCCAAAACCCATACACCTCCAGGCAAGGGAGAATTTTATATGAAGAACAAACTGATTTATAGGAAGGCTGGATCTGAATCCAATGGTCACGGACAGCTGGTCCTTCCCACTTTATATAGGACTAAAGTGTTGGAACTAGGGCATGCGATTCCCTTCAGTGGTCATATGGGGATCAGCGCAACAGGACAGCGTATAGCTTGTCACTATTTCTGGCCAGGGATAACTGAAGATATCAAACGATATGTAAAATCCTGTCCAGAGTGCCAACGAGTAGCACCTAAACATTGGACTGCACCAGCAACTCTGGGGGAAATGCCCATAGTTGGAACACCCTTTGAGAGAGTTGCCGTGGATCTTGTGGGACCTCTCACCCGAACCAAGAGAAGGAACAGCTACATTCTGACTCTGGTGGACACTTGTTCTATGTGGGGAGAGGCGGTAGCCCTGTCATCGATTGATTCTAAGTATGTGGCAGAGGCATTACTCACAATTTTCACAAGGTTAGGCTTTCCCAATCAAATCTTGACTGATAATGGCTCTCAGTTCAAGGGGAAACTAACAGAAGAAGTTTTCAGGATCTTCCAGGCCAAACACTTCCATTGTAGTGTGTACCACCCACAAGGGAAGGGCCAAGTGGAAAGATTTAATGGCCCGTTGATGTCGATCCTGAGAAAGTTGGCACACGAAAAACCAGATACATGGGATCATTACCTTCACGCCGCCCTCTTTGCTTATCGGGAGGTACCCCATAGTTCAACCGGAATGGCCCCGGCAACATTATTATTTGGAAGGCCAATAAAAGGTCCACTGGAAGCGCTGTTAAGAACGTGGACTGATGAAAAGGCAGAGGAAAACATTACATCCTCATACCAATATGTGAATGAGCTGACCACTCGTTTAAAAACTGGCTGGAAACTTGCCAATGAAAATTTGAGACAAGCCAGGAAGAAACATGCTGCCTATTATAACAGGAAAGCTAAAGACAGAGATTTGGCTGTGGGAGAGAAGGTACTGCTTCTTCTCCCCGGTAGTCAGAATAAGTTACAAATTGGATGGCAAGGTCCATATACAGTTCTAGAGAAGGTGTCTAGAACCAATTATAAGATAGATAAGAAGGGGAAAGAAAAAATCTATCATGTGAATCTCCTGAAGAAATATTTGGAAAAAGAACATCAGGAAGAGACACACTTGTTGACCTTGTCCATTGCCATGGAGATGAAAAAGGAACCACTTTCATCATTTGAATATCCATTACACCCCTGTGAGACAGCGGCACAGGTGAAAATCAATACACATTTAACGAAAACTCAGAAAGAGAGAGTGCAACAGGTTCTAGATAATCATGCAGAGGTGTTAACAGACCGACCAGGGCATACAAACCTATTGGAATATGATATGAAGCTGATAGACCCAACACCTGTATGTATGAAACCCTATTCGATTCCTTTTGCTAAGGAGAAAGCTTTGAAGGAAGAGATAGACTATTTGTTGAAAGAAGGAATTATTTCACACAGTGAATCTTCGTATAGTTCCAGTGTTGTACTTTTAAGGAAACCCTCTGGAGAACATAGACTCTGTATAGATTACAGGAGACTGAATGCTATTACAGAAGGACAGGTGGATCCATTGCCGGATGCAAATCAGTTGTTTGCCAGACTAAATAAAGCTAAATATTTCTCAAAAGTGGATCTGAGTAAAGGATACTATCAGATTCCAGTAAAGCTTGAGGTTAGACCATACCTAGCTTTTAGTACCTCAGAAGGACACTATGAGTTTAATAGATTGCCATTTGGATTGAAGAATGCGCCTAGTGTCTTCTCTAGAATGATGAGAAAATTATTGGACCCTCTGAATAACCCATGCATCACAAATTTCATGGATGATATCCTTATAGCAACAGAAACATTTGAGGAACACATTGACTGTCTGAACATGCTGTTTAATCGACTTAGGGAAGCGAATTTAACAGCCCGACCAACCAAATGTTGCGTTGGATGTAAAGAATTAGAATTCTTGGGACACACAGTTTATCAGGGAAACATGACCCCTGACCCAAAGAATTTAGAGAAACTAAAGAAAGCCCCGAGACCACAAACCAAGAAAGACGTGAGATCCTTTGTCTCATTATGTGGTTTCTACCAAAAGTATATCAAAAACTTTAATTCCATATGTGCACCGTTAACTGATTTGACACGTAAGGGAAATCCAGATCGAATTACATGGACACCACAATGTGAAATGGCTTACCAAGAATTGAAGGAAAAGCTCACAAGTAAATCTATTTTGAAATTACCTGACTTAAGTCAAGAATTCATAGTAAGGACGGATGCCAGTAATATTGGGTTAGGTGCGACTCTGCTACAGAAATCAGATGCATTAGATGGGGAATTAAGCCCAGTGGCATATGCTAGCAGAAAGTTGAATAAAGCTGAAACCAATTACTCAACTAGCGAAAAGGAATGTCTTGCAGTAATATGGGCGATAAAGAAATTCAATATTTATCTGTATGGTAAGGCATTTAAGTTGCAAACGGATCACAAACCCTTGTCGTTTCTAGCGCAAGCTAGACATGAAAATTCTAGATTACTCCGTTGGTCATTACTGATGCACCATATGAGTTTAGCATAGAGTATATAAGTGGAAAAACAAATCTGGGAGCGGATTTTTTAAGCCGCCATCCGTGTGATGAGAATCACCCTAAGCCCCAGGAAAGATAATAAATTTCTCTATGTGTATATAGAATTATAGACTGACATATAACGTCTGTTTCAAGTGGGGAGAATTTGTCGTGTAAAATTCTAATCCACATATATAAATTAAAAAGTAAATGTAAAGCCTAACAAATAACTTCAATAAAAGGAAAGAAGAATGGTAAAGAACAGTGCTGTCACAATGACTGTACTCGAAATCCCCCTTGTTTTCTAATTCGTCTGCAAATTATAACGTTCCACGTTGATAGTAAAAGCCTACTGCAGCATACACGCGTTTCCACAACTCAATAAAACGTGTACTGCCTTTCTAAGAAAAACCTTGAGATACGCAAGCTGACCTATATTT
This sequence comes from Oreohelix idahoensis, assembly GCA_024509875.1. Lineage (NCBI taxonomy): Eukaryota > Metazoa > Mollusca > Gastropoda > Stylommatophora > Oreohelicidae > Oreohelix > Oreohelix idahoensis. The sequence continues at coordinate 221,743 of JAMPIV010018979.1, forward strand.
AATATTCCATTCATGTCATTTTATACACTAAGTTACCATAAACGAAAGACATATGGAATTAGGATAGAGAGAAGGGAGGGCTGAAAGCCGGAACGCATGCCACACTAAACACGCGTCTCGCTATACAATTACTACCATCACGCGTGTAAGGCCACAAGCACTAGCTTTTTTCAAATCGACAGTGATAAAAAAAACACTACCCATACGAGAGTTAGGTTTAAAAAAACTTACAAAACGCTTATTAGGAAACATGACATTCTACTGTTTTATGTCTAAAATCCTGACATTAGTCTGACAGTACAGCAGGACAGGTGGCGGTTCTAAACATAAAAAATAAAAAAAAACAACTACACGACTATCCTAGAAAATGCATATTTTGAACGCAGCCCCTTAGCCCCATTAAATTTATATATTTGGGTTCCTTAGGACTTGCTGACAAAGAATATGTTAAACGTTACGCAAACAGTCTAGGAATTAACAAATTATAGCCAAAAGAAATAGTGATGGTGTCAGACAACACCAAAATCAGAATCGCTCAGTGGCAGATTTTGACACCACCATTGTACGGGAAATAGGTCCCCATGTTAAATCCTATTTGATTGGAGCGCAATAAATGTAAGGCTAAACACGATTAGTCGGGCTACAAATACTATCTTTTGTTGTTAGGGGAGACGGAAGGAAGGGTACTTTTTTTCAAACGCTTGGGTAAACATGGCTCGATTGGTTAGACCCGCCAATATAGTCAATTAGGAGCGTCAGGTCAGCACCACATTTTCAAATAAACTTACTAAAGAACCAGTGCGTTGAGCGCCAGTGCATATTTTTCTAAATAAAAGCCTGGGACATCGGCAGATCGAAATTGTGCTATATTCATTGCCAGTCAACGTAACTGTGTATTATTCCATGAATTGTGGTAAGCTTGATATATTCAATATCTTTTTAATGAAAATTGAATGTGAATTGATAATTTATGTCTGTATATATGTGTGTGGTTCAGTAGCGAACATGAGGCAAGGCCTATATAGTGCTCCAACCTGAACAGAAGGTGTCGGAGAAAAGTAAAACTGCATGGAATGGCCAAACAGTACACTGACACCTATCTTATTGACTAGAAGAACTAATGCTGGAATTGCAGAGGCGTAGTGACCATTAGGGAGGAGTATACTGGTGTAAATTATTTCAGATGAAGCTGACAGTTGGCCTACCGCTCTGAACTCAGTGTTCAGTCTGGAAATAGATTGTAAATTAGTTATGAAGTAGGAGGTACAACCTTCTTGTTTCAGGGACTGTGGTCCTAAAGTTATTGAGCAGCACCTGGTCTGAGATTTGCTGATTCTGGAGGCTGACAGCATACTCCTGGGTCCAGATAGCGACTAGTGAGGTGTCTCCAGAACACAGGGGAGCAATCGAGCAGAGGAGTCTTTTCCTGCCGCCATCACGAAAGTTAAGCCTCTGTGGCCAGTGGAGCTCAACATTATATGTCCCCTCAAAAATTGACATTATAGAAAAAAAGAGGGACAATACCTTGTTTAAATTGACAGGAACTGTGAACTTTTTCCCCATACTATTTCCCAGATAAACAAACACTTGAAGTCATGATGACAAATAACAACGTAGCTTGAAAAACAAAACCAGTATTACCTCATAGTACTACTACACAACTGACACACATAGGATAATATTAATAAAATATGTCCCTACAAGGTCCATATTTATAAATTATGTATATATGGATTGTGATTACAATTGATTGTGATTCCTGGTTCACTTTGTAGTTGAATCAGGATATATATATAGTAGTGAAAGTAATTAATACATAAATATTTGAAACTTTACCAGTGACTCATTTAAGATAGTCTTATAGAGTGTTAAATGTGTGTGAGTGTCACAGTGTTGTCAAGTGTGGTGGAATATATTAAATTGTTTATCTGTCTGTTGTTGTTGTGACTTACACTTCATCATTTACATAACCCTAGACATTTAACGTAGTCATCACAATATTCCAGAATAATTCTGACTGAGACATAAATGTGGTAGCAAGTAAGGTTATCTGTAAAACACTACACCTATTAGATACAGATACCTTCACAGCTGATCTCAGTCAGTACACTAAGTCCCCTATAAATATTTATATCATCCCACTTTACCACATACGCGCTGCCTAAACAATGATTGCCTGTCATTAAATAGCTATTAAATTTGTCGGCATCTGTTGGCTTTGCCGTATATGATTAAAATAATAGACACTATAACAAATATACACAAATGAAATATAACGTTGTGTTCTATCCTTCACTATCAGTTTACTGTCTATACGGGTGGCGTGATTTAACATTTTAATAGAATATCTGGTATGAAATCGCTACGCGTTACTTTATTTCACTCGTTTTACTAGCGAGAAAAATCTAAGTGAAGAACAAATGTTAAAATTATCAATTCTTAAAACATTAGCACTATTCTCCTTTTTACCAGAAAATTCAGAAATGAAAATCTCCACGAAAACTAGTAACAAATCCACACAAGGAAAGACTGGTTCTAGGACTGCGCTAGACTATTCAAAATTCTGACTGACAACTGATGATGGGGTTAAGAAAACAACAGTATATATATATATATATATATATATATATATATATATATATATATATATATATATATATATATATATATATATATATATATATATATATATATATATATATATATATATATATATATCATTAGGATTCTCTGATCTCTGAATGCGTTAATTTCGTGTTCCGGTGTTACCCAGAATCCAGAAGCTAAGCGTATCAAGATAAAGGCTTTACGGTCGGTCTTCTTCGAGGTTTTCGACCGTCATCAACAGACTTACTGTTCCCTAACGGGTTCCCTTGTAAAAATGCCCGCTTCTTAAGATCAAAGATCCCAGGGGTTTCTAACTTCCCCTGAGTACGAAACTTCAAAGGGTCTGTGTTTTTGTCTTCCACACGTGCCAGTCTGTCTGAGAACTATTATGATTGACAGATGCTCGCTTGAGGGGATGAGGTAAACACAGTCTGAGTTGCTTTCCTGTTATGAATGACAGGTCACGCAGTTTGTAAACATTGCGTTAGCTCGTGTTAACACAAAAAAGGCGGAACAAAATGGTACGTTGCAGAAATAGACAGTGGGTATTGATACATGGTTTAGCTAGCAAATAAGATGGCAGCTATAAGGTTGCAATAGGCTGTCGGATTACTGTAGACTCTTTTTCCATTACACGTCACACTCCTGCCATGTGCTATCAGCTCAAGTTCTTTCCACGTTTTCCTCATCATTTTCATTTTTTTCTTCAGTTCTCTTCTCCGTGTGCTTTTGAGTTAACTCTGCCTCTATTTCCCTGGGGATTCCAGAACAAGGACTGCCTTGTAATGCTATCAACAGGTCTCCTCAATGTGTGTCCTATCCATCGCCAGCGTCTTCTTCTCATCTTTTGTTCCACTGGCACTTGTCTGGTTGTCATCAATTCCATATTGGTGACTTTGTCAAACCATTTCAATCCTTCTATTCTACGCAAGTACCCATTCATGAATGTCTGTAGCGTTGTTGTTGTTGTTTTTTTTTTTTGTTTTCTTTGTTTCAGAGCTATACAATAAGACTGATTAGATTACATTTGATTTGAAGATTCTTTTGCGTGTGTGCTGGACTTTGTTTCTCTTGATCTCCATTTGTTTCCCAATGCAGTGAAAGCTCCTCTTGCTTTGTGTATTCTTATTTTGATATCATTGTCTGTCCTTCCAACTTTGTCTACATTGCTGCCAAGTTATGTGTATAATTTCATATCTTGTAGCGGTGTTTCCTCAAGTTTGACCTGGATATTATTTATTGCATTTATTTTTATTCTTTTTGTCTTTTTCTTGTGTATTTTTAGAATGCTTGTTTAATGACTCATTAACACTTGGTTACACGGAGGAAACCTGCTGAAAGTATTACAAGACAGTCCTTGTTTTGGAATCCACAGGGTAAGTGAGGTAGAGGGCGACAGACAAACACGTGAGATGAGAACTGGAAGCAGGCATGAACGGAATTAAGAAGACTGGCGACGCCTATGACGTGATAAATTGGGAAGTTATATGTGATACGATTGGTCACACAGAAATGCATCAGGTTTGAGAGTTCTAAGTTGTACGATTGGTCACACAGAAAGGCATCAGGTTTGAGAGTTCCAAGTTGTACGATTGGTCACACAGAAAGGCATCAGGTTTGAGAGTTCCAAGTTGTACGATTGGTCACACAGAAAGGCATCAGGTTTAAGAGTTCCAAGTTGGTGTGCGATAACGTGTTCTGTAAACACTAGCGAGAGATTCAGTCTGGGTTTCGTTGGGTAGGAAGTCGTATCGAAGATTCCAGTGTTATAGGACGATCCCAGTGAAATCGGTGCGTGTATATGACGATCTCAGTGAAATCTGTGCGTGTTTAGGACGATTCCACTGATACCGGTGCGTGTATAGGACGACCCAAGTGAAATCGGTGCGTGTATAGGACGATCCAAGTGAAATCGGTGCGTGTATAGGACGATGCAAGTGAAATCGGTGCGTGTATAGGACGATACAAGTGAAATCGGTGCGTGTATAGGACGATTCAAGTGATACTGGTGCCTGTATAGGACGATCCCCGTGAAATCGGTGCGTGCATAGGATGAACTCAGTGAAACCGGTGCGTGCATAGGATGATCCCAGTGAAATCAGTGCGTGTGTAGCACGACCCAAGTGAAATCGGCACAAATATTGATGTACATCTTGTAATGTACATGCCTACAATGGCCTGTCAACTGGATGTGCGCATATGTGTTTGTCATTTATGGAATTCACACGAGTACTCACTTTACATGAATCAGACAGCGACTGTTGAAAAGGATGGGATATTTTGTTCATTATGAAGTATGGCTTGAATATGGGATGATGCTAAAGGTGAATTTCTTACATGTGAATGTGTCCTATTTTGATGTAGTGAAATTATGTGAAATATATCATCAATGAATCTTGGGTCCGAAAATCCGCGTGGCTTTGTTACGATGTTACATACTGCGAAGTTGTCCAAGCTGGCCAAGTTTACGAGCCACTATACATTGTTACTGTTGACATATCACTCCTTCACACAAACTAACAAAAAATACACCGCTTTCGTTTACATTGGTCATTGTCAACCTCGTGACAAAGACATGGAAGACCTTGAACGGATGGCACAGGACAAGAAGGATTAAGCTGAATGAGTTAAAAGCCAACGTTCCTTGAGGAGTTAACGGATAATGAACAAACCGTAAAAAGGTAAAGACAGTCCCATAGTAGATTCTGTCGTAGGGGAGTGAACTGTTAGAGACTTCACCTTACTAGGTCCAGCATGGAGAGGTGGGGTGACCAATTCTTTTCCTCGCTCCCTTTTCCTTCCCTAATTCAAATTCAAGTACCCATTTACAGCTGGTTAGACTGCAGCGTGTCGGAACCGAGATTCTAGCCCGGCACCTTTGCCGCGAGAGACCAGCGCTCTAACCAGAATAAAGCGTAGCTGAATATAAAAGCTAATGTATCCATTAACACATAACTGAATATAAAGGTTTAACGTTTCACGAAAACATCGTTAAATGTAATAGTAACCACACGAAGAAGCTGTTGCAACTATAAAAGTACCCCACGTAACAGGTGTTGGGAGCAGGGGAAAAAAGCAGGGAGGGGGACAACTGCTGTGCAGTTTAGGAAGTCACGAATTTTTTTTTCTTGTTAAATATATTGTACACTGTACGAAATACACATTGTTATGTCATCCAGTGTGTCTCAACGGGAGACCGCTAACAGGTTGGCCCAGAAGCATGTGCTAGCTGCAACCGAAATTGTAGGTCAACAATCAAATCTTCTTCATACGAAGTAACCCTACGGCCACGCTTGCCTATTTGTAGGTCAACAGTGTTTACCGACATTGCTAAGTAACAATAAGTTATCTCCCCACTACGATTAACAGTAACAAGTGGAAAGACCATATTTCATAGCATGTCCGCACAGCCCAAACCAAGCCATGTATACATGTAGCTGTACGTGGTACACCGGCAGAAATCAAATCTTTAATGTAATCATTAAAGATGAGAGGAATAGAATTGTGGCGAGAGGTTTTATTTTGCTCTTGTATCAGTATAGTACTGACAATTACAGAAATAGAATTTCTGCAGAAAATGGTGAAGTCCCAGTGTCTGAGAGGACTACTGGTATCACAAATTAGTTACGGCTGTGAATGCTCTGATCTCGAAACAATAGTAGAGAGGAGACCGACATAAAGCGCCACCTCCGCTGTGTAACTAACTGTGATATTAATAAAAAACAAGGAAACAGATTTTTACTTAACAATGATAAAATTGACAAGTCGTTCAAAATACAATTTCCCTAGTATTTATTTAGTATATACACTATCTACTCTTGTGCTGAAGGGTGAATGTTGAAAAATGGAATGTAATGGAATTGTAAGTTTACATGTGATTTACAAATATTTATTTTATATATATATATATATAAATATTTTACACCAAGTTTTCCAAATTATAGGAACAAAAAATTTATATCAGCTGTGCTGTTAATTAATTATAGTACATGGATCAGCTGTGCTGTTAATTAAGGATATAACACTTCCCAGCTATGCTATTAATTTTGTCTCTTGCTATGTTAATTCACGTTTTCTTCATTGACAGTTCTATGCTCACAATGCCGACAGAAATGGTACTAATGTGTACTCATCTCTCTTAAGTCTGTTCTTCTTTGTTTGGTTCACACCACCGGCAGAGTATCGTTCCTTTAGCCCACCCAAGACTGAGGGGGACCAAAGATGTAGAGTCTGGTCAACCTCTATGCTCCTGCGGAGTTCCAGGCAGCGGGATTGACTCGAACATACGACCTCAGGTTTTTAGGACACAATTAAACCCTCCTAAGATTTTAAACTGGCCAGGTTTTGACGCGACTTAGCGAAGTAGGTTGCAGGTCGATGCCCTCAGGTAAGTTGTAAATCAAAGTGACAGCTTCTTCCTCTTCAGCTCTGGCGTCAAGTTCGGGATTGCGTGGTTAGCATAAAATCCGCTTGATTATGTAGTCAGGTAACTACTTGAGGAAAGCTTTCGGTTGGTTCATGGCGGAGCAAAATGATTGGTTTCCTCCGGTTTTGTACCTGGTCTCATACAGCCTAATTTTATTCAGTTTTCATCGGCCATCTTGCGTGAACAAGATGGCCGTTAATTTATTCTGTCTCAGAGACTGGTGAACGTTGATCGTTGATTGGTTGAAGCAAATCTGTATCTCGACATAGTGATTAACAAAGTAGTGGGTTACACTTCGTTTCACGACATAGCCCCCTCCTTTCCTAGCTGTGACTTGTCATAGCTGACGTGTAAACCCCTGCTATGGTTAATCCTTTTGCGTCTGTCCTTCCAGAGTACTAGGGTGTCGACTTAAAAAATCAGCTCCTACATTGTCTCTTCCCGGAATGTAATTCACGGTAAAGGAATAAGGCGCCAGAAGCAGACTCCACCTTAACAATCTCGAATTTAGCTTTTTAGATGCAGCCAAGAATGTTAAAGGTTGGTGATCGCTTTGGACAATGAAGTGTGTCCCATACAGATAAGGTGAAAATTTGTTAATGGACCAAATTAGAGCTAAACATTCTTTCTCTATGGTCGAGTAATTCAACTCAGCTGCATTCAGCTTCCTACTGGCGTAGGCGACTGGTAAAAGTTCCTCCGGCTGGGCTTTTGATTTCTGCAAGAGAGTTGCACCAATACCTATACTGCTAGCGTCCGTTCTTAATACAAATTCCTGTGTGATATCGGGTAGTGTAAGGATGGGTTTGCTGGTGAGTTTTGCTTTTAGCTCTGTGTAAGCTTTTTTCACAATCAGCATTCCATTGGATTTTGTCAGGCTGTCCTTTCTTCGTTAAGTTAGTTAATGGTGCACACAGAGAGTTAAAGTGGGGTATGTACTTCTGATAGAACCCACATAATGACACGAATGATCTCACATCTTTCTTCGTTTGAGGTCTGGGTGCCTTCTTTAACTTCTCTATATTCTTTGGGTCAGGAGACATATGACCTGTAGAAATAGTGTGACCTAAGAATTCCAACTCCTTACAACCGATATAGCACTTGGTTGGACGTGCAGTCAATCCAGTTTCTCTCAGTCTGTCAAACAACATGGAGAGCGCTTCTATATGCTCTTCAAATATGTTTGTAGCAACAAGAATGTCATCCATAAAGTTAGTGATATGGGGATTTTGTAGAGGTTCCAACAATTTCCTCATCATTCTTGAAAAGATACTTGGAGCATTTTTCAGCCCAAAAAGTAGTACATTAAACTCGTAGTGTCCGTCTGATGTACTGAATGCCAGCATTTTCCTAACTTCTGGTTTCACTGGTATTTGGTAGTATCCCTTGCTTAGATCTACCTTCGATAAATACCTAGCCTTACTCAGTGTAGAGAACAGCTGGTTGGTGTCAGGTAATGGGTCCACCTGAGATTCTGTGATCGCATTAAGCTTCCGGTAGTCAATACATAACCTGTGTTCACCACTCGGTTTCCTTAATAGCACCACACTTGAGCTATAGGGAGATTCAGACTTTGAAATAATTTTCTCTTTTAAGAGATAGTCAATCTCATCCTTGAGTGTTTGTGCTTGCTATTGTTCAGTCCATGTCCGCAGCAATGCTTCCAGTGGACTGTGTATGGGGACGGCAATACAACAACGTTGCCGGACCCACACCTATTTCTATTGTAAGGGGCAGTATACCGAAGTGGGGCCTGTCTCCATCAACTGTTTGGTACAGCCCTGGTTCCTACCTCCTTTGGTTCGGGTTTGTTTCTGCAGCTTTTTTAATACTGGTTGCTGACTACCCAAATTTTTCAAATGATCCAGGCCATGGTGTTCCGACAAATATCTAATCGGGGTGGGATGTCTCTCGTCCCCTCTCTGTACAATACGGAGAGTTGCCATGGTTACTGGTGTAACAGTAGACTTGTGATTTCGTTTTCTCGTCATCACTGCTTCTACCTGTTGTTTTCTCTTGTGTATCTTCTTTGTGGGCCTACGTCCGCAACAATGCTTCCCTAGGTCCTGTAACTGGTCTACACTTCTGAATGAGGTTACCTGGTTACATTCTGAACAGGATTTCATATACCGACTTATGTCTTCAATTATTCCTGGCCAGTAATATCGCAATGCTATATTTTGACCAGTGGCCCCTTTTCCTCTGTGGCCACTGCCTGATGGAGCATGCTCTTGCTCCATAATTTCCTCCCTATAGAATTTTGGCACTACCAGCTGTCCATGCCCTTTAGGTCCTTTTCCAGCTTGTCTGTAGAGTAGGCCATTTTCCATATAGTAGTCTCCTTTCTCTGGAGGGTTATGGGCCTTTGGCAATTTGCCAAAACAAGGCTTCAATGTGCTATCTGCTGTTTGAGCCTTTTTCATCTTTGTACGATGAATAGTTATTGGATCTCCCTCCTCCTTTTTGGTGCTCGACCTGGTACGGTTTGCTGCCATGACAACAGGTTTTATTGGGTCACCCAAAAAGACATATTTACATCCTATTACCAGCGGGTATATAGGATCATCACTTACTGCTGCTCTTATCACTCCTTCCACATAGCGAGTTCTCACATTGATCCTTGCTATGGGAAGGGTCATGGTGCCGGTTCCCTGCATTGCCCCTTGTATGTCCACTGTTTCTGTGGTAAGTTGATCAGGGTGCACTAGGGCTGCACTCACGACTGAGTCGAATTCCAATCCGGAATCATATAAGCACTGAATTTTAGTGCCATTACATGTCACTTCCTCACAGACAGGGGGATGGTGGAGGTCATTCTGACTAACTGCCAGTTCCTTCCTTCCCTTGTTCCCTGTTGTGAGACACGCAGCGTAATAATTAGGGTTCTTCCTTCTGCAGTCCGCAGTATTGTGGTTACTCATTAGACAAGTTTTACACCACTTTCCTTCCTTCCGGTAAGGTGTCTTATCCGATCTTAGAGGGTTTTTGTCCTTTTGGTCAAATCTTTGTTTGTTCCTTGTGGTATGGTCATTTTGTTCATATTTGGTATAGTTTTGTGATGATTGGAAGTTTTCACTCTGCTTCTTCTTATTTCCTAATACTTCTGCCTGAGCTGCTTGATATCTCTCAGCAACAGTTACAATATCTCCCAATCTCTCTGCTCCTTGTTCCATGATAAACTTCCTCATTTCTTGAGGCATGGACTCTTTCACTTGCTCCATCATTATCATTTCTTTCAGGTCCTGACACTTTCCTAAACTACTCCATTTTTCCAAATAGGTTTCCAATCTAGCAGAGAATTGGTGATAGTTTTCTCCTGGAAGAAGTTTAGCTGTTCGGAATTTCTTTCTATATGATTCTGAGTTCTTTTCATATCTCACAAGCAGTGCCTGCTTCAGGATTTCATAATCTTCCTGGTCATCTCTTGAGAGCTTCAAATACACATCGTAGGCCACACCTCTCAATCCCTGAGATAGTTTAAGACTCCATTTTTCTTTCACTAAGCCATAGGTAGTGGCTAGTCTTTCGTATCTATCCAGGTACGACTCGATGGCATCTTCTTTCTCAACAAATGGGTCCAGATGAAAATTCATGGCCCCACTTGAGGTGCTCTGGCTGGAGCTACTCTCAGAGTGAGGTGAGCTACCATCATTATTGCCAGTATTTGCCTGAATTTCAAGCTCTTTTAATCTCAACTGATGGTCTCTCTCTGCTTGTAATTTCCTTTCCTCAGCTTCTAACCTTTTAGTTTCTCTTTCAGCTTCCAGTCTTTTGTCTTCTCTCTGAGCTTCCAGTTTTTTGTCTTCTCTCTCAGCTTCCAGTCTTTTGTCTTCTCTCTCAGCTTCCAGTCTTTTGTCTTCTCTCTCAGCTTCCAGTCTTTTGACTTCTCTTTCAGCTTCCAGTCTTTTGACTTCTCTTTCAGCTTCCAGTCGTTTGGCTTCTGCTTGCAACCGCCTTTCTTCAGCCTCTAATTGCAACTTTCTTTCTTCCCTATCCATGTGTTTGTCCACTTCTGTTGTGACATACTGAGTAAGAGCATCACCTGTCATATTTAATTCCTTACCCATCTGCATGATCGCAGTCCTGAACTTCACAAGATCAGCCATGGCGTTACTTAGATAGGGTATGTATATTTACTATAACCCAATTATTGTAATTAAACTTAATTAATTTAAATGAACAAAAAATGTCCGTGCAACTTTGTGAGCATCAACTATTTACTGAGTACTAAATGGTACTCCTCCTAAGAAAACAATAAAAAATCCTATTATAGAATTTTTTCAAAAATTGGTTTCTTATGTTATCTATGGGTGGCACAAGATAGAGTGTAGATAGATGAATAGACTAAGTATGGCTCAAGATATACAGATATATCCCAGGAACGATCCCCCAGTGTGGCGAGAGGTTTTATTTTGCTCTTGTATCAGTATAGTACTGACAATTACAGAAATAGAATTTCTGCAGAAAATGGTGAAGTCCCAGTGTCTGAGAGGACTACTGGTATCACAAATTAGTTACGGCTGTGAATGCTCTGATCTCGAAACAATAGTAGAGAGGAGACCGACATAAAGCGCCACCTCCGCTGTGTAACTAACTGTGATATTAATAAAAAACAAGGAAACAGATTTTTACTTAACAATGATAAAATTGACAAGTCGTTCAAAATACAATTTCCCTAGTATTTATTTAGTATATACACTATCTACTCTTGTGCTGAAGGGTGAATGTTGAAAAATGGAATGTAATGGAATTGTAAGTTTACATGTGATTTACAAATATTTATTTTATATATATATATAAATATTTTACACCAAGTTTTCCAATTATAGGAACAAAAAATTTATATCAGCTGTGCTGTTAATTAATTATAGTACATGGATCAGCTGTGCTGTTAATTAAGGATATAACACTTCCCAGCTATGCTATTAATTTTGTCTCTTGCTATGTTAATTCACGTTTTCTTCATTGACAGTTCTATGCTCACAATGCCGACAGAAATGGTACTAATGTGTACTCATCTCTCTTAAGTCTGTTCTTCTTTGTTTGGTTCACACCACCGGCAGAGTATCGTTCCTTTAGCCCACCCAAGACTGAGGGGGACCAAAGATGTAGAGTCTGGTCAACCTCTATGCTCCTGCGGAGTTCCAGGCAGCGGGATTGACTCGAACATACGACCTCAGGTTTTTAGGACACAATCAAACCCTCCTAAGATTTTAAACTGGCCAGGTTTTGACGCGACTTAGCGAAGTAGGTTGCAGGTCGATGCCCTCAGGTAAGTTGTAAATCAAAGTGACAGCTTCTTCCTCTTCAGCTCTGGCGTCAAGTTCGGGATTGCGTGGTTAGCATAAAATCCGCTTGATTATGTAGTCAGGTAACTACTTGAGGAAAGCTTTCGGTTGGTTCATGGCGGAGCAAAATGATTGGTTTCCTCCGGTTTTGTACCTGGTCTCATACAGCCTAATTTTATTCAGTTTTCATCGGCCATCTTGCGTGAACAAGATGGCTGTTAATTTATTCTGTCTCAGAGACTGGTGAACGTTGATCGTTGATTGGTTGAAGCAAATCTGTATCTCGACATAGTGATTAACAAAGTAGTGGGTTACACTTCGTTTCACGACAAGAATGACAGAATAATCTTCTTTAACCCCAGTTTAGGGAGAAATTGTTGGTGACGACAGAAGCCTGAGACATACTTCCAACTTTTTAAGAGAGGTAGAAGTGCCTATTTGAGTGTTAACGAAGCAGATGAAGACCGTATTAAATAAATCGAAACATATCCAGAGATCTAGAGAAACCCAGCTTTTTTTTCCATTGCGGTCAAACTGCTGCTAGGATAAAGGTAACAAATTGCACATATGTCTTTTAGTTTTATAGAAGAACCAAAAAAAAAAAAACATATTTACGTGTGCTATTTAAGCTGACAACAATGCTTTCATCAAAGACTGCTTGTCTGTTCTTTTCAATCAGTAATTCCGTCATACACAGATATGTAACCTTTGACCTCTATATCATACGAGCATGTGAACCCGCCAAAACAATCACAGGGAAAGATTTAAAGCCAACAGCTTAAAACTTGCATGTGCAGTATATTAAGAAGACTGAAAATCTTGCTCGGAATGTTTTCTTGTTTTTTCTTCTTTTTTTTTCTGAACGAAGTTACTTTGAATACTTGACAAGTTTTTTTTGAAAAAAATAAAGAATTTTAATTTTTGCCTCCTTCTTTCCAATGACAAACAGCTTGATTATGGCTGTATAAAACTGTAGACCAATCTCCCAGCCACGTGCTGTTGTCGAAGTGGTATAATGAGCTCTGGATTAAAAGACAAATCCTGTTCCCAGCTGAAGATTGTCTTCGCTACCTGGGGAACATATGGTATTTCTTGCACTTTTTCCGATCTCTCGAGCTATATGCTCCTGAGATGACAACTTGCTGTTGTAAAGGACAGAGGCTGATTGCCCCTTCTACAGACCGTGAAAACTCGTTGTGGAACAAACAACACAACAGCCATATAACACGTCAAAAGTTACACATCTCAAACACTAAACTCCCTTCTCCCTTTAAATCAATTACAGCTCCTCTTCTCTATTCCCGCTATGCACAACGATACAAAATATTTATGCCCCAAAAGGTCAACCTCCCAGGCAATACCCTCTCTCTCCCGTTTCCAAAGTAAACATCGGCTGACCCAGATCGTTTTTTTCTACGTGACTAGCCAAGTGTCGCAACAATTTTTCACTGAGGACATAACCTGTCCGAAAATACTTGCGCTACTTTTCTCCCTGACCCTAGGTGTACATTTATCCATACAAAATTAAATCTTGGCAGGCTGAAACCCGTCTCATAAAATACTTCCCTTATCAAAATAAAATCTACATCTCTTGAAAATAAAAAGAAAATCCCATAACAGAAATATAGATTACATCTCGTGCCTTCTGACTATACAACAATAAAAATACACAATAAATAACGTACTCCAAAATTATGCTAGCGTATTTAAACTGCAATTAAACTATAAACAATTGAGGTTATCAATGTATCCCGCTGTTGTTAAATACACGTGGTCCTGTGTTCAACATAATGTTAACTTCACCCTTCTCTGGGTAACATTCCTGAATTAAAACTCAATACAATAACCGTGCCCACGTGCTTAAAATTTACAAAATCCCGCTCCCGTTTATATACAGAAGTTTATCATAAATCAAAGATGCGGGTTTTTCCTACCAACCTTCTTTAAAAAAATGTTGACCTTATTTTAAATATTATACAGTTCACATTAAATGTCTCAAAATCTTTACACACTCCTAGCTACGGCTATTATCATATAAAGACTTCTCTGCACCTCTTACATTAAATACTTTCTCTGAGATCGTAATTGATGGCACTTCGGTTTAAGAACTAAATTAAAACCTCATGAGGAAAGCTTATGCTTTAACCAGCTAGTCTCTATTAGAAGCGAATTACAAGTACCAAGCTAAATAGTAATGGCTTACCCAATAGATCAAATTTCTCACTGAAGAGCAAGAGCTATGACGTAGATTCTCACGGCTGAATATTCTTTGGACCAAAGAGACCCGCAATTAATTTCCTCTAGTATTTATTACAGACAACGAGGCTAGATACGTCATCGCTGGCGTTCCTCTCCGACCAATGAAATCCCTACAAAATTAAACAACCGAGCCTCCGCCAATAGATTTGAAAGCAACGCGTGAGTCATAAGATACAGACCGCGTGTCCAAAAAAATTGCGTCACGTTACGCAACGACCGCGATTCTTTTTAACAAAGAAACTGAGATTCCCTGATCGCGATTATCTAGCGAAAAGAACTGGTGAAAAAAACGAACTGGCGAAAATCTAATATTCTCCCCTGTAGTCTCTATTAAAATCGCAATTATCAACGGTACAGAAAAAGACCAAACTCGTAATAATTTCAAAAGAGAAGAAAACTGGGCCTCTTGAAAAACAGAATTACAGTACTGCATCACACTGGGAGAACAGGTCCTGGAGCAGGTCGACCACTTAAATACCTCGGAGCTATTATAGACCGAAAGGGGGACATGAAAGAAGAGTTGGCCACTCGAAAAGCAGCAGCTGGGAGACTTTTTCAAGCCATAAATCGAGGATTTCTCAGCAAGAGAGAGGTTGGTAAGAAAACGAAGAGGGCTGTATACCGCTCCACCTATGTCTCAGTCTTGACATATGGATGCGAGTCATGGGCAATGACTACAACCCACAAAAGCCAGATCCAAACCTCAGAAGTGAGGTATCAGAAGAAGGTGGTTGAAGTAATAAGAAGAGACATGGTCCGCAACCAGACGATGCGTCAAGGCCTAAAATCCAACCCCTGTAGACCCAAGTAGAACAGTCCCAACTAAGATGGTTTGGCCATATCTGCAGAATGGGAGAAGATCGGCTACCACGACAAGCATGGGAAAGAAAGAGCCAGAGATCCAGACCCTCAGAGTGACCCAGAGTCAGCTGGGAGGACAACATTAGACAATCTTTGAAGGACCGAGGACTAGAATGTAACGAGGTCAGGAGGAAGACAGCCGATAGGATAGTCTAGCGCTCTCTCTTCCAAATCTCTACACCTCACGGTAGAAGGGGAACGACTACGTAAGTAAGTAAATAAAAGCCCATCATAAGACTGGAATTAAATTTAAAAGCACCAATACCTAACTGCAATTTTACTTATTCAAAAGTATTTTTTTTTTTTTAACCACTGTGCATCACCACAGTACACGAACTACGTAGCAGCAGCGAGGATCACAATGTGTGTATACGGGATCACACATTCTATAAATATTTTTGTGCACACCGCCATTTGCGCATTCTTCTTTGGTAAGTGTTACTATTTTCTGTAGAGTACATATAAGGGAAACAATACAATTAATGTTTAACTTTCAACCAAAGTTGCATCCCTTAGCGTTACGCATTGACAGAAAAACCTGGGATTTTATATATAGGATGTATTAAGTACACAATTATGTGTTTTCAAAGGTAATTTTAGAAACATAATGCAAGGTATTCTTACCTTCGTATACATATTAGTCGACTTTTGCTAATAATGATAAGCGTCATGAAATCCATTGATGTTCACCACCCAGTAACAGTAGCCCATTGATGTTCACCACCCAGTAACAGTAGCCCATAGATGTTCACCACCCAGTAACAGTAGCCCATTGATGTTCACCACCCAGTAACAGTAGCCCATTGATGTTCACCACCCAGTAACAGTAGCCCATTGATGTTCACCACCCAGTAACAGTAGCCCATTGATGTTCACCACCCAGTAACAGTAGCCCATTGATGTTCACCACCCAGTAACAGTAGCCCATTGATGTTCACCACCCAGTAACAGTAGCCCATTGATGTTCACCACCCAGTAACAGTAGCCCATTGATGTTCACCACCCAGTAACAGTAGCCCATTGATGTTCACCACCCAGTAACAGTAGCCCATTGATGTTCACCACCCAGTAATAGTAGTCCATTGATGTTCACCACCCAGTAACAGTAGCCCATTGATGTTCACCACCCAGTAACAGTAGCCCATTGATGTTCACCACCAAGTAACAGTATCCCATTGATGTTCACCACCAAGTAACAGTAGCCCATTGATGTTCACCACCCAGTAACAGTAGCCCATTGATGTTCACCACCCAGTAACAGTAGCCCATTGATGTTCACCACCCAGTAACAGTAGCCCATTGATGTTCACCACCCAGTAACAGTAGCCCATTGATGTTCACCACCCAGTAACAGTAGCCCATTGATGTTCACCACCCAGTAACAGTAGCCCATTGATGTTCACCACCCAGTAACAGTAGCCCATTGATGTTCACCACCCAGTAACAGTAGCCCATTGATGTTCACCACCCAGTAACAGTAGCCCATTGATGTTCACCACCCAGTAATAGTAGTCCATTGATGTTCACCACCCAGTAACAGTAGCCCATTGATGTTCACCACCCAGTAACAGTAGCCCATTGATGTTCACCACCAAGTAACAGTATCCCATTGATGTTCACCACCAAGTAACAGTAGCCCATTGATGTTCACCACCCAGTAACAGTAGCCCATTGATGTTCACCACCCAGTAACAGTAGCCCATTGATGTTCACCACCCAGTAACAGTAGCCCATTGATGTTCACCACCCAGTAATAGTAGTCTATTGATGTTCACCACCCAGTAACAGTAGTCCATTGATGTTCACCACCCCGTAACAGTAGCCCATTGATGTTCACCACCCAGTAACAGTAGCCCATTGATGTTCACCACCCAGTAACAGTAGCCCATTGATGTTCACCACCCAGTAACAGTAGCCCATTGATGTTCACCACCCAGTAACAGTAGCCCATTGATGTTCACCACTCAGTAACAGTAGCCCATTGATGTTCACCACCCAGTAACAGTAGCCCATTGATGTTCATCGCCCAGTAACAGTAGCCCATTGATGTTCACCACCCAGTAATAGTAGTCCATTGATGTTCACCACCCAGTAACAGTAGCCCATTGATGTTCACCACCCAGTAACAGTAGTCCATTGATGTTCACCACCCAGTAACAGTAGCCCATTGATGTTAACCACCCAGTAACAGTAGCCCATTGATGTTCACCACCCAGTAACAGTAGCCCATTGATGTTCACCACCCAGTAACAGTGGCCCATTGGTGTTCACCACCCAGTAACAGTGGCCCATTGATGTTCACCACCCAGTAACAGTAGCCCATTGATGTTCACCACCCAGTAACAGTAGCCCATTGATGTTCACCACCCAATAACAGTAGCCCATTGATGTTCACCACCCAGTAACAGTAGCCCATTGATGTTCACCACCCAGTAACAATAGCCCATTGATGTTCACCACCCAGTAACAGTAGCCCATTGATGTTCACCACCCAGTAACAGTAGCCCATTGATGTTCACCACCTAGTAACAGTAGCGCCCTCTGGCAGCGTTACATTATGGGTAAAGGTAGTCCCAGTGCAGATACTGCCGTAGCATTGAAAGGTGGGTGTGACCAGTTCCCTTCCTTGCTGCACTTTCCTGCCCTAACTCAAGAGCAATGTCACGTACCAATTTACAGCTGGGTAGACTGGAGCGTGTCGATACCGTGAATCAAACTGGGCATCTTTGCCGCCAGAGACCAGCATTGTAAACATTCTGCCAATCGGACGCTCAGCGTTAGAATTTTATATTATTAAAAATAATTCCAGCGATACAGTGTTGTGATGTAAAGTAAGTAGTTACCACATTAGTTTTTTATTTCAAAAAGCAAATACGGCTATTATAATTGCTTACGGAGTAAAGAACTAGTAACTCGAAAAATACCCAAATACTAACCGTAGGAAAGGAAGAAAAATGTTAGGAAATTGCAGTTTCGAAATACTGGTTTCACTTGACAACGAGAGCCACGCTAAGAAGACATTCGAATTCATAGCTTCCCTCGGTAACTGAACCATGCCAACATGAGATTCGAATTGTTAACTTCATTCGGTAACTGAGCGATGCCAAGAAGACATTTGGATTCTTACCTTCCCTCGGTAACTGAGCCAATATGAGATTCGAATTCTTAACTTCCCTCGGTAACTGAACCACGAAATTTGAATTCTTATCTTCAATCGACAACAGAGTCAAGTCAACATGAGATTAAAATTCTTAACTTCATTTGACAACACAGCCATGCCAACATGAGATTCGAACTGTTAACTTCACTCCGTAACTCAGCCATACAAAAAAAGATGTTCGAATTCTAACTTCAATCGGTAACTGAGCCAGGCCAACATGAAATCTGAATTCTTAACTTCACTCGACAGCAGAGCCATGCCAACAAGAAACAAAGACCAAAACCACTGCCACCTCGCGTGTTGATAATTCCTTTTAGTTTCATCAGGTACTCAGAGGCGTCCCTAAAATATCTGGCACCCGGTGCGGACTGCACCCTCCTTCCACAAAGAAAAAACACTTGCAAGTATATTTTTAACAGTAAGAACTATCATAATAGTGTCCAATGGCACCCCCGTCCTGGCTGTCACCCGGGGTGGACGCCCCCCTCGCACTCCCATTAGTACGCCACTGCAGGTACTTGCTACTAGTTGATACTGTCTAAAATACACGTAGGAGGTTTCACTGCCAAAACCATAGAGTTAAAGAAAAAAGGTGAAGGTAATCCCACAACAGATACTGCCGTAGGAGAATTAAGTGTTAGAGCTTTCACTATACTAGGTCCAGCTTCGAGAGGTGGGGTGACCATGTCCTACCTTGTTGCCTTTGGTTCTCTTCCTAAAAACACATCCGTTTACTCGAATTTTCGGCCATTCGTGGACCACTACTGCAGAGCAAGGGAGACAACGCGTGACATCCAGGTACCCATTTACAGCCTGGGTAGATTAGAGCATGACGCTACCAGGTTCCGAACCCTGTAACTTCGCCGCGAGAGGACAGCTCTCTAGACGCTTAGCCAATCGACATAAACCAAAGAATATCAATACACTAAGATTAACGTACGACCTATAGATCCGTGTTTTCAACATACAAGTATGAGAAGTAAGCTATCATGTCGCGTTTTACTTCTTATGAAACATGGACAGGACCGTCTTAACAGAATTGTTGGGCAAAGCAATGCACTGGGCCCCTACCAGCCCTACCCACCCACGGGAATAAAAATGTAAACGGTCAATAAAATTAAAACATGGATTTATAATTTAATGGTACCTGCAACAAAAAATTCTTCAACTTACCCACGTCATATTTGATATGAATCCCAGGCCTTTCCAGCGAGAGATCGAGTAATTATCCACTCTGCTAAGAGATGTCTTATGAACAATATGGCAGCATCCCAACATGGGGCCCCTTGAATCGTGGGGCCCCTGGGCACTGCACCTGGTCCTCTTGTAGGAAACCTGCATCACCGTATTATCTGCTCCGGCAGTGTTGCTTTCTGTTGCAATTTGAATTAGTTGTATACGATGTGTATGAGAGGCAGGCGAAAGTCTAAAATACAATACAGGCATTCCCTGCTTTACGACGATTCGTTTTCCGAGGCTTTGCTCATTCAACGTTATTTTAATTGTGACTATACCCTGAGTATCCGACAGCTGCCTCGCTGATACGACGGTTTAGTGACATGAAGCTGTCATCTTACCGGCTTCCTGCTGGACTCAGTTTGTTTACAAACGCGGTATCTGTGAGTTACGCTTTGTGTTTTAGTGAATTATAAACATTTTAGAACTATTAATTTCTTTTATTGTTGTCAATAAAATATAAAATAATTAATAATGGCAGTGTAGTGGATTTGATGGTATTGTATGATGGTGATATTACTAAGTGTGATGCATGAGGTCAGCTGTGAAGGCTCCTGAGATAAAATGTAGCTGTGAATTGTCAGAAGGCCCTTCTTGCTACCACTACGACCTCACACCTATCTTTTTTTTTACTAATGAATGTGGCTACGTTAAATGTCTAGGGTAATGATATGTAATGTGTTGTGGTAGTTTACATACACACACACAGATATTTACTAAGTCTAATAATATTAATAAATGTTATAATACACTGAACTAACTCAAGTGTGTAAAAATTGGATAGTAATTTTCTTTATATTTATTTGTTCTGAACCAAGGTTTTATTTTGGCCAGAACATATTAAAGGTTTTGCAATTATGAAAGAAATGCATGAATATTACATAATAAATGCAAGGTGTGTACATATATATGTTACTAGACTAGTTAATATTATTACTGTTTATAGTTGTAATCTATTTGGGAGAACATTTAATGGATGTGCTGTTGGGGTGGCCTCATCACTCCCTGTCTATGGTGACTACACATTGTCCAGTTATTTGATGGAAATTTTATGGGTGTGTTAGCAAATAAGTTGAGTTGGTGAATTCTCAGCAGACCAGACTCTCACGTAGCTTGAATGTGTAGCTCTGGTGCTGAGATCTGATGGCCCCACCTCTCCGTGCTTGGGGGCAATATCAGAAGTCTGGTGGCCCCACCTCTCCGTGCTTGGGGGCAATATCAGAAGTCTGGTGGCCCCACCTCTCCGTGCTTGGGGGCTATAATAGGCTGCTCTGACACAATGTTACTGCACGGGTCCACTCTGGTAATATTCAACAACTCATTTGACACCACAGTGGTGCCAACTGAAACTCACAGTTCTGCAATCAAAGTATTAGTCATGTGTCAGAATTCCATCCTCTAACCATTTCTGGACACAACACTACACAACAACAACACCACATAGACGGGTCAGATCTTTCTGACCAAACAACACATCTTACCAAGTTGGTTTCACATAGGATAAGTTCTCCCAGACTACAGATTCTGAAATATGTTCATTAGCTTCCTGCCATAGAATAGGATAGGTGATATGTTCCACTGATCTCAACACTTGATCTGTCCTTCATAATCCTTACTGGAGTTTATGTATTTTATTTGTCTCTAGACCCTGAACTGGGGCGGGGGGTCTACAGCGAATCCTTACTTGTTGTAAGGGACAGATTATGCTATTGCAGTATCAAATCACTCGAAACCTTAAACAAATATTAAAATGTACAAAGAAATAATTTCAGTCTTACCAGAATTATGAATATAGAACACAGTTAAATGCTAGCAAAACTCAGCTGAGCTGCTGGCCTTAGGATGGCGTCCCTCTAAATATTTCAATAGCTTCTGGGAATTACACCACTTAATAATTCACTGTGTCTACTAGGACAACTTATAATGAATGGCACAAAATGCGCGTCTGAGCGCCGATAATATATTCATCTATGGCCAATCACTGCCTTTTCTTTTTCAAATTCAAATATCCTACCAAAAAGTCATTTCAGTCATACCTCAGTCAAGTATGCCTTATTGTCTGTTGGTCCGTCCGTCTCTACTTGCGTTTCACACAAAAATACACTTGTTTTTTTAACCAACCCTGCCTTCCCCTACACAATTTTGCCTTTAAAGTTATTTTTAGCCACAATTCACCATCCCACCCCGTCTCTTCATTCCAACTAGATTTTAGCACTTGCGTCTTCAAGGCGACAATTTTTTGAAAATTAGTGACATGTTTTATTTCAATGCAGACGCTCGCTGATATGAACAACACAGTTTTTTGTCAATATCTTTCTTATTCTCTGTCCGTCTGTATAAATGAAAGCATATTATTTCACTGCTCAAGATGGGCCATCCGGCCAGCTAGGTTTTATATTCCTAACATTATTATTAAGAAAAGTTACTTTTCAAATATTTTCTAGAATCTTCTGGAATGCGTTCATCACGGCATTCAAATAAACGGACTAAGTTATCGCAAAAGCGTCCAAGAAATGACTGTGGCGTATAATATCCAAGGTCCCTTTTGTCGATTTCTTTACTTTATGTCAACTTGGGGAACGTGACTTTTTCCTCCTTTCCCCACCACTTGCGCCTTTTAGCCTTGCTAGTTTCAAGCACGCGTTCAGTCATATTTTTTCCTCTGATCTCCGTTCTCATCCCGTTCCGTTTTGCCTTCAAGTCTAACAATTTAATTTCCATGGCGGGTGATGACCCGTGGCGTGGGCGATCATGTATTCTAGCAGCTTACGCATTAGTTTTTATCCCTGCGTTGTATCATTGGAGATATTTTAACGTTGTATCACGGTTAATTTTGTGACAGGCAGATAAAAGTGAAAAGAGAAACCCTAAGGCAATTACATTAGATACACAAATTCAAATTATTAAATTTTAGTTATGACGGTGTATCGAACTGTGAGATAGGCTAAAAGCTAGCTTACCTTGCACTATTGTTATTACTGTCCTTAAAAACAAACAAAAACATTCTTGATGGAGTTAAAAGTGCTACTCCAGTTAACACTACAGTAATTCATAAACGTGACAGGGTTATTGCTGATGTGAAGTCACTGTTAATGGTGTGGGTAGACGATCAAACTTGTCGACATGTTCCCTTATGCCAGCTGAAGATAAATAAGTCGAAGATAGGTTTTTTTTTTTTTAAATTGCTTACTTTAAGACTACAGTATGGCGAAATCGCGTGCATGCAGTTTTTATTTTAATTATAATTGCTTTATTTACGTCAGTTATGCTCATTTATGGCGATTGCAGTACAGTACATGCAATTGACCAGTGAAAAAAAAGGCAATGATTCGCTTTACGACAACGGTCTGGAACGCAACAATGTAGTAATAGAGGGGTATGTCTGTACAGGAAGGTAAATGACTAGAGCATAAAACGCATGAAAGAAGCATCTCAGGTTAATACATATGAAAAGGGGTGAGTTCAAAGACAAAAACTTTCGTTATTCCCATTGCTGAGGTCCGCCGATGGGACGGGGGAGGGGGGGGGGGGGTTGAAGGCTAAAGGGTGAGTGATTACCACAGACAAGTCAGTGTGTAAAAACACAAGTAGAGCAGGTCACGGTCTAAAACACACGAAAAGAGTGTACATGAAGTAAACAAAACACCAACAACAAAAAGTGTTACTGCCTAACACACTAAAGGGTCTATGGCTTTAAAAAAAAAAAACATGTCACAGCCTGGAAAGAAGGTCACGAACTTTTAACACTCAGCAGGCAGTTTAATGTTTACAATAACTGAAAAGAAGACCATAGTTTACAAATCTAAAGAGAAAGAAAGAAAGAGAGATAGAAAGAGAGAGTGGGAGAGAGAAAGAGAGAGAGAAAGAGAGAGGGAGAGAGAAAGAGAGATAGAAAGAGAGAGGGAGAGAGAAAGAGAGAGAGAAAGAGAGAGAATGTTAGGCACTTAGTGAGAACAACATGTAATACCACTTTGAATAGAGGAAAAACACGCATGGTTTCGACTCCTCGATAGAATGCATCCTAAGGCACCAACAGACTGCAGTTCTGGATTTCTCAAAAAAACAAAGCCAAGGGATGTCTGGCAAGAAAATGGATAGCAGGTATTAAGGAATCACTGAAGAAACAAGTGGACTTGCGTTCCCTGTAGTCTCTGGAGAACAAAGAAAGATTAGGACTAGTACTACATCAGGAATGTTGTGTAATAGACCACTAACATGAGGTTGCGTATGGGAGTGACAGCCTCATCGTGTAAAATATATTGCTACTGAAACCACCATACATGAGAACATGAATGCATTGATGCAGACGTTCTTGCAAGAGAATCAGCGGAAGAGGTGGTTCCATGCTCCACAAGGATGAAAAAAAGCACTTCGAGAGAGAGAGAGAGAGAGAGAGAGAGAGAACGAACGAACGAACGAACGAACGAACTTTATTTTCAAAGGGTTGAGAATTGGGCACGCAGGCCCGTCTGACATTCTGCCCTTCCTTTCTCTCGTCTTTTATACTGATTTCATTTATTCTCATATACATTTTACCCATCAATTCAAGGAATTCAACGTTGTAAAGGTAAAATAATAGCATACTCACATTTACAGTATCTAATTATAAATATGAAATAAAATATGTTGAAAAATACAAACTAAGTATTACCATGAAACAAAATATGTTGAAAAGCACTAACATCATCATTAAACCTACATTCGATATTATACCATTTGTTCGGAAAAATAATCACATTAGGGGGGGGGGGGGGGGGGGAGTTTATCAGAACTCATAAAGTATTCGAAAAGTTTACGATTGTATGAATAGGGACTGAGGTTGTTATCTTTCAGATAATGTGGAAGATAGTTCTAGAGATGAGCAGCAGAGTAAGCTAAGCTTTTCTTGAATAAGTCAAGCCTAGGCTTGGGCACTTGTATTTTGTTAAGGCGTTGACTGCGTTTTTCACTGTATTTGAACATTGGCCACAGATATGCTGGAGCATTCTGTGACAGGATTTTGTGAACAAATTTAGCTTTGTTGAACAGAAAGCGCTTTCTTAGAGGCAATATTTTGAGATTTTTAGAGAGAGAGAGAGAGAGAGAGAGAGAGAGAGAGAGAGAGAGAGAGAGAGAGAGAGAGAGAGAGAGAGAGAGAGAGAGAGAGAGAGAGAGAGAGAGAGAGAGAGAAAATGGTGAAGAAACAAACTGACGCAAAAAGGGACCGGGATACTTTGCAGACGAGCAACACTGTATCTTCCTTACATGCTTGTGTGTCTGAGTGAAAGAGATAGTCACAGACAGATATATAAATAGATATAGATAGATAGATAGATAGATAGATAGATAGATAGATAGATAGATAGATAGATAGATAGATAGATAGATAGATAGATAGATAGATAGATAGATAGATAGATAGATAGATAGATAGATAGATAGATAGATGGATGGATGGATGGATGGATGGATGGATGGATGGATGGATGGATGGATGGATGGATGGATGGATGGATGGATGGATGGATGGATGGATGGCTGGATAGATAGATAGATAGATAGATAGATAGATAGATAGATAGATAGATAGATAGATAGATAGATAGATAGATAGATAGAACGAACGAACGAACGAACGAACTTTATTTTCAAAGGGTTAAGAATTGGGCACGCAGGCCCGTCTGACATTCTGCCCTTCCTCTCTCTCTCATCATGTATACTGTATCCTTTCATCCTCACATTTACTTTAAGCATTATTAAGGCATTTATCATTATAAAAGTAATATAACATCAAACATTTGCAATAATCATCATAATTAAAGTATGTTTTAAAATAAAGAAGATAGATAGATAGATAGATAGATAGATAGATAGATAGATAGATAGATAGATAGATAGATAGATAGATAGACAGACAGACAGACAGACAGACAGACAGACAGACAGACAGACAGACAGACAGACAGACAGACAGACAGACAGATAGATAGATAGATAGATAGATAGATAGATAGATAGATAGATAGATAGATAGATAGATAACGAACGAACGAACGAACAAACTATATTTTCAAAGGATTAAGAATTGGGCACGCAGGCCTGTCTTACATTCTGCCCTTCTTCTCTCTGTCATCTTACATACCGTATCCTTTCAATAGCACATGTATTTTTAGCATTATTTAAGCGTACAAAATTATCGAGGTAAAATAATAACATACATTTGTAACATCCAGACATAATCAAATTTAGGGGGGGGGGGGGGAATTATTAATTAAAATAGATTAACAAAAATTAATACCTTAAAAAAAAAAAAAAAAAAAAAAAAAAAAAAACTAACAAACACAATCAAAACAATTCATACAGTAAATAAGACATAATTAGAAACGTAATCAGATAATGGTGGCATATAATAAGAACTCGTGACAATTTGGAAATCTGCTGAAATAGCTGGGACTTCATGTGTTGTCAGCGCATGCGAAAAATGTTCCCACAGGTGAGCAACTTTGAGTCCCAAGCAGATACTGCCACAGGGAGTGAATTGTTGACGCCTCCACTACACGAGATCCAGTTTTATGACCTATGCTCCTTAGGGAGGTAAAGGGTATTGACTGAAAGATGAGAATCATGCATATAGGCCCGTCTTGCATTTATCCCTTCCTCTTACTCATCTTTTATTGCTAGGTATCCAGACATTCTCCAGCATACTTAAGGTATTAGTTCAGAGGCGATGCAACATTATAAGTAGTATAAAAGCATACATTACAGTATCTGATTACAATTAAGAAGTAAGGTATATTAAAATGAAAAACTAGATCATCAGACCCTCCATACAGTGTATTAGATAATAATAATTCGAAACATAATCCCTTAGGGCGGCATATAATCCGCACTCATAATGTATTTGAACAGTCTACGATTATATGAGTAGGGACTGTGCATGTTTTTCAGGTCATGTGGAAGATTGTTCCAAAGATGAGCAGCTGAGTAAGCCAAGCTCTTCTTGTACAAATCTAGCCTCGGCTTGGGTAAATCTAACTGGTTTAAGCGCTGACTACGTTTTTCATTGAATTTGAAAAGTGGCCACAGATACGTTGGAGCATTATGTGACAAGATTTTGTGAGCGAATTTAGCTTTGTTAAATAGGAAGCGCTTTCTAAGGGGTAATATTTTAAGATAGTTATATAGATCTATACAATGTGTTTGGTGTTTATCAGCAACTAGGCGCACTGCACGTTTTTGAAGTGAATGAAGCCTTTTTGTGTTGGATATGGAACAACCATCCCAGATTGTGGAACAATAGTCTAGGTATGTTTGTATGTGAGATGTGTAGAACATTTTCCTTGCCCCCTCATCCAGGAAGTGTTTGATTTTGGCTAATTGGTAAACTTTTTGTGCCGTTAGCTTTGTGAGTGCACTTACATGTGAGTTCCAACTTAGGTGCTGGTCAACAGTTAGACCTAGAGTTTTATGTTCATTTACGTTTTCAATTAGTGATGTTCCAATGTAGAGCTGAAGTGTGTTGTTTTCTGCGAGTTTTGTAGTTTTTGTCTGGTTGATATTAACATACATTTCGTTTTACTAATATTTATTTGCATTCGATTCTCGTTGCTCCACTTAATAATATTATGTGTATCAGTTTGTAAAGATAGTTCTAGTGCAGTGCAACTTTTGTCACTAGTGTAAACAGTACAGTCATCGGCAAACAGGTCACAGGATGAATGTTTGATGTGCAGAGGAAGATCATTAATGTATACGGCAAAGAGAAGAGGGCCGAGAATAGAGCCCTGGGGAACACCGATATCGACAACAGTTGGGTTGGACAAAGAATCATTGTAAGACACCACTTGTTGTCTGTCTGTCAGGAATGATTTAATTAACTTCACCAGTTTATGATGTACTTTCATTGTTTCTAATTTTCTGATTAAAATAGTGTGATCTATCATATCGAATGCTTTTTTAAAGTCTACAAAGATTGCTCCACATAAAATATCGTTATTGATGTTTAGATGCCAGTTATCTATCATTTTTGTTAAGGCTGTGTGACATGAATGTTTTGGTCTAAACCCCGACTGACTATCAACAAGCAGGTCATTATTAGCTAGGTGTTCTGTTACTGTTTTGTGTATGTGTTTTTCCAGTGGTTTGGACAGCGATGATATAAGAGAAATGGGCCTATAGTTACCAAGGTTGTTATTATCTGATGAACCAGGTTTAACAAGAGGGTATACTTTAGCGATTTTAAAGGCAGATGGAAAGTAACTCCTTGCGATACATTGATTATATATGTATGTTAGGGTATCAGTAATAGCTGGTGCAGCATAACGCAGTATTCGATTACTGATTCCATCAAGTCCCGATGAGTTATTATCTTTAAGATCAATAAGATAGTTATGAACTTCGTTAACTGTTATAAAAGGAATGTCGCATGGAATGGTGTTAGTACACTTGTTCTCGCAGAACGTAGATAATTCGCTGAAGTCACAAGGGGAAGAAGGTATGGCGGATTTTATATTGTGGATGTCTGCCTGAAAATGATTGCTGAAGTCTGTACAAGTAAATGAAGTATTGGGATTTTGTGAGTCAGGCGAATTTCTTTTGTTCACCAAGGTATTGATTGCCTTCCATATATTTCTACTGTTGCTTTTGCTTTTAACTAAATGACTAAAGTAGTTTTTCTTTTCTCTGCGAATTAAATATTGTACTTTGTTCCTTGCTGCCCGATATGTAATGATGTCCTTATTTTTGTGCGCTCGATCCCTCTGCCTCATAGCGTCAAGTACTTCTTGTGTGATAAATGGAGATTTTATTTGTCTTTTTACGCGAATTTCTTTAGTAGGCGCATGCTTATTAAAAATACTATAAAATGTCAGTGTCCAATATGCAATGGCGTCATCAGGATCAGGAAGTTGGTAAACATCGGCGAAAGGCGCATTTCGCAAATCATTTAAAAATAATTCTTGGTTGAAATTTTTTAGACTTCTATATTCAATACTGATGTGTTTATTTTTTGGAGATTTGTACCCATTTTTTGCCCAAGTGCAACATATGGGATAGTGGTCACTCATAGCAATAGTAGGGATGGAACATTCTATAATGTTATCTGGACACGTTACATATATGTGATCGATCAGTGTGGATGATGTTTTTGTTACTCTGGTAGGTTTGTTGACTATTTGTTTCATGTTGTACGATGCTATGATGTTGGTCCATGTTTGATTTGGCTTATGCATATCAATATTGAAATCCCCAAGAAGAATAATTTCATTGACTGTAGTAATTACTTTATCCATCATGTTCGTGAAATCTTCAAACCATGTTGTTCCTACACTGGGATTTCGATAAAGATATCCTATTACAATGGGTCTTTGCTTTTGTGGCTTTACCTCTAACCATATGCATTCTATATCTATGGTCTCTAAATCGTTTCTGCGGCGATAACTGAGAGAAGTGGAAATATAAACTGCTAAACCTGTCTCTAATTGTCTACTAGAATCTCGCCGAATAGTTTTAAACCCATTACGTGCAATGTCACCATCTGTTATTTTCTCATTCAGACGACTTTCTGAAAGTCCAAAAACATGGAAATTTTGATTGAGAACTTGTGTGAGTTCTGGAAGTTTACCTAAAAGATGGTTTACATTCAGATGGCCAAGTCGTAACCCATTCATGGTTAGTAACTGTTCATAAGTACCTGGCATTTATGCTATGTAAAGAAGCTTGCGCTCAAATAAAAAGGTAAATAAATACTAAATTTAACAAATTTTACCAAGGAAGGTGAATTTATGGTGGTATTAATAAGTGGGACACTTTAAACATTAATTACAAACAATTCAGCTAATTAAATTACGTGAAAAATAAGTGAAAAGTGTAACAAATCAAGCGCTCATATCAGACAGGCAAACAGTGTCTAAAAATAAAAAATGAAATTTAAAAAAAAAAAATATATATATATATATATATATATATATATATATATATATATATATATATATATATATATATATATATATATATATATATATATATATATATATATATATATAACAATCAATCAACAGTTGCTGATGTTACAAAGACAACTAGGGAGGCCAACAGTCGCTGTTAATGTGGAGGAGATGGTTGTTGAAAATAGAAGTGGGGTGGATTTGGTCGTGATAGATGATGCATTTGGTAGAAAGCGGGATGTTGAGGTACAGTTGTTGAATAAGTGGGGTATTCCGGCAAGTACGACCTCCAAGTGTAAGGTGCATAGTCCAAGAGTCGTTGTTGATGTAGGAAATTATGAAAGGCTGGGTATGTGGGTTGATGTGGGTAAGCCTGTGACGACAGCGATGATGGGTGAACTCTCATTGGTGTCTGGGACGACAGCGGACATGGTGGCATTTTTGTTGATGAAGGCTGAGCAGATTTAATTGGATCACTTACAGACCTTT
Organism: Oreohelix idahoensis; assembly: GCA_024509875.1. NCBI lineage: Eukaryota > Metazoa > Mollusca > Gastropoda > Stylommatophora > Oreohelicidae > Oreohelix > Oreohelix idahoensis. The sequence continues at coordinate 251,992 of JAMPIV010018979.1, forward strand.
GAGAATGAAGTGGGTCAAGTCGGTGTTGTCGAGGAGGGTCGTCTGTGGCAGAAGGGTGTTGAAGGCAGACATTGTTGGTTTCCTGCACATCCGTGGTGCTAAGAATAGGTACAACGTGATGATCCTGATTGTCTGATGATTTTGGGCGGCTGGTGTTTAAAGTTATGGGTAGTGATGGAAAATGAAGGTCATAATTGGCGTCAGATGAGTAGCTGTTTGTATTCACATGGTGTTTGGATGGATATATGGATGCTGATGTGCGAGTTGTGCCTTTAAGAGTGCTTTCTGGGTATTTTATATTTGTCGCTAACATACTGGTCCCTTGGCTGGACAATGTAATATCGCCGCTGTAAAGATACTTCCTAGGGGCTCCAGATGTGGCAAGGAAGACCGAGCTGTGATCTATGAAAACATGCTCATTTTTGAGGCAGTGTTTTTTAAGTTTAGCATTGTTAGTTTCAACACATTTGCGGTAATAGGCACGGACTGGCGGGATAATAGAGGAAAATAAATTTTGGCATTATGGAATAGGGACCGAAATATGAATGTGATCTCGTTTAGGTCTGTCTGTGACAGTTCAATGTCTTTTATTGAGTCTGACAGACCTATGTGCACAGTTACTCTAGTTACAGAGAGATCCGGCGAAAACCGTTTAAGGAAGGTCAGTAGGTCGTGCGTTGATGCCCAGTTCTTGAAGCGAACAGACACCGAATCAGTATCACCAGTTAATAGTTTTGACTGTTGAAGCTCCTTCATGGTTTGGTCCCCAAAGATGAGATGTTTTCTTCTGTTCGTGTGGGAGCCAGTGATAACATCTGTTGCTTCCTTTGTCCCAGTTGTGCTGTGGCTGCTAGAAGTCTCGTGGTGTGTGCTGGCAGCAGCCGGTCGAAGTGGCGGGTGGCGATTAGAAATTTTGACCGGAATTCTGCAGACACTGGCTACAGGATTTTCCGGAGTGTCCAAGGGATTACGTTCATTAAGGCGGAGTTCTGAATGTAGTATTTGTTGTTGAGGTCGGACGCTCTCCGCACGTTTTTGTTTGCGACCCAATTCGTTTGTGTGCTGTTGTGTAGGCTGCTGCTGAATTTGAGTTTTGCTGTTTTCGTAGCTACTTTTTAGAGACACGTGATCAGCCTGAAGCTGTTCGTAAGATTTTTTAAGACAGCTCAGTTCAGCTTTCAGTAGCTCCATCTCAGATGATATTTTTGTATACATATCATCATGTGGTGATAGTATAGTGTAGTGGGTTTGATGGTATTGTATGATGGTGATATTACTAAATGTAATGTATGAGGCCAGTTGTGAAGGCTCCTGAGATAAAATGTAGTTGTGAATTGTCAGAAGGCCTTTCTTGCTACCACTACGACCTCACACTCAATTTTTTTTCTTAATGAATGTAGCTATGTAAAATGTCTAGGGTAATGATATGTAATGTGGTGTGATAGTTATAGATACACCCACAGATATTTAAGCAGACTAATAATATTTAACAAATAGTATAATACACTGAACTAACTCAAGAGTGTAAAATTTTTGATAGAATTATATTACATTTATTTGTTCTGGATCAAGTTTTATGTTGACCAGAACTTTTTTAAAAAAAGGATTTAAAAATTATGAAAGAAATGCATGGAATGTTACATAATAAATGCAAGAGTGTACATATATAAGTACTAGACTAGTTAGTTTTATTAAAATGTTCTAGTAGTCATCTACTTGGGAGGATAGTTAATGCTTGTGCTGTTGGGGTGGCCTCATCACACCTGTCTATATTGCCTACACAGTGTCCAGTAAATTTCAGGAATTTTATGGGGTATTATCAACTAAAAGGCGTTGGTGAACTTCCAGCAGACCAGAGGCTCACTCAACTTGCATATGTAGCTCTGGTGCTGAGATCTGGTGGTCCCACCTCTCCGTGCTGGCGGGCAATAATAGTGGTCTCTGTCACAACGTACTGCACAGATACACTCGAGTAAAATCACCAACTGAATGGACACCGCCTTGTTGACAACTGAAACTCACAGCTCTGCAATCAAAGTATTGGCTATGTGTCAAAATTCTATTCTCTACCCACGTTTGGACACAACACGGACACAACAACCACATCATACAGACAGGTCAGATCTCTCTGACCAAACAGCACATTTACCATGGTGGTTTTACATCAGATAGGTCCTCCCAGACTATAGATTCTGAAAAATATTTATTAGTTTCCTTCCCTAAAAGTGGATAGGTAATATGTTTCATTATTCTCAACACTTGATCTGTCTTTCCTAACCCTTGCTGGAGTTTATGTATATTGTTGGTCCCTAGACCCTGACTTGGGCGGGGGGTCTAGAGCAAATCCCTACTTGTTTGTAAGGCTAGATTATGATATGGCAGTATCAAATCACTCGAACATTAAACAATATTCAAAATATACAAAGAAATAATTTCAATCTTACCAGATTATGAATAAAGAACACAGAAATGCTAGCAAAACTCAGCTGAGCTGCTGGCTATAGTATGGCGTCCCTGAACTTATTTCACTTTCTTTCATTTGGAAATCACCACACTTTAAAATACTGTGTCTATCATCGAACAACTATTGAGGAATGGCCCCACTTGCGCGTCTGAGCGCCGATAAAATGATTGTCTGTGGCCAATCACTGCCTAGGTTTATTTCAAATTCAAATTTCCTACCCTAAAGTCATTTCAGTCATGCTTCAGTCAAGTATGGATGTTTATCTGTTAGTCTGTCCGTCTCTACTTGTTTTTTTCAAAACCGTACTTGATTTTTGAACCAACCTTTCTCTCCCTTCCAAAATTTTGTCGTTAAAAGTTATATTTAGACACAGCTCCCACCAATGTCCCTTCGCTTCCCTACTAAGTAGATTTGAACACCTGCGTCTCAAGGTCGTGTTTTTTTTGTGCAAATAGCGACACTTTTTATTCCATACAGTCTGTTGCTGATGTGAACAACACTGTCTTTTGTCATTATCTTCAATATTATCTATCCGTCTGTAAAATTAAGAACATATTAGTTCACTGCTCAGAATGGGCCATCCGGCCAGCTAATTTTTATATTCCTAACATTAATATTACGAAAAAGTTACTTTTTAATTTTTGTAATATTCCAAACATCTGCGTTCTGCCGCTGAATTCAAATCAAAGGCTTGGTATCGCAAAAGCGACCAATAAATGACTGTGGCGTAACATATCCAAGGTCCCATCTGTCGAGTTCCTTACTTTATGTCAACTTGGGAACCGTGACTTTTCTCCGTTTCCCCCCCAATTGCGTCTCCTTAGCCTTTCTAGTCTCACGCAATCTTTCCAGTCATATTTTTTCCTTTTTATCCGCCGTTCCCCTCCTGTCTAGCAAGTTAATTTTTATGGAGGGTGATGACCCGCGGTCTGGGCGATCATGTACTATCAGCAGCCTACGCATTATGTTTTTATCCTTACATGTTATCTTTGGAGGTATTTTACCGTTGTATCTCTGTCAATTTCACTACACATCTCCCCACTTGAAAACATGCCTATGGCAAGTTCCAAAACCAGCGATACACATAGGTAAAATTACTCCTCACGTCTGCCACTACTCTAATTTTGATCACAGGGGTGCCGACTGAGGAAATCTGCACCGACATTCAATTTACGGCTTGCATAAGCGACTGGTTTCAGTTCCCCATCAGGTGAAGATGATCTTTGCAACAAAGCCCCTCCTAGTCCTACATTACTTGCATCGGTTCTTAAGACAAAGTCCTGTGTCAAATCAGGCAGTTTGAGAATAGGCTTGATAGTGAGTTTTTCCTTTAACTCTTGGAACGCTAGTTCACATTGTGCAGTCCAAATAATTTTATCTGGAAGTCCCTTGCGAGTCAGATCAGTCAGAGGAGCACAAATAGCGTTAAAATTCTTGATGTATTTCTGATAAAATCCGCATAACGACACAAATGATCGCACGTCCTTTTTTGTTTGCGGCCTAGGTGCTCTCTGCAGTTTTTCCAAGTTCTTAGGATCAGGGGTCATATTACCCTGATATACAGTGTGTCCCAAGAATTCCAACTCTTTGCATCCAATACAACATTTTGTTGGCCTAGCAGTTAAGTTCGCCTCCCGAAGTCTATCAAACAACATCTCCAGAGCTTCAATGTGTTCTTCAAATGTCTCTGTGGCGACGAGAATATCATCCATGAAATTCGTGATACATGGGTTATTCAGGGGATCCAACAATTTGCGCATCATCCTTGAAAACACACTCGGAGCATTTTTCAGTCCGAATGGTAGCATATTGAATTCATAATGTCCATCCGAAGTGCTAAAAGCCAAATAAGGTCTCACTTCAGGCTTCACTGGGATCTGGTAATAGCCTTTACTAAGATCCACCTTTGAAAAGTATTTTGCCTTGTTCAGTCTGGCAAATAACTGTTTTGTGTCTGGTAATGGATCCACTTGTCCTTCTGTGACAGCATTCAGTTTCCTGTAATCTATGCATAGTCTGTGTTCCCCAGACGGTTTTCTCAACAAAACGACACTAGAACTAAAAGATGATTCACTGTGCGAAATAATCCCCTCCTTCAACAAATACTCTATTTCTTCCTTCAATGCCTTCTCCTTCGCGAACGGAATAGAATAGGCTCTCATACAGATTGGGTTTGAGTCTACCAGTTTCATGTCATACTGTAGCAAATTTGTATGGCCTGGTTTATCTGTTAATACATCTGTATGTTCCTCCAGAACCTGTTGAACTCTCTCCCTCTGGTTTTTAGTCAGGTGCTTACTGACTTTTACCTGTGCTGCGGTTTCACAAGGATGTAATGGGTATTCATGTGAGGTGAGTGGTTCTTTTTGCATCTGGGTTGCAATAGCCAAGGTCAATAAGGGGGTGCTTTCCTGGAGTGGTCTGTCCAGATACTTCTTTAACAGGTTTACATGATAAACTTTCTCCTTCCCCTTTTTGTCAATTTTATAGTTTGTTCTAGACACCTTCTCTAGAACCGTATATGGACCTTGCCAACCAATTTGTAATTTATTCTGGCTTCCGGGTAGTAGAAGCAGCACCTTCTCTCCGACTGCCAGTTCCCTGTCCTTTGCCTTCCTATTAAAATATGCTGCATGTTTCTTCCTGGCTTGCTTCAAATTATCATTTGCCAGTTTCCATCCAGCTTTCAAACGAGTGGTCAGTTCGTTCACGTATTGATACGATGAGGTAACAGTCTCTTCCGCCTTCTCATCTGTCCAGGTCCTTAATAGAGCTTCTAATGGACCTTTTATTGGCCTCCCAAATAGCAGAGTTGCGGGAGCCATCCCGGTTGAACTATGTGGTACCTCCCGGTACGCAAACAATGCGGCGGGCAGGAATTGATCCCACAGATCCGGTTTTTCGTGTGCCAGCTTTCTCAGGATAGAAATGAGAGTCCCGTTGAACCTCTCTACCTGGCCGTTCCCTTGTGGATGGTACGGACTACAATGAAAGTGTCTGGCTTGAAATAGCTTAAAAACTTCTTCCGTTAGTTTCCCCTTGAACTGAGAACCATTATCCGTCAAGATTTGATGCGGGAATCCTAATCGGGTAAATATTGTAAGTAGTGCCTCTGCTACATGTTTTGAATCAATTGATGGCAGGGCTACCGCCTCTCCCCACATAGAACAAGTGTCCACCAGAGTAAGGATGTAACTGTTCCTCCTCTTGGTCCGAGTGAGAGGTCCTACAATATCCACTGCAACCCTCTCAAAAGGTGTTCCCACTATGGGCATTTCCCCTAGAGTTGCAGGAGCAGTCCAGTGCTTTGGAGCTACCCTTTGACATTCTGAGCAGGATTTGACATATCTTTTTATATCCTCCGTTATCCCTGGCCAGAAGTAATGACAAGCTATACGCTGTCCTGTGGCGCTGATCCCCATGTGACCACTGAAGGGAATCGCATGCCCGAGTTCCATCACTTTATCTCTATATGAAGTGGGAAGAACCAGCTGGTTGTGACCATTTGTTCCAGTTCCGGCCTTCCTGTATAAGAGTTTGTTCTTCATGAAATATTCCCCCTTGCTCGGAGGTGTGTGGCATTTGGGCAATTTTTTAAAACAGGGCTTGAGTGTCCTATCCTCAGCCTGCGCCTTCCTCATCTCCTCTGGATGAGCATTTATAGGTTCACCTTCTTCCTCCTTCTTCTGTGACCTGGTCTGCACTGTCGCCATGATCACAGGTTTCTCGGGATTCCCCAAGAAGACGTATCTACACCCCAATATCAGAGGGTAGATTGGTTCATCTATCACTGCTGCTCTGATTTCTCCCTCCACATAGCGAGTTTTCACCGTTATCCTTGCGATGGGAAGTGTCATGAGTGGTATGTCCTTAGTCGCCCCTTGTATTTCCACTGTTTCTGTGGTATACTGACTTGGGTCCACTAGGCTAGACTTCACAACTGAATCATAATCCAAACCTGTATCATAAAGGCACCTTATGGTGACCCCATTACAAATAACATCCTCACAAACTGGGGGGTGATAAGGTTCCTGTTGTCCATTAGGATTAACCTTTAATCTTCGCGTCCCCGACTTCATTGCAGCAATGTTTGAAGGTTTCCTTCTACAAAATTCGGTGTTATGGTTATCCTTCTTGCACCATTTACACCATCTTTTTCCTTGGTTCAACGGTTTTCTTTCATTGAACTTTTGGTCATTGAACTGTGAGTTTCTGTCGCGATAGTCATTTCTTGGCCGCTCAAAGTTTGTCCTACCTTTATTTCCCTGCTCTCTATTATCAAATTTATTAAATTGCTGTGGAGCTTTAAAATTGTCTATGTGCTTCTTTTTAGCACCACTTACCTCTGCCTGAGCTGCCTGATACCTCTCAGCAACATTTAAAATTTCCCCCAACTTCTCTGCACCTTGTTCCATGAGAAATTTTCTCATGTCTGGAGCCATGGACTCTCTCAATTGCTCAATCATGATCATTTCTTTAAGATCTTGGGTCTTCCCCAGAGCCGTCCATTTCTCCAAATAGGTTTCTAGTCTAGCAGAGAATTGGTGGTATGTCTCCCCAGACAACAGTTTGGCATTTCTAAATTTCTTACGATAAAATTCACCATTCTTCTCGTACCTTAATAACAAAGCCTGCTTTAACATGTCATAATTGTCTTGGTCTTCCCTGTTCATTTTGGCAAATACTTCATAAGAAGTACCTCTCAATCCCTGTGATAGCTTTAAACTCCACCTCTCTCTCTCTAACCCATATGTAGTAGCTAATAACTCAAAACGTCCTAGGTACCCCTCTATGTCATCGTCTTTTTCAACAAAATGGTCTAAATGAAACCCCATAGCTGAGTTTGAGGCTCCCAGACTGGGCGTAGCATCTGAGGCAAAAGGGCAGGCACCATTTTCAGGAGCCGGGCCTTGTAATTCCAGCTCCCTTAGTCGTAATTCGTGCTCCCTTTGCAACCTTCTATCTTCTGCCTCCATTTCGGCAGTCAACCTTTTTTCTTCTGCCTCCCTTTCGGCATTCAACCTTTTTTCTTCTGCCTCCCTTTGCTGTCGTTTTTCTTCTGCCTCCCTTTGCTGTCGTTTTTCTTCTGCCTCAATCTGCAGCCTCTTAATTTCTCTATCAGCCTCAATTTGTAACCTCTTCTCTTCAGCTACCTTTCTATCTTCCCTTTCAATATATTTATCACATTCAGCCGTTACATATTGAATTAAAATCTGACCATCCATTCCCATCTCCTTTGCGGTCAGCACAGCAGCTGATCGGAATTTTGCTAGCTCCGCCATACTTTTCAGACAATATAATAATATACAAGCTAAATCTCTAACCAGTAAATACACTAAGTACTTCTTATGACTATAGTCTAACTAATTCTAACTAACCAGTTAACTAATTAATTATCACTGGCTGTGAAGATTCACCAACTTTTATCTGCAGGGACACTTTTAATTTTAAAGGGAATTTCACAATTTTTTTTCCCCTAATTTTATTTCTCCAACCAGGAGATCCTAATATTACTGTTGGGCTAATTATCCCTGGACAAGACCCCAATGTATGTAGTGGGTTTGATGGTATTGTATGATGGTGATATTACTAAATGTAATGTATGAGGCCAGCTGTGAAGGCTCCTGAGATAAAATGTAGTTGTGAATTGTCAGAAGGCCTTTCTTGCTACCACTACGACCTCACACTCAATTTTTTTTTTCTTAATGAATGTAGCTATGTAAAATGTCTAGGGTAATGATATGTAATGTGGTGTGATAGTTATAGATACACCCACAGATATTTAAGCAGACTAATAATATTTAACAAATATTATAATACACTGAACTAACTCAAGAGTGTAAAATTTTTGATAGAATTATATTACATTTATTTGTTCTGGATCAAGTTTTATGTTGACCAGAACTTTTTTTTTTAAAAAAAAAAAGAGGATTTAAAAATTATGAAAGAAATGCATGGAATGTTACATAATAAATGCAAGAGTGTACATATATAAGTACTAGACTAGTTAGTTTTATTAAAATGTTCTAGTAGTCATCTACTTGGGAGGATAGTTAATGCTTGTGCTGTTGGGGTGGCCTCATCACACCTGTCTATATTGACTACACAGTGTCCAGTAAATTGCAGGAATTTTATGGGGTATTAGTAACTAAAAGGCGTTGGTGAACTTCCAGCAGACCAGAGGCTCACTCAACTTGCATATGTAGCTCTGGTGCTGAAATCTGGTGGTCCCACCTCTCCGTGCTGGCGGGCAATAATAGTGGTCTCTGTCACAACGTACTGCACAGATACACTCGAGTAAAATCACCAACTGAATGGACACCGCCTTGTTGACAACTGAAACTCACAGCTCTGCAATCAAAGTATTGGCTATGTGTCAAAATTCTATTCTCTACCCACGTCTGGACACAACACGGACACAACAACCACATCATACAGACAGGTCAGATCTCTCTGACCAAACAGCACATTTACCATGGTGGTTTTACATCAGATAGGTCCTCCCAGACTATAGATTCTGAAAAATATTTATTAGTTTCCTTCCCTAAAAGTGGATAGGTAATATGTTTCATTATTCTCAACACTTGATCTGTCTTTCCTAACCCTTGCTGGAGTTTATGTATATTGTTGGTCCCTAGACCCTGACTTGGGCGGGGGGTCTAGAGCAAATCCCTACTTGTTTGTAAGGCTAGATTATGATATGGCAGTATCAAATCACTCGAACATTAAACAATATTCAAAATATACAAAGAAATAATTTCAATCTTACCAGATTATGAATAAAGAACACAGAAATGCTAGCAAAACTCAGCTGAGCTGCTGGCTATAGTATGGCGTCCCTGAACTTATTTCACTTTCTTTCATTTGGAAATCACCACACTTTAAAATACTGTGTCTATCATCGAACAACTATTGAGGAATGGCCCCACTTGCGCGTCTGAGCGCCGATAAAATGATTGTCTGTGGCCAATCACTGCCTAGGTTTATTTCAAATTCAAATTTCCTACCCTAAAGTCATTTCAGTCATGCTTCAGTCAAGTATGGATGTTTATCTGTTAGTCTGTCCGTCTCTACTTGTTTTTTTTCAAAAACGTACTTGATTTTTGAACCAACCTTTCTCTCCCCTCCAAAATTTTGTCGTTAAAAGTTATATTTAGACACAGCTCCCACCAATGTCCCTTCGCTTCCCTACTAAGTAGATTTGAACACCTGCGTCTCAAGGTCGTGTTTTTTTTTGTGCAAATAGCGACACTTTTTATTCCATACAGTCTGTCGCTGATGTGAACAACACTGTCTTTTGTCATTATCTTCAATATTATCTATCCGTCTGTAAAATTAAGAACATATTAGTTCACTGCTCAGAATGGGCCATCCGGCCAGCTAATTTTTATATTCCTAACATTAATATTACGAAAAAGTTACTTTTTAATTTTTGTAATATTCCAAACATCTGCGTTCTGCCGCTGAATTCAAATCAAAGGCTTGGTATCGCAAAAGCGACCAATAAATGACTGTGGCGTAACATATCCAAGGTCCCTTCTGTCGAGTTCCTTACTTTATGTCAACTTGGGAAACGTGACTTTTCTCCGTTTCCCCCCAATTGCGTCTCCTTAGCCTTTCTAGTCTCACGCAATCTTTCCAGTCATATTTTTTCCTTTTTATCCGCCGTTCCCCTCCTGTCTAGCAAGTTAATTTTTATGGAGGGTGATGACCCGCGGTCTGGGCGATCATGTACTATCAGCAGCCTACGCATTATGTTTTTATCCTTACATGTTATCTTTGGAGGTATTTTACCGTTGTATCTCTGTCAATTTCACTACATATAGTGTGCTTGCGTGGTGTCCTTTCTAGACTACTATCAAGAAAACCTATGAATGAATTATGCTCTGTCTCTGTAATGGTAGGTCTCGTTGTAACGGAAGGCGTCTCTGTAATGATAGATCTTGATGTAGAGGAAGGTGTGTCTTGTACCATCTGTAGTTGTTTGTCATACCCCTGAATGAATGCATCAGAGACAACGGGAAAGGAACAGCATGTGAGGGCTAATTTCTGGGCATCGGAAGTGGTTGGTGCATTGTTGATAACAGCTGTTGACGTTATAGCCATTCGACTGACTCCAGCAGTAGTTGCTGTTTCCCATAAATGATTTAAATCTTTCTGGATCCACTCTTTAACTGCAGTCTCTGAGCCTTGAACCATAATCTTGTTCGACGTATTATAGAAATGGAGAAAAACGTGTCCAGTAGAAATGACATCTTCGACATGAGCACCATTAGCGTCAGTGCGAGATTCAATTGAAGCGATAGATTTATAGTAGGCCTTAGACAAGCCACGCAATGCTTCGTACTCGAGAAGTTTTTGGAATGTTAATATCACACACTGGTTCTGGTTCTTGTATTGTAATGTCACTAATGGGGCTGAGGGCGTGTCTGCATTGAGAACTCTGGTCTTCTTCTTCACCGCTTTAGGAGCATTTAAGACGTAGTCCTTTTGTTTCTTTCTGCTCGGTCGAGTGGCGGTGACCGAGTTTACGTTTGGCATTGTGAATGTTATTGCTGGTACCACGAAGGAAGAAGGTAATCAGCTTTGTTCATGGCTGATAATCATCGCTCTAGCGTGACGATTTGGGTCGCGGGGTTTCATTTATAGTAGATTGTGCAAAAAGGCCCCGCGCTGAAGACCTATAATTAAACACCTGGGTGGTTCGGTCATTGTTGGGCGCTCAACTATTCGTGGGTTGTGGAATAACAATACTACAAGTTTAGATGCAAAACAGCACAGTGTCTTATAATAGTGAATCCTTTTAGAACAAAATCTAACATTTCTGTTCGTATTGACACCACAAAAATGATTTCACTACAAAGCCACAATGATACCGAACACAATGATATTAAAATCCATCACGAATTACAGCAGTAACACACTTTCATAAATACAAAAGTAGAGCTCTGTGAAAACACGTCCGCACTCCATGTATAAGGGCCCTTGAGTCTCGATAGATAGATAGATAGATAGATAGATAGATAGATAGATAGATAGATAGATAGATGGATGGATGGATGGATGGATGGATGGATGGATGGATGGATGGATGGATGGATGGATGGATGGATGGATGGATGGACGGACGGATGGACGGACGGACGGACGGACGGACGGACGGACGGACGGACGGACGGACGGACGGACGGACGGACGGACGGACGGACGGACGGACGGACGGACGGACGGACGGACGGACGGACGGACGGACGGACGGACGGACGGACGGACAGACAGACAGACAGACAGACAGACAGACAGACAGACAGACAGACAGACAGACAGACAGACAGACAGACAGACAGATAGATAGATAGATAGATAGATAGATAGATAGATAGATAGATAGATAGATAGATAGATAGATAGATGGATGGATTGATAGATTAATAGATGGATGGATGGATGTGTGACGGTATTGCCTCCCCTGCTTTGCAGTAGTGGTCCAACAGTGGCCAAAACCCAAGAGTATCTATTATAGGCTTCAATGGAGTCTATCTTTATACAAGATTACTCTTGGCAGAAGAGCTTATATCTCCTGGGAGTCTTCACAAGATATTCAGATAAGCGAAAACAATGCTGGCTGTCGCTAAGCACGTTAATTCTATAATCTGCCGACACTTTTATGAAGAATTTAGCAATGGTTTATTCTAGCTCGTTAAGCCGCCCCCCCCCCCCCCGCCCCCCCCCCCCCCCCCCCCCCCCCCCCCCCCCCCGCTGAGTTAATCAGTCGAATTATTATAATAATATATATAGCTCTGTTTAGAGTGTGTGTTTAGTAACTTTGAGACAAAAATGTAGTACATTTAAAAGGATTGAATCGAAGTTAAATGTGTAACATTACAAATAACAAAATTTAATAATCACTTTAAGTTTTAACAGTTGGAAAATAATTTGAATAGTTATGGAAAATGTTTCATCACTTGGATGGGATTTAACTGAATAAAGGTGGTCACTTTTGGCAGCGGACATTTTCACTTAACTGCCAATGGTAGTTTCTTCTCCCGCTGGGTCAGTTCCTTTCACTCTGCTCTCGCTCGTCTCTGATCAAAGTTCAGGCGCCGCACGTTCCCAGAACGTTCAAGGAGTAACGGCTAAGTTGGTTCTGCGTCTGTCTCTAAGACCCTCTTATGATGGCGTCTCGCAAAACGTCAGTCCACTTCTACCTTCACTTGGTTCCAGAGATAGTACTTTCTGCTGGTACCACCAATAAGCTAATCCTGGCTACATACTTGTTTGCTCAGATGAATAAAAGAGACGAATTGTTCTCTTACACGCGTCTGGGATGTCTTTAATTTTGCAAAAGATTCCCCTCTGACTCAGTGTTTCTTCAGTTTCCTAGTCCCGGTATTCCTTATTAAAATTTGAAAGAGATTTCCTGTGCTTTTTTAAGTCTTATCTGGTTTTCCAATAAAAGGTCCGGTTAACAAATAGGAATTATGAATCTAGTTTTCAATCTGGCGAGGTCTGGGTTGTTTGTCTCGGCGAGCTTGAAATTTACAGTGAAATAAAACTGCGAAATGGTCAGCCTATATACTCCCTCAACGTTGTTATGAATCTAATCAGAAATATCCAATCATTTCAAATCATGCAAGATAGGGTGTGATATTTCAAAATAATTCCACGTGAAATAAGGTGCGTGCCTGCAGAGGTCACGTATTACCATATATGGACATCTGATGCCTTGCATACACTCTCGCAAACACATTTGTAGACTCATATTGTCTAAAATGTAATAAATCCATGATTACTTTTAATCAAGTGATCGGAAGCGATTACATCACACTTGTCTGCCCACAGGTGTCACACAGACAGTAATCTCGTTATCTGTCGTATGAGTAAGCAAACTCCGCGTCTTATCGGTAATTTAAGCCGATAGCGCTGGCCGATGAACGTGTTAATCTGCCGCGCATATAACCACAAATCTAGGTAGCGTCAAGCAAATGTGATATTTATCCCCTACAGGGTGATTTGGTAAAATCAAATATTTGCTACTTAGCTGAAAAATAACGAGGAAAGAAAGAAAGAAAAGAAAGCAAAGTGTGATAATTGACAGCACATAATATAAATCAGTACCACAAATGTACCGATACTGCCGGAGAGAACCAAAGATCGATAGAGGTCGTCCATTTCGTCACAGGATAGATAGATAGATAGATAGATAGATAGATAGATAGATAGAGAGAGAGAGAGAGATAGATAGAGAGATAGAGAGAGAGAGAGAGAGAGAGAGAGAGAGAGAGAGAGAGAGAGAGAGAGAGAGAGAGAGAGAGAGAGAGAGAGAGAGAGAGAGAGAGAGAGAGAACGAACGAACTTTATTTTCAAAGGGTTCAGAATAAGGCACACAGACCCTCCGGACATTCTTCTCTTCCTTTCTCTCATCTTCCATACTGAATCCATTTATTATCACATGTATTTTAAATATTAATGTATTTTTAAGAACAGCATTGCAACAGTACCCTACAATTATACTCGCATTTATAGTATCTAATCAAAATATAAGAGAGATTGAGAGAGAGAAGTAGAGAGAAAGAGAGAGATAAAAGCTAAACTAACAATAAAGGAAAGACAAAAACGTAAACACACTGGGAAATACAATGACTTATAGATAAAAGGTAGTCCCATAGCAGATACTTCCGCAGGGAAGTGATGTGTTAAAGACTTCACAAAAACTAGGTCCAGCTTTTTTTATGAGATGGGTGACCACTTCCCTTCCTCGCTGCCTTTGCCGTCCCTAAATCAATATCAGAGCCAGGTACCCATTATAACCGGCAACCACGGTTGTGAAGTCGCCTGATATTTTAGAAGTACGACTCCTGACACCGACTCCAACAACAGTTTTTTACTTGTCGTATGGCACAAAATTAAGAGTCGGAGTCCGGATATTTTTTACCGACTTCATAAAAAAAAAACGACCAACTCCACGACTCTGAGTCCTGACTCCGACTTTGACTCCACAGCCCTGCTGGGAACCATTAAAAATGTCATTTGAAATGTCAAAGAAAACTAACGCTAAAATAAACTTTAAGAAAGCGGACATTAAACCAATGTTTAGACTAGACAAAAAATAGCGAAACGAAAACAAGACGATAAAGATAAATATTTAAAATAAGGAGTACGTATTACGACACAAACAATATCATTATATTCCACTGAGACTGGACTAACAGAAAGCTGAGAAAATACGTGTTGAGAATTGTTGCATGGTTTGCAAGCATCTGGGTTTGAGCTCGATTCGGATGGTTGCACAATGAAACACCTCGGCTGAATAAATAAATGAAATAGATCGCATATATCGATGCATGACGCGTTAGACATAGTAACGACAGTCGTTGTGTGGCCTTCGAGGCAAATGGCAGTGTTTCAAAATGTGTGGCATGGCCACTTAGCCAAAGTGTTTTAAAGATGTGGTATAACCACTCAAATGTGATAGTGCATAACTTGAAAGTTATATTTAAAGCAAAAATAAAGAATGTATAAGGACCCTTGAGTCTTAAAATATAAGACGGCAATATTAGCCGCAATAATTTATGATTAACGTAAGTCGTAAAATGTAGCAAGTTTAATTTGCTGGGGAGCTTATGATGTTATACCTAAAAGGAATGAAATCTGTGTCTGTGTTAACCGTGTGAGGTCAAGAAAATGTAGGCCCCTGACTCTAATAGATGATAATGATGTATTTGCAGGGAACCTAACGCTACCTCCCTAGATCTCACATGGTCACTATTTTGGCTCTAGTGTCTGGTGTATGATGTACCTAATGTCTAGGGGAGAAATGAAATGATGGTACATAAACACAAAACACTTTAATTCACTATAAGGAATTGAATAAAACAGTGGTTAAGGTTTTTCTTTAAAATTCAATATTTTCTTTTTACAATTTAATCTGCCTGTCCCGCCATCTCTTTTGGACAGGTCTTTGAAAATGAGGAAAAGATAGTTTACATAAAAAGGACTAACTAAAATGTGTGGACACTTTGTCCAATAAGTATAAAGTCACTCTATCTCTCCTGTTGGTGTATTCACAAATTACAACTTTATTATCTAATAGTGTGTGTCATTTGTTAGGAGGGGCTGTAGTTTCATCACGCCCCATGACATCCTGGGTATGATTGAAAATATTAAAGTTTATTATAACTGAAGTGTCAGATATACCCAGATGCTAACACATCACCTGGGATTCTTTGTAGAAGGATAATTCAGTATGTCGTTGCAGAAAATATAGATATGTCAACACGCACAAGCTCCTCCAGCTATCTGCTGACAGCATAAACGTTTTACCGGAGACTTGTTGGCGTTACACTCACTCATCAGGTTTCCTGTCACCGGCTGGTAACAGGAAATAAAACCTCTGCAATAAAAAGACACACTGGCCTTTTTATATCTGATCACACTTTATTATTATTATTTACCTATGGTGGTATGGGGTCAGCCTCGCGTGCATACAGGTGCATTCGCCCCTAATTTTATATGACTAACACATTGTGTGACCACACCTCAGGTCCCTATGGCAGATACGCCACTGTACTTTTACATAGTTTTCCTCACTACAGTAACGTGGAGTAACCACATTTCCTTTTGTATGATTTGCTCTTCTTTTTTTTAAATTATAAACGCTCCAGGCATGTTGAACAGTGTTCATGGAACACGGAGGCATACTAACATATTCTAATACAATAATATTAAAACAAAATCATGACAATGTACAACAGTTAGATACAGTTCAATGTGAGGACTCAACAATGTCTGCTCCCGGCATGTCCTTCACTTTTCCCAATAGCAGTATCTAACTTTGGCAGTTGTAATAAACATATTAATACATAAAGCATTCTTACCACAATTTCACAGAAATATTGTAACAAATAACGCTGACTTGCAAAGAATGGCCTCAGTTTTTCTCTGCCCTGCCCAGACTGCGAATTAATTCTTTATTTTATAAATTAACACAGCTGATCTCAGCGTATTTGATAGAAAAAGTTTTTGTCAACTGGCGATGAGCATTGAAAGCTTTTTGCTAATATCTATTAGTACTGGCCAATGGAAAACTTGCGACTACCAGAATTCAAATGTAGTTTTTGAAAAAAAAAAAAATTCCAAACAAACTCTGTGTCTGGTAGTCGATTGGTCAGTCTGTGTTAGTTATGCCCATTAGAAAAAGATGTTTCGTTTTTAGTTACATTTTTCCTATCTCTACCCTTTCACTCTTACACCAACTAATTTGAATTTACTCCAATGCCTCTTTCTAAGCTGGCGTCCCCACTAACGTTATGAAAAAAACAAGCAGGAACCACAGTCTGTCTGGTCAAGCATCCGTAGACATTTAGTATTTCCTCAATAACTTGGCTAATACTTGGACTACCATATTTTTTAAAACACATTTTTGCTCAGGGGACTCTAAGCTATACTACCATATGATTTTTATGGTCAGTTTCAGTATGGTTTAGATTTTCAATTTTGTCACTGTCAATCGTCAAATAAAAAATTTTACACAAGTCGGCCATCTTCCACCCTCATCTCTCTCTAGCATTTTTATTCAAATAACTAACTTGTTTGAGTGACGTCAGAAATACATTACTTGGCGAGAATTTAAACTGTCTGTGTGTATATATCCTCGGGCCAATCCCACCGCGTGTCAAGCGAAGCGGGGTTTTGCGCGGCGGGTGTTAGAATTGGCGTTAATTATTACTGTTGTCTCGTGTTACACTACCAAAAAATGTAAGGATTACTACTATTAGAGGCGTTAAAGTTAAAGTATTACGTTAATTCAGACAGTAACTTGGCAGCACATTTCTTGTAGATCGTTAATTATAAGTCTTGCCGCAGTCTCTATCAGATCGGGCAAAATGTTAAAAATGTTTAAAGTACGTCACAAGGAAAGCGAGTAGGTTTATACGGCGGGGTCGTTTCTAAGCATTACCATGGCACAAAATTCAGCGCGATGCTGGCGTGTGAGATGCTCATAGTCAGACACAATCGGGCGGGGTTATTTATTATCATAGGACTAAAATCTTACTGAAATGAGCGATTATCTCGCAGATTTTACTACATAAAATATGAAACGCAGTTAGAATATGTAGTGCGGATTAAACCTGGCTTTGAATGCCAAAGTAAATTTATATATTAGACAGTGTATCTAATAGAACTAAGAATTATGCCAAACAGTTTTGGTAGAAATATACTGAAGCACATTAAAAACGCACCACTATTATATATACTGATGCCGAGAAGCTGGCCAAAAAACGTGTGGGAATGGATTTTCCCCGTGTTTGCCATGAGGTAGAGAGCGAATGGCTGCTGGAATGGAAAGTGCAAGATTCAACCCATGGGTGTGTGTACAGACTACATGAAAACAATGAAAGTTACATGTGCAACACGATTCTCAACAGCTATGACCCTGAAAATGTGTACGCGTTGTGGCAGTATACTCGGTATAAAAAGGCCGTTGAGACAAAACACCCATTACATGTGCTTGAAATGACACGACTATCTGAAAACGACCGCCAACGAGCCATTGGTATGTTGGAGACCGGAATGAGCTCGCGGGCCATTGCCAGAAGGATGAATTGCCACCACAGCACTATTGTACGTCTCAATGTACGTTACGGAACCACTGGCAGTGCCCGGGATAGACTTCGGAGTGGCCAACCACGAGTTACTACCCCTGCGCAAGATCGTCATATTGTGCTGAGTCACCTAAGGAATTGACTCTCCCGGCAAGTCAAACAGCAAGAGCAATAGTGGGTAGACATGGGCAAGTCTCTCGAATGACAGTCATACGACGACTCAGAGATACAGGCCTTACTGCAAGACGACCTTATGTTGGGCCAAACTTGACTCACAGACATCGTTAGCAGCGCCTGCAGTGGGCAGAGCAACATATCAGATGGACTAGACTGCAGTGGAATGCTGTCCTATTCACAGACGAGAACAGATTCAACATATCCTTTGCAGATGGACGTATGCGGATTTAGCGACGGTGTGAAGAGCGCTTTGCAGATTGCTGTGTCAACCGATTTCGAGGTGGCAGTATTCACATTTGGGGAGGATTCAGTTTTCACCATCGCTTGCCTCTTCACGTCTTCCGTGGAAATGTTAATGCTGTGACATATCGAGATGAGGTTCTGGATGCACTGGTTGCTCCTGCGTTCACAATTTATCCAGACTTGCAGCTTCTCCAGCAGGATAACGCACGTGCATTTTTTTGTATTTTTGGTTTTCTCCCTTGCCTGCACAGAATGCAATGAATTTCATAACAATCAAATGTACAAATTAATGACCAGCATGGATTCATAGGAAAATGAATAAAGATTCCAAATATGTAAACTTGTACACACTTATATTTACATTTCACACTCTGTTCCTGGATTATACAGGTGGTGCGTTTTTAATGTGCTTCAGTATATAATCGAACGTTAATTATAACGATAATGTATCGGACATGCAATGTTTGTGAAATATAGACTCTATGCTATAACGAATCCAGTGCTCTTGATGTGAATTATATTAAGTATTGTCTGTGGTTCATAATGGAAGAATGTATTCATATTAAATTTTTATGTCGTCAAAAACTGGTCTTATGCAGTAACGTATTCAAGGTTCCAGTTATGACTGTTTTTATGAAGAATGACCATTGACCTTCAAATGAATACACACGCTGTCACACTGGTAATACGAAATGAAACAATATAACACGGTCATTCAAATGTATATGAACTTTTATTGAAAGCACGTTTAACACGCAATTACTTGAAAGAAGTATCAAAAGAATCCATGGTTGTAATCAATATCGAAACCGGGTGGAACACAGAACAGACGATCAAATAATTGTACGAAACATAATACTAGACTAACCCATTTAAATCAGTGGAAAAGCCCATAACAATACGCCAAGCGACTTGCTCCGGATAACAGCAAAGCCACTGATCGATTAGTAGCATCTGAGAATGGAAAAAGAAATCAAAGATAAAATAGCAGAGAAGCATTTATAAAGCAGGAAAACCCATTCTTCATATTTTAAAACAAAAACAAAATCTCTGCAGAAATCGATTAACTTTGAAACTATGTGAACTCAATGCCAGGGTGTCTCATAAGTCTTGAATAGTAAAGGTACTTTAAAAAGTTAACAAAGTTTTATTCACAGAACGTGCTTACACACAGGAGCGCACTTAAACTATTTGGCACCCAGGGTGGTGTCGCGAGAGGAAAAGATAATATGATGATAATATCCTGGACAAATAGATGTATCAGATGATTACAGGATAGGGCCAGATGAGAGACTGGTCTTAAAAGAAATACCTCATTCTCTGAAAAGAGTAATGGTGTATCGAAGTCAAAGGTACAGTCAAGTTGATAGATCACTAGGTGAGATGGTAATGGCAATCCTAGTTACCTATGGTGCCCCTCTGGAGACCAGCCTATGACTCTGCTAGGGGTAATTAATTAACCAACAAGAACTTTGAACCCAACTGAAATAATTCACTGAAGATTGCGGGTACAATTTATAATTTATTTATCTACAAGATCTTTTTTCTTTGTACTTCTGTTAAATTTCAAATTAAATAAAATTGATTTCAAAATAACAGATCCAAACCTCAGAAATGAGGTATCTGAGGAAGGTGGTTGAAGTAACAAGAAGAGACATGGTACGCAACCAGACGATACGTCAAGGCCTTAAATCCTACCCCCTGCAGACCCAAGTAGAACAGTCCCAATTAAGATGGTTGGCCATGTCTGCAGAATGGGAGAAGATCGGATACCACGACAAGCATGGGAAACAAAGAGCCAAGGATCCAGACCCCGAGGACGACCCAGAGTCCGCTGGGAGGACAACATTAGACAATCTTTGAAGGATCGACGCCTAGATTAGAACCAGGCCAGAAGGAAGACAGCCGATAGGATAGTCTGGCGCTCTCTCTTCCAAACCTCTACACCTCACGGTAGAAGGGGAACGACTAAGTAAGTAAGATTTCAAAATAAAATATGTTTCACTTTCATTATATATATATATATATATATATATATATATATATATATATATATATAATATATATATATATATATATATATATATATATATATATATATATATATATATATATATATATATATATCACATTTACAGTTAATTTATTGTAACTAATAAAGGTCACTTCAACTGTTTTCTTGATCCTTGATAAAATCTGTCTTCTTTTGTGCTTTCTTGAATAGAATATCAATGTTAATTTATGATAGTCATAAAGACTGATATGACTGTCAATTATCTTCCAATTAAGCCACAGACTTTGCTATCATCATAACACAGTTTGTTCGTAGGTGTGGTGATATTTGTAAGTTGAAGTAGCCCAACAAAGAGCCACTTATCTGTAAAAGTTCCTTCTCAGGCCTCGTACAGCAATATGATCGGAGAGAACCCACAACTGTGGGCCTTCCAATCGTCAAGAGGATGCAGTTGATACTGGCAAAAGCTCTGAACAACTTGAGCATCTACTAGCTGACTTGGTCACAAAAGATTTAGTACGACACTCAGGGCAGGATATAACCTGAAATATAATATGCAACCTACGTAGTATCGCTCATTGTCTCCCTACCCAGTCAGGAGGTATAATGAGCAGTGGCGTATCCTGGTAATGCGAGCGAGGCGTGCTGCGACTTAAAATGAATATGTACGCCTACTATTTAACTTCTTTCCCTCTTAATTTAAAAACCAACGTTTTTTTTATGTTTTTTTTTTCGTACGCCCGCTAATACTTGAGGCGAAATCTCAGGTTATTTTTAATGTCTAACCTGACATTGATTTTTACGTGAGTATCCTATTTTCTTGTACAGAGACAAGTGTCCCTCGCCATTCAGGCAGATACTCGCCGTTTTCGGAGGTACCCATTAGAGCTGGGTCGGCTCAGGAGCCGCCAGTCCCTGGTCGACGACACTCCTTCAAATGTTCTCGCCAAGTCTCGAGTTAATCCAGTCCAAATCCCGGTCGACGAAAAATCCTCAATGCCGTCGCCCGGGTTTGATCCTGAATCACCCGGTCGCCAGAGCGGTGTTGTAACCACTACGCTATCGCGGCTCCTAAAAAAAACCCAACTATAATCAATTACGCAACGATAGTTATTAGGGGTATATGTCAATTATCTCCGACATACTAATTAACTTACAACTTGAAACTCACTGTCACTGTAATAATCTGCATTCCCGGCAACTAACAAAAATTAATCACAAAAAACACTGGACGGACACAGCCGATTTTTACAACCCGAGAGCTGCAAGACCACCGCACGCATGTTCGTGTTGTATTGACATATCTGGCCATGACCCCGATCCACACAAACCAATATTCAGACGTGAATCCGAAAGGTACCGCACGCATTGTGACGGAATTTCCCGAGAAACGTCGGGCGATTGCAACCAACCAATAAAAACTGCACTATAAAACACGTCTGGGAAACTGAAACTAGATATACTCGTAGATTCTATGCGGGAAAATCCGTTATCCTGATGCGTGCGGTCCGAAAGCAGAACTTCAGAAGAGAAATATTTTATAGAATAATAAATTAAATTTTTATTTTCCTTCGGGCATAGGTGTGCGCAGCACGCACAGCACACATAGAAAATACACCACTGATAATGAGACAGTTCAGACAAGCTGTGGTTCATCATAAGAGACGTAGTAAGTCATGAATAACACAATTCGTTCAAGTTCTATCACAATATTTCAGTAACTCACGTGTTACAGTTCTGTCCATGATTTGCTTCTTTAAAATCATCTAGGCCTTATGGTAATCATTGTGTCATATATCAAACAATACAGAAAATCAGTCTGTTACAATCATTCCTTCTTCCAGTTTGGATAGTTCGTTCCAGCAAGCACAATATCTTTAAAACGCTTTCCACAACCAACTAGCTCAATCCATTCGTTCTACTAATTTAATACACACTTAAACTAAACCAACACACTTCGAATTATCCTCCAGAAATAGCACACCGATTCTACACAAACCAATATTATCATAAGCACACATTGATAATATATTTACACACACACACACACACACATATATATATATATATATATATTTTTTTTATTAACATCTCGCATTGATAATATATTTTACACACACACACACATAGTGGCGAGTTTGAAATTTTGTATTTGCGCCTTCCGTTCCTCCCCTTATATAGTGGGCTTCCGGATGCACGAGATAACAACTAGGCCAAAGTATTTTTGCATACACCCAAAATCGTGTAGAAGCAAGGTGTGCTTAGATGACAAATCTAAAATAGTTATGGAGTCCTTATTTCTGCACCGATGTCCTCCATCTTAGGCTTATTTTACTCATATCACTGAGGATATCCAACTTATACTATAGTTTATCCGACTTTTCACTGGAGCAGCCGAAACAGGGAAAAACACAACATGGTTCATGCTCCACTGTCTTCTATTAACAATAACTTCGGCTTTACACCACATCCAGTAAAACTATTGCTATCTGCCTAAGGCTAATGATCCCTATGATCAAATCAGGTCCTTCCTTAACTAGGTATTCCATGTATATATATGCACACTGCCTTCCGAAATATTACCAACATCTACACTTTCGTTGTCTCCTTGTTGAATAGCCTAGCGTATACTCCGACACTACCTGTTCCAAGCTGGCGTTTCATTGGTCAATTATTTCCACGGGAGTTGCGCGGTGATACATTTTTGAATGATCGCCGAGATATGATCAAGACCTCACTACAGGCGGATCTTACCTTTGACACCCCATGCCCGCATAAAGAAACACACTTGCAAGTATATTCTTAACAGTAAGTACTGTCAAAATAGTGTCCGATGGCACACTCCCCCCCCCTTCCCCCCGGCTGTCACTCAGGACGGACCGCCCCCTCACACCTCCCTTTGTATGCCACTGCTCACACATTCACAGAACTTGATCAATATTTCAACCATTTTTCCGAATGTGCAGAGACATACGTGATACCAAGTCAGCAAGAACGCAGTGATACGTGTGTTAGGAGTAAAGGTGTCACATGCATCTATAATGCACTTAAGATGCCAGATTTATTGGACACCCTGTAGAAGAAAACAAACCATAGCTATGCACGTACAGACAGACAAACATGCCGCGTATATACACCCACGATATAACGCGTTAATATGGTAGACCGCTTTACAATTATTTGCTGATTTTTCCCTTACGTCTGAATGAAGATATGCAGGAACACATAATACAACAAAGTAAGTAATTAATAAACGAGCACTTGTTTGTGGCGGACACTCATAAGAAAGAAAGAAAGCAGTAGAGTACTAAACAACAACAAAAGCAACAGAAAATGATAGACTCATAGGGGAATCGAACTAGGGACCAATCCGAACGGTGCCATCGTCTCGCTACGGAAGCCAATTCGAGAAACAAAACATGGCCAACGTCAATTCAAAAGTCCAATCCCCTTCAGCTCCCCAAGGTGCATAGGTCTTCAACAAACATATCCCAAATCTTCCTATAGCTTGCCACAGCTGAACGTCTGTTCATTTCGTCCTCGTCATTCTCACTTCCGTCTCCAGTTCTCTTCTCCACGTGTTTTTCAGTCTACCTCTATATTTCTTACACTGAGAATTCCGGAACAAGGACTGCCTTTCGTTGACTTGTTCACACTGTTTGTTGACGTTATTGTGGCTTACATTTTCTATAGGATGGGGTAGCCGTTCCCAGGCCCAACCTTCCTTAGACACTGTTTAGATATGCATGATAACTTATTGTGTTTCTATTCTTTGCTCCCGTTTAGAGCCCCAGTAGCCAGGGGCGTACTTAAGTTGTTAGGCATCCGGGGCTGATCATTCCCTTGACGCTCCTATAAAACACACTGAAAAATATATTCAGTTTTCAAGTACATTATTCTAACAATGCAGTATTATTGAGGCCGATCAAAAACAATTTGGTGGAGAACTATGGAGGCAGAGATGCAAAGAATGAACCAGAGCTTGGGCACTGCACGAAGGATGGCCGCCGTCGAGCAAGGTGGAAGCGGTTTATTGCTGCGCTACAAGAAACACCAGGCGTGATGGCCACTGACTGCTTTGACAGTCGACGGCTAAGGATCAAGGAAGAAGAAGCAGTATTGCCTTAATAGCGTCCAATGACACTACCCCATGCCCTCCTGTTACATCTTCTTTTGCGCATCACGACTTGTTCACGTATATGAATCGCTGTTGTGCTCAAACGGAGTTGTAAGTGAACGGAAAGACTCCGCATTAAACAATGACGTCATGTAATTCATGCAAGCAGACGAGTGTAGAGATGCAGAAGTGAGCATCGTCTGCTAGGGACCTTTTGGAGTATGTTCTTGAAGTGTTAAGACGTGTTTCGTCGAGCTCCATGCTCAAATATGTTTGTTTACTGATCTACTCTCATTTTCTAGGATGTCGGCATTATGATTGAATGTCAGGGAGAAGTGTTTATGTCAGGAGAGTATTTCTAAATTACTACTTCCTTACATTTTGAACATGTCGGGCTAATCGACTGTATCACGGACTTCTGACAGGCGGACTGATTTGTTATATTGATGTGGATAGACTTGAAGGCCTTATGTAAATGGCCAATTGACAGTGATCATATTTTCATCATCACATCTTAATGGAGCTCGTCATTGTGTCATTAAACGGTGTCTGTGACTACAAGAGAGACTTGCCTAATTAAAAGTTGCTGTTGGCGTTTGCTTTGAAAATTACTTGGCCGAAAGTACAACTACTATAATATTATCAATATAAATCAAGAAAGCATCGCAACACCTCCCTTTCCTGGCTGTCGCCCTTGGCGGACCGTCCCTCTCGCACCCTATTAGTACGCCACTGCCGGTAACAGTTGGTTAATGGCCAACTTTGCATCCCAAAAAGTCCCTCGTTGGCAGTGGTCACTGTCTGAAACACTACCTGCAATTACAGAATGTAGGAAGACCCTGAAACGACTAAGGCTTATTATAGAAGCAATCACCTCTTTAACTTTCCTATTGAACACTGATGGGTCTGTGTAGTGAATTTCTAAATACAATATATAAATTAGAATATAACAGTATAGGGCTTAAAGGCAAAGATAGGATATTACTAAACAATTTCTGCTAGAACGGTTGGTGTCGCCTACGCCTTCAGATTATTATTTGCTAACGAATAGCCGAACAAAACGGTACCAAATTTTTCAAATTCGTCCTTGACATAAACACCCACTTTTCCTAGTTCTAATAAATATTTGCCTAAAATGCATTGTGGAACGAGGAGGGGCAAGGATAGATGGTAAATGCTAATTCGTTTCGCATTGATTTCAAACTAAAAGCCACCCACAGCACAGGGGCAAGCCTTGCCTTAGGGGTTTCCCCAATACGATGAAAAAGTTAGAAATGTATACACTACGGTCATGGAAACATGTTTAGCTCTTATTATGAATGACCTAAGCTCTCGTATTTAGCTTGATATTACATGGAAAAAGAGTGAACGAGAGGTAGTTTACAAATAAACAACTAACATAGAAAAAAAGATAGAATTTTGAACCAAACCACATAGCCCCTTGAAAATCGTATATTCGTGTACCTGAAGACTTGCTGACCAAGAATATGTTGTTAGTTATCTAAATAGTCCCTTAACTAATCAAATAATGATAAAACAATACATAGAGATTAGAGATACTGTCAGGTCAAGTCATATCTGCTTAGACTGGATCGCATATTTTTTGGGGAAAAAGTAGGTGACAGATAGGCTAAGATAGTACAGTGAATCCGATTGGGTGGAATTTGAAGTGAGACGACATTTTATTGGCTGACCTTTGAATGAAAGAACCACATTAAATGATTGGCCAACTGAGTCGATATTGTCAGAACAAGCGTTAGGGGGGACGCCATTTCTTGTCAGAGAGGTGTAAAACTACAAGAATATGTATGAGTGTCATAAAGGAGCATAACACCTATCCTATTTTATGGAAGAGATTACAGCTGGAATTGCAGTGGCGTTGTAACTATTAGGGGAGAGGAATACTGGTGTACATTGTCACATCAAAAGATAATGGTGGCATAGGTTGGTATAAGGCTATGACCCTTTTTGTTTGTTTGTAATGTACCTGTCCTAGAATGTGGACTATTAGTGTATGCTAGGTATTAAGAAGGATGCATAACCTTCACATTTCAGAGGTCCTGGGTACTGACGTTAATGTGGTACCAAACGCTTGAAAACTGATTGCTTCAGGACTCTGTCTGCATACTGCGAGCCCATGCTAGTGGCCATTGCCTATCAAACAGGGAACAGATTGTCAAGCGAGCAGAGGAAACGTTCTACCTGTATTCTACTGCCAAGATAAGTTCTCGTTCGGCACCTGAAAGCTCAACTAACAGAACTTTTAACAGGAAAATAAAGTGACAGTGAATAAAACTGGGACAAATATTTAATAGTCCCACAAGAGACAAACGAAAACAAACATAACTAAAAGGGTGTGCTTTCAAACAACAATCTAGGGGTACTACCAGTATTACCTTAAAGTAGGAGAATACAACTACAGACGTATATTAGAATAATATTTTTATGTATGGACAGAAGATCTACTGTGCTATTTGACTGATGTAAATGATTCTTTTGATTTCATTTTTGATTGTCAGTCCTGGTTCAAAATAAATTAGAATCAGGATAATAAATTGTAAGAATTCTATTTACACAAATTTCAACCACAGTCTTAAATAAGATAGCCTTTTAAAATGTCGTTTGTATGTTATTGTGGTAGTACTGTGTGCTGTTGTATAAAAAGGGGTGGTAGCAAAAAGGTACCCTGAAAAGTTCACAATACTATTGGGTAAATTCAGGGACCTTCATAGCTAATCTCATTTATTACAATAATAATACCTAACAACACTTTATAACATCAAAATCCACCACAGTCTATAATGGGAGTGGTGAGAAGTCAGGGTGGGGCTTCTCGGCTTGAGTAAGGGGCAGGGTCGTCGTTGAAGAAAGTGTTATTGTTAATCAGAATTGAAATCACTGCACTCCGGGCAAACCCATAGGTGCTCAGTCTCCCTCGGCAAATGTCGAAGAGTATGAATGCTAATTGTACATGTAGCACGCTGGTTTTACATACGACGGATGCACCCTCTCTCACGTCCATTTCTGCTAGTCCCGCGTTTGATGCCAAACTCCAACAGTCTCAGCCTTGTTGATTCATCCACTGCAGTGTCATTATCCAGCAGGCGATCATTAATTGCCCTTAATATATCTCCCTTATCCATGTTCAGTGTCCCCACTATGGGGGCTCTCGTGGCCAGTCTGTCAGCTCTTTCATTGCCACGTACCCCTGCATGACCAGGACAGTAGATCCACACCAGTTCTTGAAAGCACTTGAGGATTCTGTTGATGTTTTCCATTTCTGCCGCAACCATCCGTCCTGAACTTTCCGAAGCATGGCTTGAGAGTCTGACAATATAACTGCCCTGGATGATGGAGTTTCAGACAGCCACCTCAGTGCTGCAGTAACTGCCTCTACCTCTATTATCATGCTGGAGGTTGTTGTCGTGTAGGCTCCACTCTGTTCAGCGACGACCCTGCCCTTTATTCTCGCAGAAAAGCCCCATCATGATTTCTCACCACAAACTACAGACCCATCAGTGTACATAATGGCGTCATCATCCCCAGCATAATCACTTACCAGCTGATTAATCTCCAGCTCTGCTTTTCCACTGTCCCAAGATCTGCACTTTCTGCCAAGGCTACTGATGACCTGCTTGTAGTTTATCCAGTTCTCCCCTGACTTATTCCACTCTTTCCCTTTGGATACATTTTCAACACTGGTTAACTGACCAATCGTAGCCTCTGCCTGTGTCATCCATGACATCGCCCTCTCGATTCTTGCTCCTTTGATGTCAGCTACGTCCTCATGTAGGTGGTGTCTTTTGTCGGTGGTTACCCGCATATAGGCTTTTGCCTGGGCCATGGTACATCTGGATCTAATCGACAGCAATCCGAGCATGTATCTCATTGTCACAGTGGGGGTATCACGCGTACAGCCCAAAACTAGTCGCATCCCTTTATTTTGAATGCGTTCCAGTCGTTCACATTGTGACACTGACAGCGTTAGTATTCCTAGAACATACTCGATTACTGACATCACAAGCTGTCGATACAGGAGAAACAATAGTCTCTGTTCCAAGCGCGCAGCAGCCATTGTTTTTAAGGCTGCCAGTCCTCGCTTGCAATTCTGTATGATCAGCTCACCATGATACTTGAACGATAGCCCACGATCAAACGTTACTCCCAGATACTTCAGCCTGTCTTACCTTTCAATGTTCTGCCCATTGAGAGTGATGTCTGGAAGGTCTGCTTTCACTATGGAGTTGTTCAAAGAGCACCACATCACACAGGCCATGTTGGGATTAACCTTTGATCCGCTTCCCTCAAACCAGTTAGGAAAAGTCTTTAGTGTCTCATGTATGCCTTGGACCATTTCCTGTCTGTCTGAGCCAGTTCTGTACATGAGTATGTCATCTGCGAAAGTTAATGTTCGTCCAAGTCCTGTTGGTTGAAAGGTTGCTTCTTTTGCTGTGTATATGTTAAACAGCACTGGTGATAGTGGAGAACCATGGGGCAGTCCAGGGCAAATGTGCATTGGTTTTGATGTCCGTGTTCCCAAGCGAAATGCAAATGATCTCTCCATCAAGGCAGCTGCTATCCACATTGTTATCCAAGAGTTTACACCACATGCCATTATACAGTCTATTAGGGTTGCAAAGTCCACACTGTTATAAGCATCTTCTAGGTCAATTGCGACAGCCACCGTTTCTCTTTTACCCTGGAATACCTCGTACACATCGTACGCAAACGTTCCAGCATTACCCCATGCTGTTTTCATAAGCCTATAGCTACCCAGGGTATCAGGAAGGATGTGTGCATTTTCGAGGTGGCTCATTACTTATCTTGCAACTGTCTTTTCAAGTAATTTACCATAGACATTCTGTAGTGTGATAGTTCGATAGCTGCTGAGTAGTGTGGGGTCTTTGCCAGGTTTAGGAAGAGGCCGAAGGTAACTGTGTAGCCAGTCTTCTGGCACCTCAGCATTCTGTATGCTGGTATTGAAATTGCGCACCACATTTATAATGGCTGTGTCGTCGAGCTGTGATGGTATTGTACGCCATCAGGACCCGGAGCAGTGTTTCTGCTGGTTTTCAATGGGTACGCCAAGTCCTCTTCAGAAATGAGATCGAACTATATCTAGCCCCTTCGGCCATTTTCCAGAACACTGTCCTTTATTTTCAGGCGGGCACTTTTGTCACCTTTATCCGTTTGTTCCACATCATCATCATCATCAGTTGCCATCTCCACAACAGAGGTTGGCTGTAATGGATCTCCAACGTCTTCTGTCTCTTGTCTTGGTGGTACACTCTGATAGACTCTTTCCCGTCCATCTCTTGATGTTATCTTCCCACTTATAGCGCTGTCTTCCCCTTGCACGTTTACCTTCAACTCTCCCTTCTGTTATGGTCTTCTGCAAGGTGTTATGCCTTTTTATGTGGCCAAAGTATTTTAGCTGCCGAACTTTGACCTCTCTCATTAGTTCTCTTTTCATACCTAGATTTTCTAGGACCTCCTTATTTGTTTTCATCTCTTTCCATGAGATACGCCCCATTCTTCTATATATCCACATTTCAAGAGCCTCAATTCTTTCTTCCAAATGCTTATTCATCGTCCATGTTTCTGCACCATACAGAAATGCAGAATATATATAACACTTTATGATTCTCAGTTTTAATTTATGAGATAACTGTTTGGATGTCAGTATATGTTTCATGTTGTTGAATGTAGCTTTGGCCATTCCTATTCTCTTCTTGATTTCTGTTTCACATCTGCCATCTTCTGTTATTATATGACCAAGATATACGTAGCTCTTGACTTGTTCCAGGATTTTCCCATTTACGCTTATCTTTAATGTGGGTTTATCGTCTGTTTTGCTAATTATCATAGTTTTAGTTTTCTCAATATTAATGTCGAGTCCATATTCATGACTTATACTGTTCACTTGCTTCACTAGTTCTTGTAACTCCTGTTCGCTTTCAGCTAACAACACGGTATCATCTGCATATCTAAGGTTGTTTATTGATCTTCCACTGATGTTCAGTCCTGGTATTTCCTGTATCTGTTTGAAAATTTTTTCGGTGTATAAATTAAATAGGCAGGGGGGACAGCACACAACCTTGTCTGACACCTCTTTTTATGTCTATGTATGGTGAATAATTCCTTCCCGATCTTACTGTGGCAGTTTGCTCCCAATAAAGGTTACTGAGTATTCTTATATCTTTTCCATCAATACCTATGTCTTTGAGGCATTCAATTATTTTCTCATGATGGATTCTGTCAAAAGCCTTCTTATAGTCAATGAAGCACATATACATACTTTTTTGGACCTCTGTATATTTTTCTGCTAATCTTCTTAGGCAAAATATTGCCTCTCTTGTTCCACTGTTCCGTCTAAAACCAAACTGTTCTTCTTGGATTTCGCTGTCTACTTTACTTTTTATTCTTTCCTGTCTGATTTGGAGCAGTATCTTAATTGCATGACTCATCAGGCTGATTGTTCTGAAGTCTGAACATTCTGTTGCATTTGGTTTTTTGGGCAATGTTATAAAAACTGATGTCTTCATGTCGTGTGGTAAATATCCTGTATTGTATATATCATTGCATATTTCTGTGATTGTATCTATACCAAAGCTCTCCAGAGCTTCTATCATTTCAATGTTTATGTTATCCATGCCTGCTGATCTTCCTTTTTGTATCATATGAATGGCATTCTCTACTTCTGATCTGAGAATGTGTGGGCCTTCATTAGAATCTGGTGATGGTTTTTTACCTCTGTTGTCCTCGAATAGTTCTTTTACGTATTCTGCCCATCTGTTTGATATGTCTTTCTCATCAAGTAATATTACACCATTTTTGTTCTTGATACAGCTTCCTCCTTGTGCAAACCGCGACCGATTTGATAATTTCTTTATTTCTTCATGCATATCTCTTGTCATGTGCTTCGCTTCCAAGTTCCACATACCGATTGACAAATGCTCTTCCCTTCTCTTCGTCCGTCTTCAGGCTTAGTCCTGTAGAGCTTTTGATTCTTCTTCTTCTTCTTTCGTTCGCTTGAAATATATTGTCTATATCTGCAATGTTGTTTCTTGTATAAACGTCACTGTCTTTTGTAGTTCATACAGAGGTCCGTATAGTTTTGCTTCCAGTTTTGTTTCTCTGGGCCAGTGGGTTTGCCTCAATATATCATATTCGGGGCAATCTTGAAGTACGTGCTACGCAGTCTGGGGTGCCTGTCCACATGTACACATGGATGAATTGCCAATCTTGAATTTTGTACACATGTGGCTGCAGAGTCGGTTGTGTCCTGTTCTGAGGCGCAGAATGACAATTTGTTTTGATCTGTTCATAGCTTGGTAGTCATCCTGCTTTGTTGGTGGCTTTCTGATTGATTTGATCATCTTTTTCTTCTGATGGTACGTAACTGGTATATCCGGTTGCTCGTCTGCAGCACCTTCTTTAGCCAATCGGTCTGCTCTCTCGTTTCCTGGTATTCCACAATGAGACGGTATCCATTGCATGGCGACCATGCACTGGTTGCACAGTTCAGAAAGTAAGGCTTGTATACCTGGCAATTTTTTGGACTGAAGTGCTTGTAGTGCTGATCTTGCATCTGTCAGGAATACCACAGGCTGTGGACCGAGATTGGTGTTCAAAAGTTTCTCAGTTGCCACCTTGACTGCCTGGATTTCTGCATCATAGTTGTTACAGAATTTCCCCGTTGGTACTCTAACCGTATCCCTAGTGTTGTTTGGGTATTCTATGTACACTCCTGCTCCTCCATTCTTGACTGCATTCTGTGCTGACCCATCCGTGTATACTCGGACCCAGAGGTCCTGTGGGTATTCATCTTCCAGGAAACTGAGAGTGACTGCCCTACGTTGCACGCTGTTCTGTTCACCCCTGTCGAATATTCCTTTCACTTTTGTCTGGATGTGTATTGGTAGTCCAGGCTCTTCTCTCCAAGGGGTTTGTTCTGGCACAGACTTTAGGGGGCTGTCAACTTCAGGCAGGTCTGAGGTTTGTCTACGAAATCGTTTGGCCTGGTGGATGAAGCTGCTTCTTTTCAATCGCCCCATTGCTAGGTTTTGGAATCTGTCCTTCATTGGATGGCTTGGCATACAGAGGAACTTTTCTGCCTGTGTTAGCACTTTCGTGTCTCTGCGTTCTCGCAGTGCTTGTATCCTCCCCATTTTCTCCATCTCCACTATAGGCGTTGATTTCATTGCCCCCGTGATGACCCTAAGCGCCTGGTTTTGCACCTTATCTAGCTCTTGTAATGTGGTGTTTGATGCTGGACACCACGCAGCTGACCCATATTCCAGGTGTGGTCGTATGCCCAGCTGGTAAACTTTACTAAGTATTTTCCCGCTGGCTCCCCATGTGGTTCCACTTAGTTTTCTCAGGATGGCTAACTTCCTCCTGGCCTTTGTTGCTGCCTTGTTGATGTGCTGCTTCCATGTCAGCCTATCATCGAATGTAACTCCGAGATAGGTGGGGTGTTTATCTTCTCTCGGGAGCTCTTCATTTATCTTGATGAGCTTTTGATATTAGGGATGGGTTGGCTTGCACTTTTCTTCGATGTAAGGACCAGAATTTCTGTAGGGTTTTTTCCGTGCCAACCTGTGTCACAAAGTCCTCCCACACGTTATCCTTGGCCTTGGGTGAAAGATGTTCTCGCTGTCCTTTGTTTGGCATTTTGACGCAATGTGTGTAAAGGGTTGTTACATTCGAGTGGGCCTGTAGGATACTTCAAGGTCTGTTTAGGTTTTCTGTGTCTATTGGTCCTACCCTTTGCAATGAGTATGACGCAAGGTAGGCGATCACTTTCCCGATAGATCCCAACGTGCTATGGTGGTGGCAGCACTAGAGATGAATGTCAGAGCTATGACACAATTTGTATCCCCAGGTTTAGTTGCAAGTCTAGTTGGGCGTCCATCATTCAAGACGGCAAGGTTCATGTTAAGTAATGTTTGGCTCAAAGCTATACCTTGCCTATTTTCCGTGATGTTCCCCCACTTCTTGGATCTAGCATTGAAATCGCCAGCATTTAACCACTTTTTGTTATAATCTTCAGACAATTCCGCCATGAGCATATAAATTGTAGACTCGCCACTCCTGACCGCCTATATTCACAGCAATCCCCTGCAATTCCGCATCCTCACTAAGATAGGAACTTGTATCCAGCCACGTTTGAGGGAGCTCATGTTTTACATATATAGCTTGCCCTTGTCTACCAAGCCCACATGGATTGGAGTAACATCTGTAGCCTGGGCAATTGATAACGCTATTGGCTTTTAAATGTGTCTCCTGGATCATGAGGATATCGAAATTGTGGATGATTGTATAATGGCTGCACGATGATTGGCACTTCGACAATTCCAGTATCCTATACGCACATATTTCATCGAGATGCGATCTGCTTTCTTTCTGAACCTTCTCTTACCTGCCCTTCTTTTTCTCTCTCTCATCTTATCTCCCCTACCTCTCATCCTGCATTTGTATGTCCTCATTTCATTTGCTGCAGGTATCGACGACAGAGCACGATCTCCGTAGCTCCCGCGATGATTCTGGATAGTTAAAATACTCATGTTTTATTTGCAATAAATGGTGGAAATATTCGGTCACCCTGGTAGAACCACCATACCAGGGAAGAGGTAAGGGATGTTCTTATGGAGTCCATCTGTCTGGTGCCGCGCCACTCGCCCTCCAGACAGCCAATGTTCGCGACTGCTTACCCAGCAGCCATATAGTCTCTCGACACATTGGTCCACCTTAGACGTGGGGTCATTCACTGACGACTCAGATATCATTTGACCGTGATTTGGGAGTGGATTGATAGGTGTCAGAGCATATACCACTCATCGGTGAGTTCTGCACACCACATCTTTAGGGATCCACTGGCTCCAGGAAAGTGTAGACGAAAGTGTAGCTTATACGAAAACAACCTCGAGCATTAGAATGGATATAGAGGCAGATACTGTGCCCTGAGATGGTTATCTGAAACTCCATCAACCAATTATTGTGTCAGACTCTCAGTCCATGTTTCGGAAGATCCAAAGTGGACGGCTCGGACGTGAATGGAAAATATCCATAGAAGAATCAGGCACTGGTGTGGATCTACTGTCCTGGTCAAGCAGGGGAACACGGCATTAGAGAGCTGAAAGACGAGAGCACCCATAGTGAGGACACCGGATGTGGATAAGCGAGAGATACTTAAGATAACTGCTGATCGCCTGCTAGAGAAAGACATTGCAATCGATGAATAAACAAGGCTAAGATTGCTGGAATTTGGCATCAAACGTAAGACTAGCAGAGATGGACGTATGAGAGGATGCATCCATCTTTTATACAACCAGCACGCAACAGGAATAGTTAACATTAATACCCTTCCAGGTTTGCTGAGGGAGAATGAACATCTATGGGTTTGCCTGGAGTGCAATGAAGTCGATTCTGATCAACAATAACAGTATTCATCACTAATAGACACAGTACAGTCAGTAGCCTAACTGACGACCGTCTGGTGGTGTCATCAACGCTGAAACTTGATGCAGATGACTTCAATTTACCCTTACACTTCTTCGTGTATCAGATACATTTTTTTATAATCCTTTACGTCATAATCTTGACATACATGTGACACCGAAACACGTGACTAGAGATCTTTGTTAACAATAGGTTCTGATAACTCGTCTTCTTTCAAAAGCGCAACTCTATTTATAGATCATAGTTAACACATTTGATTCGTTTTATTTAATAAAAGATATACACAATAATATACAATAGTGGCGTATTTAGAGGGGGTCCTGTTCCCGCCCCTCCCTTGTAACATTTGTCATATTCTGTGCTGGGTTGTTCCAAATACTTTTTTGATTTTTATAATGATAAACGCTATATTACTCATTTGTTTCGAAGGCTGTTTAGGAATATAAACGTTAGATTAGTCACAAAATGACCTAGCTATTCATTTTATCGTGTTCTACCTGTCTTTTTCTCCATATTGTGAATTCCATTTAATTTTTCTTTCCCCGTATTTTCTCTCACTATTTGAACGCATGACTCAGGTTTCATGTTGTTAATTTCGCGTGATCTATCCTGGATAGACATAACATTAAAACCCAGCTGGGAGCAGACAGATATACACAGCCCTACCTTGTTAAAAAAATATTTAAAAACCCAAACGGATCTCTCTCGCTTGCCAAGCGGGGCGCCCATACTTCTTGCATTGACAATCGGAAGATAACACGAATTTGCCGAGAGGAAAGTTCCATAACACTTCCAGGGGATGGACACTCGTGTTTTTCAACATTTATAATAACAAATTAAACTGAACGGTTTGTTATGAATTACAGACACGATTCATCTAAAAAGCGGTAGTGTCAATACCTTATATGGGAGGAGTTTGAAATTACCTGTGTCACGCGGAATTTCATGAGAGAAGGGGAATGAAAATATATACTAAAGTCAAACGTTTGAATTTGCTTGGTCTTGCCAAAATATATCAAAACTAGATGACGTTTGATTGACCACTTTCATCGCGTAGAAACTGGAGAGCGCAAATGAA
Source organism: Oreohelix idahoensis (assembly GCA_024509875.1). Taxonomy (NCBI): domain Eukaryota; kingdom Metazoa; phylum Mollusca; class Gastropoda; order Stylommatophora; family Oreohelicidae; genus Oreohelix; species Oreohelix idahoensis. Next base: position 288,154 of record JAMPIV010018979.1, read on the forward strand.
AAGTCCCATGTAATGTAGCATATTTTCATACTCCAGAACTGTGTTCCATTGAGTCAGGACGACACCTTCAGACAATCCAAGAAAGAAAGAAAAGTAGGATTTCAATAAAGAAGATTGGACCAAGATATGAGCATCTTCTGAAAATAACCAGTAGAAAAACTCGACTTTATAATACTAGAAACAAAAAGTCCTCAGAACCTATACACAGGAAAATAGCGAGATTATAATTAAAGTAATACTCGACTACCTATAAGACCGCCTCAAAATCTGTGGCCCGACATTATTCGGAAGTCTTCCCGTGTAAGACGTCTGTAAATTAACCCGATAAGGGTTAATTTATAACATATACAATTTTATCATTTTATATTTTACATTTGACATGTGTAACTCGCTGGTGGTTGTATAAGTTTATGCGAGGCTGGCAACCCCGGCTTATGACAATTATAGAGTCATGAACCAACAAAGCAAGCACTGGTAACTTCTTCATGCCGGTTCTCTCACAGGAAACCAAGAGCAGAGGTAGCCCCAGGGGAGTGGATGATGATGACATTATGGTGCGCATATTTATATATTAACCTTTGAATAAGTTTATATGTATTTTTAAACATGTGTGAACTATGTGGAAGTCGTTTCCGCTGTCCAGTCACATTTTTACATCAAATTAACTGACAATAATGATGATTTTCCATCCAATCCACTGGGTTTATGATTTATCCTTAGGCAGGGTAAAATTACTGAGAAAAAAGGGGAGGTGGAAGTGACAGCGGGGAGTCGCCTGATTAGTGTCAGGAAACCAATACGTAGCAGAAGCATTTGTTTCTTCTAAAGTTTGTGGTACAGGTTGGTGATACCAGTTTGTGGTACAAGCTGGTGATACCAGTTTGTGGTACAAGTTGGAGCCACCAGTGTGTAGTACCAGCTTGATACGTGTCTGTAGATCAAGAGCTTGTGGTGTACGCTAGATACCTGCTTTGACGGGTTGTGAATAGCTTTGTCTTGACGTTCGGCGTGTTACCCATGCACCTACGCCTGGAACATGCCCTCTCCACAGAAGTCTACAATGACAGAGCAGTCAGCAAACCAATTTCGACATCTGGACAGTTATTTTAACCAGGCCAAAGCAAAAATAATTCTTACCACCACATCAAACCACCTTAACAAATTTTCTGTGAAAAAAAAGCTCCACATTTTTTTTAATCCCCCAACTTAACTTATTTATTTACTCGTGTTAAACAATAATTGATTATTAGATTTATTATATGCTACTTAAGGAATATTTTACTGAATAATTCAGTTGGGGGCTCAGAAACGAGCAAATATATCTTTATGTTTATAGAAGGGGCAGGCAGATACAAAGTTCACGACAGCCTTGATAAATTCAGCGTTGTGCTTGATTTATGAAATATCATATGAAGACTCCCTAAAATAAAAGCACCATCTTTCTATTTATAACTCCACCAAGAGTAATATTGAGCGAAGGTACATACCTTTAAAGAACCACATTGTATACTCTAAATTTTGGCCATTGTTTGACCTTCACTGCAGAGCAGGGGAGGCAATTCCGAGACAGATATGCACAGACAGATGTACAACAAGGGTTGGGCAATGATGTCTCACTAAGTTTCCTCAAACTGGCAGCGTGAATAAAACCAGGGATGAAGTTCAAAGTCGCAACCAAGATGGAGTGAGTTCAGTTCACAGCGCAGATAGGGGGCTGACACTTGGGAGTCATAAACCAAATGGGCCCGCCTTCCTTATAGTGGAAATGAGATAAAGGGGCCGAAATAGTTGTCCAGCGGAGGGGGGGGGGGGTGAAACTTATGATGATCATATTGCCTCCTGCAATGACGCTCTGCTTAGAGTTTTCTATCATATCAATCATATCTTGGGGGTATTTATAATTCAATTTTGTTGTGCTCTCATTTTATAGATATAATCGCGGATGCGGCTTATACACAGCGTTGTCACACCTCGTGCAATATATTAGTTGTCCAGCATAATTACTATTAAAATAGCAGGAGTTCTCCTTATCTGTAAGTCCATCCTTGTACACGCTGACTGAAATGGCAAAAATTTTACTACAAGCAAGTATGCCTGGAAGGCATATCTGGAGTCATCCGTATATGACCACCAGCAAGGCACAATGCTATAGTACTTGGATGTTGATGTAAACCTCTGTAAGGCTAATTACACACTCATTGACTCGTGAAATTATCCACGCACTTCCAGGGATTGCCTTTGTGGCGAAACATGTTGAGAACTTAGCATTGACCACTAAGTTTGGTGGAGTTCTTGAGCCCCAGACGTAACTCAAGGTTTTACTGGGTTTACCATAGAGAATATCTCCACTTAGTGCGATCGGCAACTTTGTCCTCCCATGATGCTGGATTTATGTCCCGTATTTTTATGTCTCTCTTGTCCACATTTCTGAACCTCAGGTGCAGTCGCCCTGCTGTTCTTATGCCTTATGCGTTATGCCTGTTGTCCGTATAAAATATCTTTGGGGATGCGACCATCTTCCCTGCAGCGAACGTGACCAAGCCAGCATAGACTGCGCTAAGCAGAGTATACATGCTTTGAAGGTCAACACGTGACTGGACCACGACATTGGTCACTTTGTACTTTCATGAAATACCAAGGATATATGTATGTGCGCATGTATGTATATATATGTATATAAATGTATGTATGTATGTGTGTATGTATGTGTGTATATATGTATGTATGTATGTATGTGTGTGTGTGTGTGTGTGTGTATATATATATATATATATATATATATATATATATATATATATATATATATATATATATATATATTGTATAACTTTTATTATACATATTGATAAATCAATAGCATATATTATATGGGTGCTTGCTGTAGATAACAAAGTAATAATAAATCTAAACCTAAATTCTCATCGCCCGAGAGGGGTACCCCGGTAATACAAAACTTTCATAAGGGGTACGCGAGTATTGTAAGTTTGGGAACCTTTACTCATACGAATGCCTTCATTATTGACTTTTAACCCGGAGGTTTTATTTTTAAACATTATGAACTTTGGTCAGCTGAGTCAGTGAGCTAGTGTCGCGTGACTTTGTGACTTTGCTAGACGAAAGGAGATCAAGAATAAATATCATTAAAGGTCCATTTGCTGTGTTTTCACTATCCCAGGAGCAATGCCAGTCACCATATTGTTAACTGAATATCATGTACTGAGGGCTAGCTTGCTTCTTATGTCAAAGTTTCGGCGTTTGAAGCTTTCTAGCATCACAATCCACTCTACTCAGCTGTAAATGGATACCTTTTTTGTTTTCTTTTTTTTTATAAAGTTTTGCCTCGTTTTGGCGAGGCGCGTCCCGTTCAACTTAGTCGGTTATATTAGGGCGCATGTCCAAACATAAAAGACCCTTAGGTGCGGGGTTTATATACTCTTCTTATGAGTTACGGAAGATACAGGCAGCGAGGAAAGGAACCGGGCACCCCACTTCATAAAGCTGAGACATGGCATAGTGAATTCTTTAACACTTTACTCCCCTACGGCAATATTTATGTCCTATGGGCTTGAAAGAAATCCCTAGAACTCACCCCAAATACAAAGGGTAAAAGAGTGGGGATCGCTACAAACAATCAAAATAGGACTATCTTTCTTCTTTCTACTTCTTTCACCTTTCACTCCCATAGGAGCATAGGCCTTCAACATACTGGTACCAAGTCTTCCAGTCGTATGCCCTCGATGAGTTCAAATGTGAAGAATGAATGAATGAACAACTCATTGAACTAAACAGAGACTTTAACATAAAAGGCGAATAATGACACAAAAAAGACACGCCATAAAGATCAGACGTGTCTTTTTTGTGTCTTTATTCGCCTTTTATGTTAAAGTCTCTGTTTAGTTCAATGAGTTGTTCATTCATTCATTCTTCACATTTGAACTCACCGAGGGCATACGACTGGAAGACTTGGCACCAGTATGTTGAAGGCCTATGCTCCTATGGGAGTGAAAGGTGAAAGAAGTAGTAGAGAGATCTTTATGGCCCTTGCCAAAAAAGGGCAACCTGAAACTGTGCACAAACTACAGAACTATAGCTCTTATAAGCTATGCCAGCAAAATACTATTACAAATCATAATGAAAAGGATGCAACAAAAGCTAGAAACAGAAATAAACGAAGTACAGGCGGGTTTTCGACCAGGTAGAGGCACTAGAGATCATATATTCAACATGAGGATCATCATAGAAAAGTGTAGAGAATTCAACGTTGAACTACATACTTGTTTCATTGACTACACCAAAGCTTTTGACTGTGTACAACATCAGCAGTTATGGGCTATTATGAAAAAATATGGGATTTCCAAACCACCTTACACAACTCATCGCACTGCTGTATCAAGAACAACAGGCAGCCGTAAGAATAGAGGGGGAAACATCAGAATGGTTTGAAGTACAGAAAGGAGTAAGACAAGGCTGTACCCTTTCCCCTTACCTGTTTAACATTTATGCCGAGAATATCATGAGAAACGTAAGAGATGACCAAGAACAGACAGAGTTTGACTCATTTAACATCGGCGGGTACCAGATCCCAGAAATCAGATATGCTGACGACACAGTCCTCCTATCGACCAACCCAGAAGGACTTGAACAATTAATTCTGTCCACCAAAAAACACAGCGAGGCCCAGAATCTATACCTAAACACCAAGAAGACCAAAGTATTGACAACAGACAAAGTAAAGACCAAACCAGAAATTGAAATTGATAACGAAGAACTGGAAAGTGTTAATGAATTCGAATACTTAGGATCAATCATCAACAGCTCTGGCGACTGTGCTGTAGAAATTAAAAGAAGACTTGCAATTGCTTCACATAAACTAATACAGATGAAAAACCTATGGCAAGGCACAAGCAAAGAAACAACGTTACAACTGATCAGAGCATGTATATTCCCAGTAGCAACATACGGCTGCGAGACTTGGACACTCAATAAAACAGTTGCAAAAAAGATTACATCATTCGAAATGAAATGCTACAGAAGGATGTTGAGAATACCCTGGACAGAAAAAAAGACCAACAGAGAAGTACTGCACTCACTAAACATACAGGAACATTGGCTTTTAAATACCATCGCAATAAGGAAGCTGAAATTTTTCGGTCATATAAAAAGACATAATAGTCTGGAAAAAAATAGTGATGGAAGGCATGGTCCCTGGAAAAAGAAGAAGGGGGTCGACCTAGACGACGGTGGACCCAGGACATCACAGAGAGTCTGAACTTGTCTTTGGCTGATGCAGGTCGACTTGCCCAGAATCGTGATGCGTTCAGAGCAGCTGTAATGGAGACAACGTTCTGGAAAGAATACGTCACATGATGATGATGATCTTTATGGAATGCAGTGTGACCTCATTGGGAAATTAAGGAGCCATTGATCAAAGAAAACCTCAAAATAGCGGTACATGTGACAACATTCTTGAGAAAAAGACACAAACTAGTATATTATGTTAATTGTGTGTTAATCAGTAGATGCAAGAGCTCTAGTGTCAGCCACCGTGAATAATGTACTCAAACAGCTGGCCTGAAAGGATAGTCAAGACCAAGAGCGTTTACGAGGCTCGGCAAATATATATATATATATATATATATATATATATATATATATATATATATATATATATATATATATATATATATATATATATATATATATATATATATATATATATATATATATATATATATATATATATATATATATATATATATATATATATATATATATATATATATATATATATATATATATATATATATATATTTATTTATTTATTTATTTATTTATATATTTATTTATTTTTATTATATATATATATATATATATATATATATATATATATATATATATATATATATATATATATATATATATATATATATATATATATATATATATATATATATATATATATATATATATATATATATATATATATATATATATATATATATATACATATATATATATATTTATATTTATATTTTTATATATATATATAATAATAGCCCCTTCAGTCATAACTGACTATGGGAATGCGCCCCTGAGGTGACAGCCCTCAACTGCTTATTTTCCTGGTGCTCCTTTCGACGTTTTCTCCTCACCTCTGCTTCTTGTGTGAGCCTCTCTTCGCCCAATCTGAGGTGGTGCCGTAAATAGCATCGCCACTTTGTGCGATCGGCAGCTTCATCCTCACATGTTGCTGGATCCATGTCCAGTGCCCTCATATCTCTCTTGCACACATCTTTGAACCTCAGCTGTGGTCGCCCAACTGTTCTCTTGCCATCTGCTAATTGTCCGTAGAAGATATCTTTTGGGATGCGACCATCTTCCATGCGGCGAACATGGCCAAGCCAGCGAAGTCTGCGCTGTCTAAGCAGCGTATACATACTTTGAAGGCCAGCACGTGACAACACCTCGACATTTGTCACTTTATCTTTCCACGAGATGCCGAGGATGCGGCGTAGACACCGCAAATGGTAGGTATTGAGCCTTCTTTCTTGCTTAGCATAGGTCGTCCAGGTCTCGCTGCCATATAGGAGTGTGCTGGTGACGCAGGCATTATATACCGCAGCTTTGGTCTTCATTGTGAGTTTAGAGTTCCCCCAAACACGCGATGTGAGGCGGGCAAAGGTAGCTGCAGCTTTGCCAATGCGGCTGTCGATTTCTGTATCCAGTGAGAGTTTGTCATTGATGGTAGACCCTAGGTATGTGAAGTGGTGCACCACTGCCAATTCATAGTTATCGATAGTGATAACTGGTGCAGCACCCACATCCTGACTCAGCACATTCGTTTTCTTTAGACTTATTGTGAGGCCAAAGTCCTTGCATGCTTTAGTGAAGCGATTCATCAAGCTCTGAAGCTCCTGTTGGCTTTGAGTGACGACTGCAGCATCATCAGCGAACAACAAGTCTCTTATAGTGACCCTTCTGATTTTTGTTTTTGCCTTCAGCCTTGAAAGATTAAACAGACGGCCATCTGACCTAGTGTGAAGGCATATTCCTTCAGTTGCATCTCTGAATGCACGTTTCAAGAGTAAGGCAAAGAAGATTCCGAAGAGGGTCGGAGCCAGAACACAGCCTTGTTTAACGCCACTTCGTATATCAAAGGGCTGTGACGTGCTTCCAGCATATTGGACTGTTCCCTTCATGTCGTCATGGAATGACTTTATCATTTCCAACATTTTAGAAGGGCAGCCTATTTTCAGGAGGATTTTAAAGAGTCCATCCCTACTAACCAGGTCGAATGCTTTTGTGAGGTCTATAAAGGCGATATATAATGGTCTTTTCTGCTCTCTTGATTTTTCCTGAAGCTGGCGGAGAGAGAAGATCATGTCTGTTGTTGATCTGCCAGCTCGGAATCCACACTGTGCCTCTGGATATATGCGCTCAGCTAACTTGTGTAGTCGCATTAAGATGACTTTGGCAAAAACCTTACCAACAATACTAAGAAGAGAGATGCCTCTGTAGTTATTGCAATCACTTCTGTCTCCTTTATTTTTATACAGTGTTACAATCTTGGCATCTCGCATGTCTTGAGGAATAGTTGTCTCTTCCCAGCACTGGCACAGCATCCTATGCAGGGGATGTAATAGCGTGCTCTTACAGCATTTGATTAAATCAGGAGGAATCCCATCACTGCCTGGTGCTTTGCCAGAGGCCAAGCTATCAATGGCCTTACTGAGTTCCTCTAATGTTGGTTCGGCATCCAGCTCCTCCATAGTTGGCAGACTATTGACAGCATCAAGGGCTGCAGGCGTAACGGTATTGTCTGTAGCGTAAAGCTCAGAGTAGTGCTCGACCCACCTCTCCAACAAGGATAGGATAGTACTAAAAATTTTCGGCGAGAATGGTAGTCGTCGCCTACGCCTTCAGCGTATTATTTGATAACGCTTTGGCCGAACCAAAAAGGGTACCCTATTTTTCAAATTCGTCCTTGAGACAAACGTACCACTTTTCCAAGTTCAATGAAGTATTTGCCTAAAATACATTGTAGAAGGGAGGGGGACGGATAGATAACCAACGCAAATCACGTCTCACATTGTTTCTAAAAATAAAACCAACTTGCTAGCCTTGCCTTAGGCGGTTTTCAAATTACGATGTAAACGTTAGAAAATGTGGACACTACGGTCATGAAAACACGCTTAGCTCTTGTTGCGAATGACGTAATTCTCGTGTATTACGAGAGACTCTCGTATTTAGCTTGAAAGTACATGGAAAAAGAATTGAACAGGAGGTAGTTTAAAAATAAACAACTAACATAGAAAAAAAGATAGAATTTTGAACCAAGCCACTTAGCCCCATAAAAATCATATATTCGTGTACCTGAAGACTTGTTGACCAAGAATATGTTGTTCGTTATCTAAATAGTCCATTAAATAATCAAATATTGGTAATAATACATAGAGAATCGGAGATACTGTCAGGTCAAGTCATGTCTGCTTAGATTGGATAGCATTTTTTTTGTTGAAAAAAATTAGGTCAAAGAAAGGCTAAAATAGTACGATGAAGTGGGTTGGATGAAATTTGAAGGAAGCCGAAATATTATTGGCTAACCTAAATATACAAATCTAGTTGGTAATAGTAACACATAGTGGTTTGAGATATTTTTAAAAAAAATAAAGTCTCATTCAAAAAGAGATGCTTGGTCTCATTGGCCAAAGCCTTTTTACTTTAACGAAATAGTAGGCTGCTCGCTGCCATTTTTTTCGAAATATTCTGATTTCCTTGATATGTGGTAAGATTGATTTTATTGACTTTTTATTTAAAAAAAGGGTAGTGTGAAAAAGGAAAAGGCCATATAAAAGATTATAATTAAATGGTTCCATGGCAGACTTAGGCATGACCTAGATGTTGATCCATCATATAAGGGACTATCTAAGAAGTTTAAAACTACAGGACTATATATATATGATGGTCATACAGGAACATTACACCTATCTTATTGCATGGAAAAGATTACTGCAGGAATGACAGAGGCGTAGCATTCATTGGGGAAGAGAAAAGAAAACTGGTACAAATTGTTCCATCAAACTAAAGTGGAGAAGCAGAGTTGTCAGAGAGAGCTGACCATGTTCTTTTGTATGGAATGTATGTTTACATGTAAATAAGGAGGAATTAGTTTGATATTAAGACAGAACCATAACTTGCATCGACAGGAGTTCCTGCTGGCACTTGTCTAGTGCTGGTACTCGATGATAGAGAAATTCAGCACGATTTCTAAGAGTCTCTGGCATCTGCTTGTATAAAAGAAGTTCAAGACCAGAGGAGACTGAAGTGTTTGGCCAAACCAACTACAACTGCTGTGATTCCAGGAACCAGATAACTGCAATATCTGGCCTGGGACAACTTATCACGACTAAAGAAAAATCTCCTGTATAGACCAAAACGTTCCTCCAAAAGACTAACATAAACAATTCTAGTGAATCAACAGAACATTGGGATGATGTAAATCCCCAACCTGCATCTCAGTACCAGTAGTTAAATAGAGTAATTATCATCAACTTGAAAATTTGTAACAATGTACTATGGACATATTGTCTGTTGTATGTAAATATCTTTATATATATTTGTAAATAAATCTATCCATCTAAATTGATCCTCATTGAACTGTATTCCTGACCAAAACAACTTTAGGCTCAGGACCAATAAAGTTTAACAAAAGAATTTTTAAATATAAAATTTAACAACTGGAGTTAGTTGATTTTATCATAGTACTTAGTATATGTTTGTATATGTTTTTGTATTGAGATTCTTTAACAACACCCTTACAATACCCTAGACACTTTATGTAGCTTTCAGTCACGCTAGTCAATAAAGAATATAACTTAGAGTGAGATCGTAGGGTGGTAACAAGAAAGGTACTCTGTAACACAGCTGTCCATTGTTTACCTCAGAGACCTTCACAGTTGATCTCACTCAAGTACAACTATATGCACACCATTCTTCTTAACATCAAAACCCACCACAAAATTCATAACGATTAAGTCGGTATAATAGTTGGCTCGACAGGGCTCCTTTTCTGACAGTTTTATACGGACTTACTTATTAATAAAGGAAGTGACGTCATGCCGATATGGTGTACGGGCAGACGCGAACTTTGAAGCAGAAGTGAGGTGATCGTCTGCAAAAGAGATGCGGCCTATGCTTGAATGTGAGCGGACATATATGTAATGAGCTCCTGCAGTACACTGTGTTTTTCCTGCATCATTCCATCACCAGGACATCAATATACTTAGTTGAGGTGTCGCTGGTTTATTAGATTCAAGAACTGTATGCCTATTCATAAAGATGTCCAATGGTCTATGAATAATAAAGTTTGTATGATTGCTATTGACCAGCGTTCGATAGTGAACGGACTGGACTACTTCTAATTACTGCATTTTCCTTTTGGCGAGAACTGATTTCATGGAGCTTTGTGTCAAGATTAATAAACTGCATATTTGTGAAATTGTGAAGGAGGTGTTTGTCAGCTCAGTGCAGTTATGCTGATTCGTGTTGTGTGACTACCCTTAGAGTCTACTTTGGCCACTGAGACCCTCTTCGGAACTTTTAAATAAAACGACACGCATCATATATATATATATATATATATATATATATATATATATATATATATATATATATAATAGCCCCTTCATTCATAACTGACTGTGAGAATGCGCACCTGATATGACAGCCTCCTTCAGCTGCTTATTTACCTGGTGTTCCTTTCGACGTTTTCTCCTCTCTTCTTCTCGTCGTGAGAGCTTCTTCTCGCCCAATCTGAGGGCGCCGTAGAGAGCATAGCCACTTGGTGCGATCGGCAGCTTTATCCTCCCACGTTACTAGATTTATGATCAGTGCCCTCATGTCTCTCTTGCACATATCTGTGAACCTCGGCTGCGGTCGTCCGGCTGTTCTTTTGCCACCTGCCAGTTGTCTATAGAAGATATCTTTCGGGATGCGACCATTTTCCATGCGGCGGACATGGCCAAGCCAGCGTAGTATGCTCTGCGTACGCAGTGTATATATGCTTCGAAGGCCAGCACGTGACAACACCTCGACATTTGTTACTTACTTTGTCCTTCCACGAAATACCGAGGATGTGGCGTAGACACCGTAGATGAAAGGTATTGAGCCTTCCTTATTGCTTAGAATAGGTTGTCCATGTCTCCCTGCCATACAGAAGTGTGCTGGTGACGCAGGCGTTGTATGCCGCAGCTTTCGTCTTCGTTGGGAGTTTGGAGTTTCCCCAAGCACGCGTTGTGAGAAGGGCAAACGTAGCTGCAACTTTGCCAATGCGGCTGTCAATTTCTTTATCCAGAGAGAGTTTGTCGTTGATGGTTGTAGTAAAATCTGCGAGAATAATCGCTCATTTCAGTAAGATTTTAATCATAAAATGATAATAAATAAACCCGCCAGATTGTGTCTAACGGTTGGCATCTTCGACGCCAGCAACATTGCCTTTTGTGCAGTGCTAAAGTCTATAGAACGAATCCCACGGTAAAAATCTAACACATACACAATGCAGCCTAGCCTTATAATTAACGATTTGTTAGAAATGTAACGCCAAACTTCTGTCTGAAGTAACGTAATCTGTCAACAGTAACGCAAAATTTGGTAGTCTTTTGGACTTTTTCTAAGTAGCAATAACGAGACGACTGTAAATACATTAACGCAAAATGCTACCAACGCATGCCAAAACCCGCGTCGTTCTGCACGCAAGACTAATAGTATATACACGCTGTGGCAAAGCTAACTGATATACACACACAGACAGTTTAAATTCTCGACGCGTAGTGTAGTTGTGACGTCACAAAAACAAGTTGGTTTATTTGAAAAATTAAAAAGTGAGACAGAAGGAGGGGGACAAGATGGTAGATTTATGTAAAAAGTTATAATTAACGACTGTCAGTGACAAAACTGGAAATCTAAACGAAAATAAATATAGTCATAAAAATTATATATTCGTGTAGCTTAGTGTATTCTGAGCACAAATATGTTTTAATATATATGGTAGTCCACGTATTAGCCAAGTTATTGAGAAAATACTAAATGTCTACGGACGCGCGACCAGACAGACTGTTGTTCCTGCTTGTTTTTTTCATAACGTTAGTGGGGACGGCAGCTTAGAAAAGAGGCATTGAGGTACATTCAAATTCGCTTGGGTAACAAGAGTATAGGAGGGAAAGGGGAGCGGTAGGAAAATTGTTACCCAAAACTAACATCTTTTTGTATTGGCATAACTAAAGCAGACTGGCCAATCGACTACCACACGCAGAGTTTGTTTGGAATTTTTTTTTTTTTCAAAAACTACATTTGAATTCTGGTAGTCGCAAGCTTTCGATTGGCCAGTGCTAATAAATATTAGCAAAAGGCTTTCACTATTCAGTGCCAGTTGAACAAAACTTTTCATTCAAATACGCTGAGATCAGCTGTGTTAATTTTAAAATTAAATAAAGAAGTATTCACAGTCTGGCCAGTGCAGAAGAAACTGAGGCCACTTCTTTGCAAGTCAGCGTCATTTGTTTATATTTCTTGAACTTTGTGGTAAGAATGCTTTATGAATTCATATGTTTAATCCCACTGCCAAAGTTAGATACTGCTATTGGGAAAAGTGAAGGACGTGCCGGGAGCAGACATTGTTGAGTCCTCACATTGAACTGTATCTAACTGATGTATGTTGTCATGATTGTGTTTGAATATTATTGCATTAGAATATGTTAGTAAGCCTCTGTGTTCCATGAACACTGTTTAACATGCCTGAAGCATTTATTTTTAAAAAAGAAAAGAAGAGAAAATCATACCAAAGGAAATGTGGTTACTCCACATTATTTTATTGAGGAAAACTATGTAAACGTACAGTGGCGTATCTGCCATAGGGACCTGAGGTGTGGTCACAGCAAGGTGGGAGTCATGTAAAATTAGGGGCGAGTGCACCTGTAATGCACGCTAGGCTGACCCCATAGCACCGTAGGAAAATAATAAATATAATAAGTGATCAGATATAAAAGGCCAGGGTGTCCTTTTGTTGCAGATGTTTTATTTCCTGTTGCCAGTCGGTAACAGGAAACCTGTTGAGTGAGAATAAAGCCATCAAGTCTCCGACCATTTGTTTATGCTGTCAAAAGATAACGGGAGGAGCTTGGGCATTTTGAGAGATCGAGATTTTCTGCAACTTCATACTGTATTATCATTTCACAAGGAATCCCAGGTGATGTGTTAAGCATCTGGGTATATCTGACACTTTCGTTTAATAAACACTGGTATTTCAAATCATGCTCATGAAGTTTATGGGGTATGATGAAACTACAGCCCCTCATACACAGTGACTCTCCCTCTTAGATGAATAAAGTGTAAGCTGTGAACATTCCAACAGGAAAGATATATATTGACTTTATAGTTAGTGGACAAAGAGTCCAGATATTTTAGTTGATCTTTTCTGTAAACTATCTTGCCCTCATTTTCAAAGACCTGTCCAAAAGATATGGCTGGACAGGCAGATTAAATTGTACAGAAAAAATATTCATTTTAAAGAAAAACTTAACCACTGGTTTTATTCACTTCCTCATAGAAAATTACAGTGTTTTTGTGTTGTGTACCATCATTTCATTTCTCCCCTAGACACTAGGTACATCATACACCAGACACTAGAGCCAAAATAGTGACCGTGTGAGATCTAGGGAGGTAGCGTTAGGTTCCCTGCACATAATTCATCATAATCATTTATAGAGTCAGGGACCTACATGTGCTTGACCTCACACGGTTAATACAGACACGGATTTCATTCTTTTAGGATACCATCATAACCTCCCCAGCAAATCAAACTTTGCTACAATGGTAGACCCCTGGTATGTGAAGTGGTGCACCACTACCAATTCATATTTATCGATAGTGATAACTAGTGTAACATCCACATCCTGAGTCAGCACATTTGTTTTCTTCAGACTTACTGTGAGGTCAAAGTCCTTGCATGCTTGGGTTAAGCGATTCATCAAGCACTGAAGCTCCTGTTGAATTTGAATAACGACTGCAGCGTCATCAGCAAATAACAAGTGTCTTATAGTGACCTTTGTTTTTGCCTTTGGCCTTGTGAGGTTAAATATTCGACCATCTGACCTAGTGTGAAGGCATATTCCTTCAGTTGCATCTCTGAATGCATGTTTCAAGACTAAGGCAAAGAGGATCCCGAAGAGGGTTGGAACCAGAACGCAGCCTTGTATAACGCCACTGCGTATATCAAAGGGCTGTGATGCGCTTCCAGCGTATTGGACTGTTCCCTTTATGTCTTCATGGAATGACTTTATCATTTCCAGCATTTTAGAAGGGCAGCCTATTTTCAGGAGGATTTTGAAGAGTCCATCACTGATAACCAGGTTAAATGCTGTTGTGAGGTCTATAAAAGCAAAATATAAATTCTTTTTCTGCTATCTTGATTTTTTCTGAAGCTGGCGGAGAGAAACGGTCATGTCTATTGTTGATCTTCTTCTTCTTCTTCTTCCGTCCTTAGCCAAAGACCGACCAAGCAGTCAGAGGCCATCACGCCTTGTGGCGTCTTAAGGGCAACAGCAGATTGATTTTCTCTGTTGTAGTTTCCCATCACGCCTAGCGGCGTCTTTAGGGCAACAACAAATAGATCCATCTGCCGTTGTTTCCGTAATCGGTGTGACAAGCCAACGGGTGATCAGCCCATTGGGCATTGTTGATCTACCATTGTTGATCTACCAGGTAGGAATACACACTGCGAATCTGGATATACGCGCTCAGCTAACTTGTGTAATCGCATTAAGATGACTGGCAAAAACATTACCAACAATACTAAGAAGAGAGATGCCTCTGTTGTTATTGCAATCACTTCTGTCTCCTTTATTTTCATATAGTGTTACAATCTTGGCATCTCGTATGTCTTGAGTGATAGTTGTCTCTTCCCAGCACTGGCACAACACCATATGCAGGGGTTGTAATACCGTGCTCTTACGGCATTTGATTAAATCGAGAGGAATCCCATCACTGCTTGGTCCTTTGCCAGGTGCCAAGCTATCAATGGCCTTGCTGAGTTCTTCCAATTCTGGTCAGCATCCAGCTCCTCCATAGTTGGCAGACATTTGACAGCGCCAAGGGCTGCAGGCGTGACGGTATTTGCTATAGCGTAAAGCTCAGAGAAATGCTCGACTCACCTTTCCATCTGCTTACCCTTATTGGTTAGCTACTCCCCGCTCATGGTTTTTAGCGGTGTTGTCTTACTTTCTTAGGGACTGTTGAAGGACTTTCGTGTGTGGTTACTGGTTGTGTTGCTTGAATTCTGATCGTGCTAATATTCGTACGCGAATGGGGTGAACCTCACTTTTGGTTTGTCGTAATGCCTGAACTTGGCATCAAGATGTAAACAAACTGTTCATCTTATTAACTCAGCAACTTGATATAAAATACATAATTCATAATGGTTGAATGGTGTAACGTGATTCAACGAATAATGCCTCCGGTTCGAGTCCTTCACAATTTAATATGGATTACACACATACATAAACAGTTCAATTCACACATGAGGTACATGCATCAATCAATCAATAGCGTAGACTGCTGTTTTACATGTCAATGTCCGTTTAAGGATACAATGCAGTAATTGTCGTCAGAACATCACAGCTATATGCACGCGCAGATAGAATGGCTACCTGCCGACAGTGAGACTGTGAGTCTAATTACTTCGTATAAAGTAGACGATTATCTTTCTCCTTCCAAGGATCTAGTTAATCACTAACCTCCATAAGTTTCCTCTCATGTAGAGTTCTAGGACTGACCCTGGTCCATCATAATGCACATATAAATGGCTATATCATGCCATTGAATTGGAAGGTTAACAAAACGCAGCTATTCAGCTTGGCGGTCAAGTAACAATGGGTAGCGTCTCCTAGTTACCGACTGTGACCCAAACAACGCTAGACACGTCATAATCGATCGTGTATGGAGCGTTCAATAATTGAAACATCTATCGCAATATATTAAATGTCTTAACCTTTACATTTGCACGTCCGCTAACCTTTAGCAGACGGCGTTAATATCATATACCGTAACAATTCCCTGTACACCGGGGAAAAAAAAAATCGATAGATTTTTTTTTAAGATCTATCCGACTTAACAATTTTTCCAAAAAAAAATTTAACACAATCGTGACATATGGCCGACGATGTTCTGAGTAGAACCGTGTCGCGGTCATGTCAACTAACTATTTGTCATAGTCATCTAACATTAATCACATTATATATCAATATTATACATATTATTATATCAACTAAATAAAATGTCCAATGTTAATAGTGAATGATAGAATTAAATTAAAGTAAGGTCTGTCGTATTAGTATGTCATATAGGAATTAATTTGACTAATTAAAATTAAATTAATTAATTAAACTAAGAGTTAAATTATTAAGATTCTAATATAACGCGATGTTATGAGAGAAGAAAAGACAAAATAAGTGAGAAGAAATAGAAAGAAATTCGAATATAAGTTTAACTTAATTGGGTGTGTTAAGTGTTAGTGAATAATAACTATCTAATTTAACTAACTAAATAACGTATAGGTACATTAAAAAAAATATTAATCTAATACTTGTGTGAGATTTATTTTCTCTTTTCATAATTTCTTCTTTTTATATTTCGTTCTCTTTTTTTTTGTTCTTTCATTTCATTTTTTTCTCACATTTCATTTTATTGATAATAATTCAATTAAGAAGTTAAGTTAACTAATTAATTAGTATAGGATATGATGATCCATCCGTAGTCTTGATCCTGATGAATTCTTTCAGGCAAAAATGTTCAAACGTTTACGTTGGAAAGAAATGTCATTTATCCCAGCATCCAAGAATTAAGTGCACATAGGATAATAAGTTCGACTTGTCGTCAGATATTGTTCCATGATTGTTCAACGAATATTAATATATTGTGTATGGACGTTAGACGAAGTTTCAATGTCAATATGTATACCTTGATTGTCTTTAGTTCAATTCTGTGATGCATATAGTGTTTATAAATATTAAATTGAAGGCAAGGTTAGTTCCCTTATAGTTGATACTTCGTTATATCCAATGTAGTGATGATTGACGTGTTTTAGGAATGTCAATGTTGATCATTCGTCGTCAATAGGATTACGTGACAATGCATCCGCCACAATATTTTCAGTGCCAGGAATATGTTCAATGGAGAATTCAAATGGCTGTAGGATGATTGCATATCTGGCGAGTTTTGGGCTCTTGTGGTTAGATCGACGCAAAGATGCTACAGCACGTTGGTCGGTTTGTATGGTGAATGGAGCACCAAGCAAAAACTTTTCAAGTTTAGTTATTGCCCATATAACTGACAAAAGTTCCTTGTCCACTGTGGAATACTTTGTTTCTGCCGGCTTTAGCTTTCTTGAAATATATAAGGTAGGATGTAGAACGCCATCATGGTTCTGGAGCAGGCATGCACCAATGCCGTAGTTACTAGCATCTGTTCGTAAGAAAAATCTTTTGGAAGCATCGGGAAGTCTTAAAATTGGTTCATGCGAGAACAAATTTATAATTTTGTTGAAAGTTTCATTGCATATACCAGTCCATGTCACCTTCACCGGCATGTCTTTTTTAACAATGAAGACAATACAGCCGTGATGGATGACAGGTTTGGTATGAATCTACTGTAATATTGAACAAGTCCTAACAAACTCCTGACCTGTTTCTTCGTCTGAGGAACTGCTATGTTTAGAATTTTGGAGACCGTACTAGGTAACGTTCGGATATATCCCGATCCAATGATATGTCCCAAAAAGGTTATCTCATTACACGCGATTTGAACCTTTGTAGGTTTAGCAGTTAGATTATAATTCCTTAGAGTGTCGAAAACATATCTAAGTCCCGAAACATGTTCCTCAAACGACGAACTAAACAAGCATATGTCGTCAATATATGTAATAACGTCTGGTCTACCTGATAAAATTTGTCGCATCAGGCGAATGAAGGTAGCTGGCGCATTAACAAGCCCAAAAGGCATCACATTCCACTGGTATAGACCTTGTGGAGTGGAAAATGCGGTGTAGTACTTAGCCTTTTCGGTCAGTGGTATCTGCCAATAACCTTTAGTTAAGTCTATCTTACTAAATATAGTTGCGTTGGATAGACGTGGCAGTAAGTCGTCGATAAGTGGATGTGGTTCGCTGTCAACTATAGTCTTAGCATTTAATTTTCTATAGTCAACACATAGTCTGATGTTATTGTCCTTCTTCCGGACAATCACTAATGGAGAAGAGAATGGCGAATTACTAGTCTCAATGATTCCCAGAGACAACATCTGTTCAAGTTCCTTAGTAGTTTTAGCAAGGAAATGTAAAGGAACCGAATAGGGATGTACACGAATAGGTGTATCATCATTGAGAGTAATGTCATGACTAATAGCCGATGTGCGACCCGGGACGTCGGTCAACACATCTGGATAAGATTGTAATAGATTAGCAATCTGTAGACGCTGTTGCGGTGTAACCGTAGAAGAGATGGTTACATCCCGCCAAGATTCAGTAGGTTGAACTACTGGTACCAGTAACGGTAACTGTACCTCAGGAAAAGAAGATTCTTCTTCCTGGATGACAGATAAGTTGGAATAATAACAAGTAGATACTGTGTTGTCATCTAGTTCATGAAAAATTGACTGTAAGTGTTCAGGACGTGTATGAAATTGCTTGAGCATGTTAATATGAAATATCTTTTTGTGTCCCTTGATATCTAAGACGTAATCAACGTCGGAAATTTTATCAATGACTTTGTAAGGACCATTCCAAGATATCAATAATTTATTGTTATTGTGAGGAAGTAACACATAAGCCTCATCGCCTGGGAATAATTGGCGTAATCGTCGAGACCTATTTTGTAGAGATCGAGCCTTAGCTTTTGCAGCCTCAGAAGAAGCTGTTGCCAACTGGCAAGACTCAATAATGTTCTTCCGAAGATTAATCACATACTCGTAAGATGACTGAGTGTCCTGAGTCATCTCCTCGTCAATTAATAAGTCTTTTATTAGTCCCATAGGACCTCTTGGGGGAGCACCAAAAACTAATTCAAAGGGAGAGAAGCCAGTTTGTTCATGCGGTACCTCCCGATAAGCAAATAGAACAGCTGGGAGTGCTCTGTCCCAGTCATGAGGGTGCTTAGCAGTAACCTTATGTAGTAGTTGTTTAAGTGTACGGTTAAGTCTTTCAACCGCACCATTACTCATAGGATGATAAATACTACTTAAATTCCTATCAATGTTCCAAGTTTTCATGACTTCCTTCATGGTGTCAGATATGAACTGTGACCCATGGTCTGATAAAAGTTTTCTAGGAAACCCTATTCTAGAAAAGATGAGATGTAGTGCATCAGCTACATCTGTGGTAGTGGTGGTCTTTAATGGGATAGCTTCTGGCCATCGTGTGCACAAATCAATGCACGTAAGGACGAATCTATGTCCTCTGGCCGATGGTAGCAATGGACCAATAATATCTATGGCCATCTTGTCAAACGGTCTTACTGAGATATCGCAAGCCTGAATAGGCGCCGTGTGAAAAGCTCCACGTGCTTTCACTTCTTGGCATGTAGTACAGGAACGTACATACTGCAAAATATCTCTTGACACTCCTGGCCAAAAGAATGAAGACAGTACTCGAGATCGTGTTCGAGTATATCCCATATGTCCAGCACAATGTGAGTCATGTGCATGTTGAAGAATGTACCGTCTAAAAGTATACGGGACCATAACTTGTTGTTTCATTTGTGATTTGTCATTAAAACATCTAATCAATATGTCATTTTTAATAACAAACCAATGTTTGTTATTATTACCTGAGGATAGATTGTCAACTTTATCAACCAGCTTAAAAATTTTTTTTAAAGATTTATCCTCTTTTTGTTTGGTTGCAAATGTTTCCCTGTCAATAGGTGAATTGACTACAAACTCCTCTTGGTTGTCTGCATCCATCTTATTATCACTAAATTTCTCAATGAGTTGAGTCTGCGCTCTAGTCGTCACGGCGTTTCCAGTGCATAGGTTATGTTTCTCCTATTCTATGATCTCATCTGGAGTACAATCTTTACTACCGTGTATACGACCAACCATCAGATCAGCTATAGGCTTTTTTAGCATACATACTTTTACATTCCCTGTGAAAAAGGGTGTTCTAATATGAACAATAGCTGTGGGGTAAAACTCAATAGTTCCACCAAATGTCATGCAGCGTACATATTCTCCTGTCGCACAGCTAGGATGTACCAGCGACTGACGTATACCAATCGTCGTGGATCCTGAATCCCTCAGCACTGAGACGACGGATCCATTAACTAATCCCCTGTTAAAAATTAGTAAGCCTGTTCCATCGTTGACTGCAAGACCTACCTCTGGTGTAATATGTCCGCAGTTAAGCACTGTTTCTTTCACCTTCTGAAAAATAAGATTGCATTGTTGGCAACTATTTGCCACATTATAATTAATAGCAAAACATGCAGCAGAAGACTGTGTTGTATTATTGTCAAGTGGGACCTGAGCTATAGGGGTAGTATTATTTGTAACTGCCGCCCCTGTATTATGGTTGTAATGAGATGATCCCCGAGAATGAGATCGATTCCGAGTATAATTGTTAGAATTATCTCGTCGTCCTCTATAGTAACTATTATCTCGATGTCTCGAGCCATGATTATTACCATTCCAGTTATTGTTATTATTGGGAGTATGTGATCGATTATAATTAGTGTTATGTTGACCATTGTGGTAGTTTGTTTGAGGTGAATAATTTCTATCTCGTGATCTACCTCTGTTGAACTCATTTTTATTGTTGAAATCATTATTATGTCCCTTCTGAAAGTTAACATTGTGATTTCTTTGGAACCTACTTCTAACTACACTGTGATGTCTTTGTTTGTTATTATGATTGGAGGCCATATTAGACGCCACAGGTAGAGGTTCTCTTAATGAGGAGTTAGAAATGGTTGCATTCGGATGTGCCGAACAGTAGTTTAAAGAAATTTTTTCTAACTCGTCGATAGTACCTGGTTTACGCTCCTGCAAATATGCAAAAAATGGCTGGCTAACCGAAGATAATACCTTATCCCGTAGTAGTAAATCAACTAATTTGTCGTATGATTTGTTGACTTCTGCCAGTTCAACCCATCTATTAAATGTATTGCGTATGTTCGCAATGAATCCTGCAAAATCTTTTGGAGATTCAGGTAAAATTCCCTTAAATTTCAACCTACAGTGTTCCTCGTCCAGGTGAAACCTTCGTAAAAGCAAGGACTTAATAGCACCGTAGTTATTTGCTATTGATGGGTCAGCATTTTGAGAAGCCGTCAATGGTTCTCCAACCAAGAATTCATTTAACTTGAGTACCCATGACTCTTCAGGCAAATGATTTGTTTTGCAAGTCTGTTCAAAACGTGACAGGAACGATGAAAGGTCGTCCACGTTTAAGTTGAAAGTGGGTAATTTAAAGTTGTAGAAATATTTAGTTTGGCTGGATGACGATCCATTTTGTGCGTTATTATTCTGGTTTGCATCAGCACTTTGTGCTTGTAATCTTGCTGTCTCCAATTTAATACGCGCCAATTCCATTTCTTGTTGTAAAATAATTTCCTCTCGTTTCAATTTTTTCTCTTCTTCCTGTTTGGTAATTGCTCTTTGCTCTTCTCTTTCACGTTGAGCAATCTCTCTTAATCTATTTTCCTTGGCAATTTGCTTCATCTCACGTTCCTCCTCCTCTTTCTTTAATGCAGCCTTTTGTTCCTCTATTTCTGCTTTATGTTTTTCCAGTTCTGCCTCAGCAAACTGACGAAGTTCTTGAGATTTATAACCATATTCCTTACCAATTTTAACGAAATGGTCTATAGTAAGCATTTTGACTTTTATATGGTAAGTAATTATTTATAATTACTGATTAAAATAGTCAATAGTAGCTTCAGAGTAATTATTATACTTACTCAACTTAGGAATATTCAATATAAATAATCACAATAGTACTGAACTCTTATATCTAAGTTCAACCAATAGACAATATTTTGTAACAATATTGTATCTAAGTACTAACTATATCATAAATAGTTATGATATCTGTTAACTATAATGTAATTACATCACACAATTAATCTCAATATCCAATGATGTTGGGTATGATTCCTAGTAATTATATTGTTCAATGTACTAAGTCACTCTCTTAGTACCAGAAAAGTATATTAAATAATATACAATGGGTCTATTACCTCAAAGGTAGACTATAAGATTATTTTATTTGGTCAATATATATATTATATTATTATGCCCTAGGCATCTCTTATAAATTGCAGTGCTAATTTCTTGGACTAACACTGCATAATTATGCAATGTCCCATATTAACCTTAAATGTCAGAAAAAATTAATTAAATTAAATTACAAGTGTATTATTGAATATAATGTTATATTATTAATGTAGCATTTAATATATATCATGAGGACAAACAAAACAATGATGCAACTAAAGGGTACAAACAATGTCAAGACGCAAACAAGACATTTTCACAATTAAAAATGAATTTATGAACTAAATAAAACAAGCGGAAGTGTCACACGGAAAACGAAGGGTCAAAGATTGACCCGAGGTCAACTTAATATGCAAAGTACACAAAAAAAAAATGACTGCAAAAAATGATGACATCACAGGACTCATAACGGACGACATTTAACGATCATAAAATAAATTGATAGTAAGAGTAGACTGGACGAAATAGTTAACGAACATGATACAAAACTGAATAAAATTGTGAACTGAGTACGAATAAAATACACCAGTTATCTACGGAACGGTACAGCTAACACAAATCGTCAAACGACAGCAGATTTGGACAGACAGTCCAATGGCAAACCTCAATGGGGCTTCCAAAAGTGCAATCGTTTAACTGCCCTAAGAAACGACCGAAATCAATTCAGGCATCGTGAGAGCCACAGAATCTAATTTCGGTTCATCCTCCCTACCGATGCACTAATTAACAACACATTAAGACAACAAAAAGTACATTAAACATAGGTAAAAACATGCCGATGTAGGCAGAGGGCATGGACTCAGTTAGCACTGTCACGTTAACGACAATAATTATTGAGCTAAACTTATCTTTATTTGCTGCTTCACTTGATGCTCGTTGTCGTCGACGGCTAGGCCTGTGCCTTTGACTGTCTGCTCCTGTAGTCCATATCGTGTGTTTGCTTCAATGGCTCATATTTCCCCTGGTTAGACTTAGAAACGGCTTTGGTTTCTCCGACAGTTCACCTACACGACTTTCGGTGACGTCACGTTGTTAGGCATTATAATGAGTACTGCGTCATCTTCGACTGGATCATGTGATCGAAAATTGATCGTAAATATTTGTGGTTAACATGTGCGTAAGGAACAGAAGTTTGTTTCTTTTTTCTGTTGTTCCCCGCATTCGGCCGCCACTTTTGCTGAAGGACTTTCGTGTGTGGTTACTGGTTGTGTTGCTTGAATTCTGATCGTGCTAATATTCGTACGCGAATGGGGTGAACCTCACTTTTGGTTTGTCGTAATGCCTGAACTTGGCATCAAGATGTAAACAAACTGTTCATCTTATTAACTCAGCAACTTGATATAAAATACATAATTCATAATGGTTGAATGGTGTAACGTGATTCAACGAATAATGCCTCCGGTTCGAGTCCTTCACAATTTAATATGGATTACACACATACATAAACAGTTCAATTCACACATGAGGTACATGCATCAATCAATCAATAGCGTAGACTGCTGTTTTACATGTCAATGTCCGTTTAAGGATACAATGCAGTAATTGTCGTCAGAACATCACAGCTATATGCACGCGCAGATAGAATGGCTACCTGCCGACAGTGAGACTGTGAGTCTAATTACTTCGTATAAAGTAGACGATTATCTTTCTCCTTCCAAGGATCTAGTTAATCACTAACCTCCATAAGTTTCCTCTCATGTAGAGTTCTAGGACTGACCCTGGTCCATCATAATGCACATATAAATGGCTATATCATGCCATTGAATTGGAAGGTTAACAAAACGCAGCTATTCAGCTTGGCGGTCAAGTAACAATGGGTAGCGTCTCCTAGTTACCGACTGTGACCCAAACAACGCTAGACACGTCATAATCGATCGTGTATGGAGCGTTCAATAATTGAAACATCTATCGCAATATATTAAATGTCTTAACCTTTACATTTGCACGTCCGCTAACCTTTAGCAGACGGCGTTAATATCATATACCGTAACAGGGACCAGTTGCTTTCTTTATACCGTCGTACATTTGTGTAGTGTTGCCTGTTTGTGCTGCGGTCTGGATGCTCTCGCTGAGCTGGAGCCAATACTCATTTGCACAACGTCGAGCAGTTTGTTGGACTTTGCTTCTTGTAGCCTTCAGGATCTGCAGGGTTCTAGCACTCGGTGAACGTTTGTATTCATTCGCAGCACGGCACTTAGCTTCAATGACAGGTGTCATCACATCCGATGAAGCATCAAACCAGTCATTTGACTTCGCTGTCTTCTTACCAAAGGTGGCAAGCGCAGTACTTTGAATGGTGTTCCACAGGTGCTCCCAGTTCTCTGTAACAGTGTCACCATGCTGTGGGCTAATGAGAAATTTTTGTTTGAAGGTCGCAGTAAATTGAGTGATCTTGACAAGGTCTGACATCTTGCTGGTATAGATGAGTGGTTTTCCTTCATAATCCCCATGCACCCAACAGGGAAATCAGACAGTGGCAGGACAACACCTAATTGACTGGGGACTGCCCAGCTTGAAGCGGGCGATAGATGTCCAGTGAGACCCTAGAACCTCTCCCACTGTTGGTAATAGCCCCTGGCCAGTTGGACAAGATGCTTATAACCCGTAGCTGCTACTTCAAGTGTTGTGCCAACACTTATAGGGTGAAGCTGGAATGTCCTCTCAGGGCGCGAGTTTGGGCACAGGTATATGGAGATCACGCTGTTGCCCATACAACATGTTCCCCCTCTCCACGCAGCCAGTAGATCCAAAGAAACGGCAGTAGCCGATACAGTTTGGTACCAGTCACGTTGCAGGAGATGCCAAAATAATGTCGAATCAACATTAGACTGTCTTAGTGACTCCGACTCTGGAATTTATCCTCAGGGTTTACTCCCGAAGCATTCCACGTAAACAGATATTCACACAAGGCAGCGGTGGTTTTAATTCAGAGTTTTACCTTGTTTTAGATAGGCTACCAATCAAGGATCATGCACCCTATCTGGCCGAAGCTGCTGGTTATAATGTGCCCCTTCTCCCGTTAGTAGAAACAGTTCTGCCGGGCTAAAATTGAGCCATACATGAAGGCCCGGACGTGGGCTTGGTTGTCAGAGACTATCTGAGGCATGTGCCAATTGAAGCATTTATTTGCAGTGAGAACTTATCCTCACTACAACTCCCGGCTATGACAACCTTTGGAACCATATATATATATGGTTCCAAAGGTTGTCATAGCCGGGAGTTGTAGTTATATATATATATATATATATATATATATATATATATATATATATATATATATATATATATATATATATATATATATATATATATATATATATATATATATATATATATATATATGCAACTATCTTTGCCCGCCTCACAACGCGTGTTTGGGGAAACTCCAAACTCTTTTTCTTCTTCTTCTTGTGATCGCATCTTTGTTGTTTACACGTCAGACGAGTTCTCATGATGATCTCGACCGTTGTCTGGAGTTCATCTTTAGCTCCATACAGCTTTGAGTTTAGTGTTGAGTCATTGGGCCAGTATATCTTTCTTAACTGGTCGTACAGAGGACAATCCTGTAGACCATGCTCAGCAGTTTGTTCGTTTAATCCACATGTGCACAGTAGTGAAACAGACAATCGTAGCTTGTACATTGTTTATTCAGTTTGTTATGCCCTGCCCTGAGACGAAAAATTGTGATCTGTCCCTGCCGGTCAAGAGTGTGGTAGTCGTCGTTGGGTTGATTCTATTCTCTTCTGATAGTCTGGATAGCTCTCTTTTTCTCAAAGTGTGTGATTTCATTATCTTCTTGTTCACATTCTCCTCCTTTTTTTGTAAGTTTATCTGCCTTTTCATTTCCGGGTACACCTTTTACCGAATATGCCTAGTTTCATAGTGGTTGTCAGGATATGAGATCACAAAAACCCAATATCCGAACCCCATAATAACCTTTTACAGCATCACACCCCATGATCACATCTGTGAAAGGCCATGTATCCATGCAAAATGTTCGGGATAGGTTTTCTTCATCAACCCCCAAACATACTCTCATGTAGCAGTTCGTTTTTGCAGATCATTATAGCTCATCAATACTCCAATTGTACATAAGACCAATGATTGATGTATTAATTTGGATCCATTACTGCTGGTCAAATCCCATGGTACCCTATAGGGTGGGCTTACCAGCGGTGTTGTCTTCATGGATAGGTCTTCTTCACTATCTTTCCAAAGTCATTTTTCCCCACAATGCACAACCCATAGCCTACGTTTTAGACTTCCCAATGCCAGATCATCTATTTCTTGCCTTCAAATTGGGGTGCGTTGGCATTTCCCTGTTGTACTTTTCCATCTGGATCATGCTTTTGGTGGCTCTTTCTATAGGACAAATGTCTGTAATGCCCAACTTTTCACCTCCCAATGCATCGGACATTCCTGTTCATGATATTGGCCCCCCATAAGTTTTCATCTCCTGTAAACTCTGGAACAGAGGGCTTGATTTTTGCACCATTGTCCCAATGACTGCAGATGTGAGAGTCCCCCAAGCACACCTGATGACCCATGCTGCTGAGCTGTACTCTAAGTGTCTGGTCTTCCTTAATACTCCATTAAAACCTTCTTTAGAGTTCGTTCATTAATCCCCCCAATTGGTTAACCTGCTAGTGAACAAACTATACAAGTGTGCCTAGTCGTCTTAGGGCCTTTCCATTCTGCATTTTCAATTCCTATGATTCCAATGTAAGCTTTTGGTCAAATGTATCCCCAACAATGTGGGGATAAGCTTTCTTCCCCAAACACCCCCCCATGGTTGTCCCTAGGTGAATGTCAGCTGCCCCCTTGGGGGAGAGGGAGAACAGCGTCTTCACTAACCAGAGGTTTTTTCTGTGTTTAACTACCCATACCCCCCTCCCCCCAATATTTTCTCCCCCCCAATCCCAGACCCCCCCCCTAATGAAACAAACCCCATCACCCCCACCCATAACTTCAGCATATGTCCACCCCACCCCCCTGCATTTCTATCACATTCTACATGGTGACGTAATTCATCCGCACCAGAGTACTAGCTGTCCTGCATATAAGGCACCTTTCACTCCAGCAGGGAGATCTTTTACCAGGTTATTGATGTAAACAAGGAATCGAGTGTTGGAGAAAATTACCATCCTCCTTGAGGTACCCCCTGATAGAGCAAACACTTTTTGCTCTGCAGTAACATCAAGAGTGACATCTCCCTATAGTTACTCCTGTTGTGCAAGTATGACTGGATGTCTCCATTTTCATGTTGCCTTGGGATTCCCTTCCTAAGTTTTTAACCAATAAATCTTTCCAACCTTGGCAATCCCCATCCCCAGCCCCAAGAAACCCCTAGTTCCTGTTGTGTTCACAGGACCCTGGATCCTGAAGGCATTACTCTAGCAGCCTGCTACCTGAGACAATCCCCCAAGGTAACTAGGTCATATATACTACCCACTTGCCATATCTCAAAAATCAGTTTCCCAGTCTCGACTGACCAGGATCTTCTTCCATGATGACCTCAGGACTCCCAGCCATTTCATACGGTCCCTTTACACTATAACTGGCTCCAATAGTACTTCCCAACACAGCTTCCAAACTCCTTTGACCTCCGGCCCAGGATAACTACTACCAGCTCTTAAGGTCTTACATTTACCCCCTAAACGGTGGTTAGTATGGGTATTGTGATGCATCACCTATACTTGGGGTACCGTTCCATTTCAAACCAGCTGTGAGATCAACCTGAATATCTGGTAACAGTTTATAAACCATTTCAGTCTTAGAACAGTCCAACCAAAGGATTACACCATTCAACCCCCCCACTGATTTCGTCTCCAGCCGGCCTGTGGACTTTTGGGCCTCCCACCTTGATAATAGCGTTCTGTAAGTTCTCCTAAAGTTTTGTGATGGGTTCACCTCCACTGATTGGCAGGTACCGTTCCTGTCCACCCCCAGGGTTGACCCCATCACCCCCCCCAAAACCCTTTACTCTGTTTCTACCCCCCCCCTTTAATCCTTTGCATTCTAACCCCGACTTCCCCCTGAAGGAGTAAGTCCCATGGTTACCCCCTCTATCCACCTCGTTGGTCTCATGTATAATGTTTTAACGTTGCTTTCTGAACTGTATCTTCTAGCAAACAGGTCTGCAGCTTGTTTTCCTCTGAGAATTTTGCCACCTTCATCCAATGTGATAGTCTACCTAGGCGAGAAACTCTCTTCATTTAGAGATTTAGCTAAACTCCAAACTCAAAAGGAAGACCAAAGCTGTGGTATATTATGCCTGCGTCACTAGCATGCTTCTATATGGCAGCGAGACTTGGACAACTTATGCTAATCATGAAAGAAAGCTCAATACCTTCCATCTCCGGTGTCTACGCCATATACTTGATATTTCGTGGAAAGACAAAGTGACAAATACCAAGGTGCTGTCACGTGCTGACCTTCAAAGCATTTATACACTGCTTACTTCAGGCAAGCGTGACTACGCTCCTTCCTATATCTAAAGCATTTTTTATACATCGCTTGACCCAGCCATTACGACCCTCTTTGGATATATATCCCCATGGAAACCCACAAAGATTTTTTCATATCCCTGACAACTGGTAGATGGCAAATGAATAGTCCGGTGACTGCAGCTGAGGTTCAAAGATGTGTGCAAAAGAGACATAACGGCACTCGACATAAATCTAGCAACCTGGGAGGATGAAGCTACTGATCGCACCAAGTTGAGATGCTGCATACGGCGCCACCTCAGGTTGGCCGAAAAGAAGCTCCCACAACAAGCTGATGGCTATCCCCTAAAGGGCGCATTCCCATAGTCAGTTATGACTCAATGCAGCTACTATATATATATATATACATTGTATTTTTTAAATGCAGCATTGCAGATACTCGCAAGCCTGGCTGAGCCCAACAATATAGTGTATGCAAGAGAAAGCCTGCATCGAACTTTAACACAATCGAACGTCTTTCCACACATGCAAGGTGGAAATGGTGGGTGCTGTTTTCCCCAAATCCACTGTGTATTTTTTAAATGCAGAAACTCAATTGAATGAATCGCCACTTAAAAACAATCGAACTCTTTCCACCAGCAAGGGAGAAATAATTACCCGATGTCCAGTGTCTTTGGACATGATAAACAAATCACAACAAGTCTCATTAGCGCTGAAGACGTGTCTGCCCTTAGGCCAGATACCCCTTGTATTTCCGTCATCATTTTCTTGTCATAAAATGGAGAGCTGGAATGTAACCCGGGAACAGATACGGGAAATTAGTTTTTTAAATGTGTGATACACCTGTATCAGGAATCTTATGTTGCGAATGATTTGATGGCATGCGTTTGCAGTGGGCGGATCCAATGCGTCTGGCTAGTGGGGATTTCTGTAACTAATGTTGTAGATACATATGCTCACAGAAAAAAAGATTACATTATCAAGCCAGCATATTTAATTGTTATACGTTGGCACACTGATCAAGTGCAATTTATAAGAACCCATCCCCTCGCGTGAACAGCAAAGTGCCCTCAGTCGCAAAATAGCACACATTCATGAACGTTTGGCAACTTGACTTTATAAGAACTCTATAATTACTCGAAACCACTCGCACTGAAATGTAACCCGGAAATTGATATCGGAAATTAGTTTTTGAAATATGTCAATGTGCTTTCAGGTTTGCCCAATTATTGTTGACAAGAACAAATTCATTTGGCTGAGGTGGCCTTAAATGTTTTACATCTAATTTTTGTTTGAACTTGTGTTTGATTACAAAAATATCTATG
Source organism: Oreohelix idahoensis (assembly GCA_024509875.1). NCBI lineage: Eukaryota > Metazoa > Mollusca > Gastropoda > Stylommatophora > Oreohelicidae > Oreohelix > Oreohelix idahoensis. Next base: position 318,239 of record JAMPIV010018979.1, read on the forward strand.
TCGTTCACTTAGAAAGTAAGGGTAAAATTTAATCTATTAACATATTGTGAAACATGAACTCCGCCATACAATTAATTCGCATTTTGCGGGTTGGTTCTCTTTCATCCCCAGAAACTAGAAAGGATCAGGTCGAAAGACCCAGTTATGAAGTGGGAATGAAAGCGAGTAGCAGCAGGTGAGTTGGAGGAAGAGAAAAAGAGCTTGTGGAGGGTTCAATGTAGAATTACGGCGGTTGTAATATATCAACGGAGACTTGTTAGGCTACATGTTACTGTTAGCATGAAAACATGATATATATATATATATATATATATATATATATATATATATATATATATATATATATATATATATATATATATATATATATATATATATATATATATATATATATATATATATATATATATATATATATATATATATATATATATATATATATAATTTAAAAACATTTGTTAATTACCCGGTACCTATATTAATTTATATTTAATATCTTTATATGACAACCAGCTAAGCACAATGCTACAGTATGCACAGGTTGAAGTGAACCTCTGTCTAAGAGGGTAATCACCCTCGTTGACTCTTGAAATCATCCACACACTTCCAGGGATATATATATATATTTATATATATGTGTGTGTGTGGTGTGGTGTGGTTGCATGCGTTTGTGTGTGGTGTGGTGTTGTGTGCATGCGTTTGTGTGTGCGAGAGTAATTTCCCTAATTGCTCCTTAAGGAACATGGAGTCAAGCACTTCATTTTACATGATGTGGTTGCTAGCACCATGCACATCCACGTATTACTCTCCTTTACTACCTGACAAAAGTAGCCGCAGTCCAACTCATTGTCTCCTCTGAGAACCTTAAACCCTCCTTTACCTAACTCTGAAGAATACTTCATTGTTCTGGCTTTCTCATTTCGTAATTTGGAAGGCCAAAAAAGAAAGTTAATGGAATCTGAAACTAGATTAAATTTTATAAACCACAAAAATGAAGGCTGCTGTTCTAGCGACTCACGATGGAAAATTTATAACCGAAACCACGTGACCTTTGGAAGGCTCACTTGCGATACTGTCTCGAATCTGATTGGCTGAGCGAGGCTGTGGAAATTTCCGAGCTGGCGCTATTACTGAAAACTACGTTTATACCGCGTGTTACTGGTAGCCATGTGACAACGTTAAGTTGCGTGGATATTTTTTTGTATTACCCGGCATTACACCGTTAGATTGTCTGCTTTAATGCTATGAAAAATAAATTACGCTGTATATATAATAAAAACGATTTCCACTATAGCACACTGCATTTTTCTAAAGCTTTTAAATTCATAAACCTAGCCTGGTATAAATGCACGGCACCAGTACAATTAAAACCATTCTCATATGTCAGGTAGTTAGTTATACGAACAGGTCTACACATAGGCCTATTTAAAACATTACCGTAGAAGAAAGAAAAGCATAATTTACCTTTTGGATCCAGTCACAGAAATTAATAATCCAACCCACCACTAAATGTTACGGAAGAGACAAGCAGACGGTGGCGAGATGAGCTGTCAAGACACTATAACAGCGAGGGAATAAGTTGAAACTCAAACAAGCGAGTATGGCTGGGAACCAACTGTCCGGCATTCCCTCTCGCTGCGATAACGCAAAGAACTAGGTGATCTTTGGTCATATTTTTCCCCCTCAAATTGCGCTTTGCGTGTTGTCTTGTTAATGTAAAGTAATATGTTAAATTGAAAGTTACTGATGTTTGTGTCAGGTTAATGTCATTCCGACTCGCGTGGGTGCATGTTTCAGTTTTTTGTTGTACCTTCTCAAAGCAAAATTATTATTATGACCAAGCCGTTGAGCACATCGGGGGATGGGGGGTTAAATTTTGTATCGAGGGTGACGACGGGGGGGGGGGGGGGGTGCAAAAATTTGACATCAAACAAAAAAGTTAGAGTTATCGTTGTGTAAATTCTCAAGATCCCTCTATTCTAAGCAAGCACCCATTTATGAAAGTCTGTAGCTTTTTGGTTGTTGTCTTTGTTCTCCATGTCTCAGAGCCATACAGTAGGACTGACTTCACATATGACAAGGTTACCAACGTGGAACTGAGGACAAGAACCAAACAAGTGCCAGTGGAACAAGAGATGAGAAGAAGACGATGGCGATGGATAGGACACACACATTGAGGAAACCTGTTGATAGCATTACAAGGCAGTCCTTGTTCTGGAACCCCCAGTGCAATAGAGGCAGAGGTAGACCAAGAAGCACAGGAGAAGAGAGCTGGAAACAGAGGTGAAAATGATGAGGAGAACGTGGAAAGAACTTGAGATGATGGCACGTGACAGGAGGACTTGGCATGTGTTTGTTGAAGGCCTATGCTCCTTTGGGAGTGGAGGGTTATGAAATGAATGAAATTCTCTAGATGCTCAAGATTGGAGTGAGATTTTTTAACCTAAATACTCAAAGTCTGCTTGTATTCGCAATAGTTAACAACAGCCTCATGGACGACTTATATTCACTATTATAATCTCAGCTGAAATATCGGATAATTGCTGTGACTAGGGCTGTGAAGTCAGAGTCTGGTGTCGGATTCGTAGAGTTGGAGTGGAGGAGTCGGCCGTTTTTGGGGGGAGTCGGACTAGGTTGTTCTTTTGGTGAGTGGGTAAAAAACGTCCCGACTCCTACGCGACTTAAGAGAAAGGAGATCCACGTTTGATCCATGTAAAGGGCGGGGAGGGGGCGCTTTAATAAATTGAAATAATACTTCAAAGTAAGTTGTTTATAACAAGAAGAGACATGGTCCGCAACCAGACGATACGTCAAGGCCTTAAATCCCACCCCTTGCAGACCCAAGTAGAACAGTCCCAACTGAGATGGTTTGGCCATGTCTGCAGAATGGGAGAAGATCGGCTACCACGACAAGCATGGGAAATAAAGAGCCAGGGATCCAGACCCCTAGGACGACCCAGAGTCCGCTGGGAGGACAACATTAGACAAACTTTGAAGGACCGAGGACTATAATGGAACCAGGCCAGGAGGAAGACAGTCTGGCGCTCTCTCTTCCAAACCTCTACACCTCAGGGTAGAAGGGGAACGACTAAGTAAGTAAGTAAATTGTTTATTATTGATTTAGTACATTTTATCCGATTTGACAGCAGGAATGAGGCCGGACCTATTAGAAGCGATCCTTTTTTTAAAGACTAATTCAAATTTTTTTTAATTATCATATTTTAAAACACTTTTTGAGTTTTTTGTTTTCTGTTACTTGTATGAATGAATGAATGAATAGTTAGAAATGTAATATACGAAAGCCGCGTAGTCATTTATTTACACATATACCATACTTGTACACATAACTCCATATACGTGCATAATTTTATGTCATATGACTAGCAAAAAACTGTAGTCTGAGTTGGGGTTCTAAAATTTCATTAGTTGAAATCGGAAAATTTTTTGGTCGACTCCACAACCCTGGTTATAACCTTTAACTGTTTTAAACTTTTTTTTTTTTAAATTAAACATTTCCTTATTTTTAATATAATGTAGTACACTACTTTCAACTAAACAATGTTAATCTGAAAGGTAATGGGTGTCGAGTTGGTTCGGTTAAAAGAAGCATCTTACTTTACCGCCGGATAATGATAACGAAGAGAAATTAGTCATTGATAAGGGCTTCACTATTTAAACCCTTACATTTTTGTGAATTTTATTTCAAGTTTAACATTATTTTATGAAACTTTAAGTAAGAACCGAAGTTGTTGATGTGTTTACTTTACATTTAATTTTTGTATTGCTTTAAATTAAATTAAGCCAAAATGGGCAATATTTTTTTATAAATTCAGCAGCATTTAACCAGCAAAGCAGTTACGGTAAAACCCTGATTAATTAAACACCATTTTACTTGAAACATTGTTATTTTGTCTGTACTAGTTAACTAATTTACATTCGATTACATTCTTTCATTTTAGTAGTAAGAAAAAAAATGAGGGAAAAGGTGGGGGTTGGGGTAAAGATATTTGTGACGTCATGTAAGAGGGGGAATCTGGGTTTTTATGACGAAGTGCGACACCGGGGGAAAGGTGGGTAAAAATGATAAAAATTGTGTGACTTCTGTGACAGAATTGTTCGTTCTCTTTTCCTAGCATTCATGTTTATCGCCGACATTATTGCACTATGTCTCTTTTTCTGTACTTAATTATTGTTTACACTCCCTTCCCTCAATTCTTGTCATGTCGGGACTTCACTGACCATCTTTTGCTGATTAGAGTAATCAATCACTTTCGTTTGAAACCATATTGACACCTGCAATCTGTAGAGAGAAGTGTGGTTTACTAATGTGTAACACATTTCCTGCAAGACCAGACAAGTGCAGGGGAGCGATCGAATTAGTGAGTAAACAACCTTTGGATGACAACAGTCGATAATCTCTGATAATAGTTCTGTCTGACCAGATTGTTGATTATTGGCTAAGACCGGGTAATTGATATAACCCTTTCCGGACAAGACGGGTTGGAGAATAATTATCCACTTTGAAAGAGAATACCTGTGAGAGATTAGGAAGTCGTGAGTGTAAACATGATCGATAATGGACGGAAGCTGGCATACCATATATAGTGACTTGTAAACAACACATTTATTTTTGCGTTTGTTACGCAGGAATATTTCGTGAGAGATAGGTAAATATACGCATATTGCATATGATTGGCTTGGCATTTGAGATGTAAAAATACATGTCTGATTCGAGCCTTGTCATATATCTGGATGTGGGCCGAATGTTGCCTCATAATTTAGCGCCACGTGAGTTTACCGCACTGTGAAATTCAACTCACCAAGAAGACAGCCAGACAAGCTAGAATAAGGAATAGGATCAGGAATCCATATTAAAGAACTGGACAACGTGTTTGAGCATCTTGAGAATTTACACAACGACAACTCTACGTTTATTAATACGGAAAGCCCGGAATCCTAGGAACCCGAACACTAAGTCATAGTGAGAGTCTATTGTAAAGTAAAACCCCAGACCACGTGTAAGAGGCATCTTAAACAAGTTGCCTTAACTGTTTCTCTTAGCCAGAAGTCGGTATTCGCAAAAGATATGTTGGGGTAAGTTGTACATTTTATAATTCTATATTTTGCATTTATTAACATGTGAAAGTTGTTAGTGGATGTCCAAGTCATACGAGGCTGGCAAACTCAGCATATAGAATGATGGTTTCATGAACCACCCATACAAAAGCTGGTGACTGCTTTATGCGGGCTTCTCACAGAGAACCAAAGCAGAGGTAGTCCTAAATTCCAGATGGAGCAGGGAGTGGATGATGATAGAACTGATGTACATACTTATTATATTAACTTTTTCTACCAGTGCATATATAAATGTAAACATGTTTAATATAAATGCAATGGATGTTTTCCGCTCACTGAGATTAATATTAATGCTCAGAGAGGGTAAAGTTCTGAGGCAGATGGGATGGTGGAATGAAAATGGTGGGGGGGGGGGGGGGGGGGGGGAGACCCACAAACACACCTGATTTTGTGCCAGGAAACCCAATACTCAGGGGGTATTTGTTTCTCTCTTATTTCGTGATATTAGTCGAATGATACCAATTGGTGGTGCTATCTGTGGAACAAGTGAGTGGTATGTGGCCTGCAGTCGAAGCAAGACAACTACAGCTGACTGGTCTTAACAGACGCTGGACCATCTTCGCAATTATCCCACGATACTACGAGGGACGTGTTGCGTCCACCATACTCGACCAGTGACCGGAGTGAACCTGTCTATAACCTGCTCAGAACAAGCATCGGCTGGAGCAGAAACCAACCGATATCTTACTGGCAGTTAAGTACCCTTTCAAAGCTGCCAAGTGAACTCTCTAGTAAACAACTTTTCAAATTTTAAAGATTATTTCTTAATTCACTCGTCCCTTATTTATTTTACCTTTGTTAATGTCACGGATTGCCTCACCTGCTTTGCCGTAGTGGTCCAACAATGGCCAAAACTCAAGGGTATCAAAATGGGTCGTCAAAGGTGTTTACCTTTGCACAAGATTACTCTTTGCAGAGATGTAGATAGAAGTGTAATGACGCTTCTATCCGAAGGGAGTATTCACAAGATAATTCAGAAGTCAAGAACCATGCGGCACAGCGCTGAGCAATGGTTAACTTATATCTGTTTTGTGAAGGATTTAAGCAATGGTTTTTAGCCCGCTCGAGCCCCCAGCTGAGTTAATTCAGTGAATTCCTTTTATAATAGTTATCACAAGCCACTTTTTAACTATGGTAGGAGAAGGTGCTAGCTGGCTAACCCCTCACAACTAGGGCATTACCACTGCTGTACAGATTTAACTACGACACATAATATGGCTCGTGTCCACTAGGGTAGGACTATACAACAATGAGTGACACAAGGAACGAACGCTTCTAAACAGCTAATATCCCTTTATTAGCAAGAACATAACTTGGCCACACACGGCCTAATGAAATGCAAAATACATATATAAATGCCGCCACAGGGAATGAACATATAATATCAATATGCAAGACCAGGCAATATGGCTACCTAACTCCTACGGTGAACTCCGCTCAAAGTAACGGCGAACCAGTATGGTACTAACGACCTACGACTATCAAAAATACGTACAACCAATTCTCAGCTTACACAAAAATCATCAGTGAGCAAATAATCACTTCCCTATAATAAATTTGACTAACATAACACTAATCTGGCAGGCACTGTATCAAGATATTCACTGAAATATGGGCAGCATCAAGCAGGCGTAGAATATCGTCCAAACGGGACGGCAGTCCAATCACTAATTAATCTTTCGCGCTCAAACCCTTGGCGCCCGAATTTCCGATGGTCACATGACCCGGTCGTTCGACTATTTGCTTGTCTCTTTGCTTGTCACTAACAAGCAAGCAATCCCAAAATAGCGTTGTGACAACTAGGTCAAATATTACGGTACGTCATTTTCTTTCTTAAGAGGGGGGGGGGGGGGGGGGGTTAGTGACAAGGCAAGCCTCACTGTCTGACTGGATTCTAAAAAAACATGTAGCTCAACAGAAGAGAACACGTGGTAATCTTCAGACTCCGCACTGGCCACAACCGATTGAGATACTATCTATTCAATAAGCTAAAGATAGGAACTACCGATCAGTGTAACTGTGACACTGATAAAATGACTGCTGAACATCTGTGTTGCAAGCGTAAATTGTTGTAGCAATTGGAAACTATGATTGGAACCCAAGATCGCTATATATATCAAATATCACGCCACACAGGCTAATCATCCGTATTTGTACTGCTGTGCTGTTACCGTGTCTGGAATGTTTGAAGGGTGTTTGAAAAACTGTCACTCACACCACAATAGCTCACGTACGAGTCATGGAGCGTTGAAACGGTTGTTGACGTTTAAAGAACAGTTTATTTATACCACAACACGGTCACAACGACATAGACGAAATACAGCATATTACACAGTTTATAATAGCATACAAAAAGGATCCACATCGTAGTACTAACGTATAATAATTCATCAGGAAGGACTGCTGGCAATCGCAGTACTAATAGTTATAGGCCTCAAATACATTACGCCTCAGCGCTATATAATCCATCCAGAAGACTGCTGACAATCGCAATACTAATAGTTATAGGCCTCAAATAATTACGTCTCAGCGCTATTTAATCCATCCAGAAGACTGCTGACGATCGCAGTACTAATAGTTATAGGTTCCAAATATTTTACGTCTCAGCGCTGTATAATTGTTACCAATCTGGTTGCAATGCATATGTTCAACTGATATAGTAAGGCTGATATATATATATATATATATATATATATATATATATATATATATATATATATATATATATATATATATATATATATATATATATATATATATATATATATATACTGCTATGGTGGTAGTGGCTGGTGATGTATCGTGCTGTAATATGACTAATCGCGAATGTGTGACCTGGTAGTTCGTCGAGGTGGACGTCTATGTATCAGTGCAGACTGGTATCACCACACGTAACGTACAAGAGTGTGTGTGGCATTCATCACCTTGAAGGATGTAGATGTGAAGTGGATGGAGTCAAAATATAGATAAACAGCTGTGTACGTTTTGATCATTTATTATGGTCACAGCAACAAGACGAAGACGACTCCATGTAAGTATGACACAGGAACATGGCGGATATGAAAACAGTTCACAACAATGGCATGTACATAAGTTTCAATAATTATCTGCTTATCAAAGTGTTGCAGCCTCCAAGATATCTCTCAGTCTACAACTAGCAGAAAAACCCCGTATTACACAACGGGTAAATACTGTATAAACATCCAACAGTTTCTTTCTGACTCATCAAAGTCATTCTTCTTAAGTCGACCTCCCAAACATGGCGGGCGACGAAATTAGCATAGTCCATCCCTCTAATCGGACGTATCGAAGATAGGCTGTCCTTTCGAAGATAGGCTTATACAACTCCCTTGTACATCAGGCGAGTTTTCATTTTCAAAGTTATAATAACTAATAACCCATCTGTTCTTCCACTCCAGATAGTTATATATATTAGGCCTCTATCAAACAGTACACACTGTGGATTCCTCTTCTGTAGACATAAGTGTCTGAGTTCAAAATATACCGCCAATCATGCGGGTTGTAGAAGATTATCTGTTCTCATGGGTCTCTGTGTGTAAATCTAGAAAAACAGTCCTAGATGGCTCCAACGAGCGTAACAAGAGGAATGCTCTGCCTTCCAACCATTTGTGAGCTCTTGTCACTGGTTGACTCAAAAATATGATCCTTACAAAGGAAGTGTGAAAGTTTCGTAATTTTACCTTGATACGAATTCCTAACACCACTTAGAAGCTACTGTCGTCTTCCTGATGAACAGAAAATAACACAGGGGACTCTAAATACAGTGGAAGAGTTTCCATCCCCAAAAGGCAATGCAGAGAAATAATCAGACATTCCGTCTGACAGACCCAGAACAAAAAACCACTGCCTCCCGCCGGAAATCTTCATCAAAAAACTTCCTTAGTTTGGACATGCGCAGTTTGCATCCCCTCTGACCTATCCAGTCAGCTGGTGTCACCTTTTAAAGAGGAGTAACTACATATATACTTTCCCTCAAAGCAAAAGATGAGTATTCGCCCTTAGATTATGGTTCCAATGAAGAATACATTAGACCCAAAAATCTTATTCAAAATATAACAAGCATACAGACAGACTACATTATCAGTTATGAAAAACTGCACGTAACAATAATCCATCCAGAAGACTGCTGACGATCGCAGTACTAATAGTTATAGGCCCCAAATATTTTACGTCTCAGCGCTGTATAATCCATCCAGAAGACTGCTGACGATCGCAGTACTAATAGTTATAGCACTCAAAAAACACTGGCCTGTACACTCCAAGGCCTTAGGAACATTTCCTTAAATAAAGTACATCTTATCTGCCGATAATCACACATAATCCATAAGCCATCATGCCTGTACCCTGGTACACATCGAAAAAACACTAAACATCTCCCCAGTACACTCGCTCGGGAACACGCTGACACCAAACTATCCTTTCCCAGCACACTCCAGCTAATCACACATGCGTGGGGCTAACTCCCCGAGAACTCTCGCTCACAGCTCAAAAATAGCTTAGAAAATCCATCTCACGCGGAAACTCAGCCGCCGTGAGAAGCGCTCTGAATCTCGAAGATTCTAATACAATACGCTCATATATTTTTAAATAAATTAACAGCTAGCCAAACGCTGTTCAAGTGGGATAACCACTATAATCTCTTGTACATCCCAGACTTATAACGATTAATGAACTTGCTTAGATTTGGACTCAACAGTTTACACCACCCCCCGGGGAAAAAAATGATAACATCATTTTTTTGAAAAGATTACCTCAGCCAAAAAATGAGTAGGTAATAAAGCTCCAATCAGTAAAATTAATCAACCTGTTAAGTCCAAATACTATATATCGTCAAAAAATATCAGCATTATGAGTAAAGCAGAAAACAAAGCATACAAAATAATCAGCTAAATCTACAGAGATAATCTGCTTTCAACAAAGTTAAGTCTATTCAGCATAGAATTAACCTAACAATATACAGGATGCAAGTATCAGTATAGTTGGATGAAGAAGAATACAAATAGTATCAAGTGACATATAAATGCACCATGAAAGTATAACCAACATATGAACCGCTACCGAAAAGTCAGTAGAAGAAATGGAATAAAATAAAGAATAATCAGGAAAGACAGAAGAAAAACAGAGATTTGTCTGTAGAGAACGATGGATTAATACATCGTAATAACCATTTAATCAAACAACTATTAAAAATATATATATATAATCATGACAAGAAAGTATAGGACACAAAGACAATGTATGTGTGTATAACAAACACAAAAGAAAGCTATTGACAACCAAAGCATAATCTGACACTTAACCATGTTATACAACTTATTCATAAGTAACAATAAACCATCATAGACATTATTTACAAAAAAATAATAACACCGTTATAAATAAATTGCAACTAACGCACCATCAAGCGTTAAGTAAAAAAAAAACACATCATACCCCCTCTAGCGCACAGTCAAGCGCAGGGCACAGAACAAAATTTTTGAATCTTAAAAAAACATTTTTCAAAAAAGTAAAAGACAAAAATATTTCATAACGCTAAGCTAAATAAAAATGGTATTTTATTTTTTCTTCAGCTTAACCTTATAATAACATATCAAAAATGTAATTAGCTTAACAAAAATGTGTGACATACAAAAATTCTTATACTTAAGCAGACACAAAATCAAATTAATCTGCTGGGAAAATGATGCATGCCTAAATTGCAAGAAAAAGAACAATCAAATTATTTTAAATTCACAGGTATTATGTTCTGGAAAAAAAAATTAAAAACCCAATGTTTCACAATATAATGGTTACTACATAATGTCTTAGAATGTGCTAATACATAAACTGAACATGACATCAAAACACAAGAAAGAATTTCAAATTTAGTGAGTACAGAGACTCTCTGGAGACGACTATTGCACCATGCCTAGCTAATGAGGTTGTGCATAGGGCTGGCAATCTCATCATGCATATAAAACAATCCTAATAATCACCGCTGCCAAAACACATCAAAGTTTGATGTATCAGCTCTCGTAGCTCCAAGCTCACAACGGAGCATAAAGGTCAACCACGAATTGATTAAATGGGCATAGTCTTCTGACTAGCGTGCGTAAATACTATAGCCCACTGCTTTCATCAAAAAGTTACAGAGATAAGTCACTCGCAACTGATATCTTACACCTCATTGCAATCATAATACATACAATATTCGTCATAACACCATAGTGTAAGAATAGTATGAAAATAATTGGTGCATTATCAAAACATCGTCGTACAAAAAATAAATATGTGCATAAAATAGTGCATAAAAAATAAGCTTACACACTATCTAATAGAAGTTATATGGTATCTTAATACAATTCTATATAATATCCTATATTTATTCGATACAATAATATCTATATCCTAAACAAGTTGAACAGACAATAATTCCATCCGTGTTGAATAGTCTCATAAACTTGGAAAGATAACCGCATACAATTCAGAGTCAACTTGTTGTCCGGCTTTACTTGGTTAACCACATGGATACAAGGTGGCATACCTTACTCTCTCTGCTAATGTAAGACAGGAGCATTGACTTTTATTGCAAAGCCGTCGCTGTGAAAATATACAAATGAAAAAATTCTATTTTAATTCACAGTAAGATTTAACGATGTAAAATGAAATTAGCGTTACCTTTACCTAAAACTGTGGCTTGTGTAAACTTGTGGTCCTTTCACCATGATCAACAAGCCTTCCCTTGACATGTGTAAACACCACAGAAGGCTTATGGGGCAGAAAATGATCGTAGCTCAAGGTCGTTGCTATTGGATGCTGAAAAAAATTTCTACCCTCATGACAGCGAGATACTCTCTCATAACCACAAGCAGAACAAGCAGTTGTATTTGAGACACTATTATTATTATTATTATTACTTTGTTTATTAATACCTTTAGGCCTTTGTTGAGAAAAGTTAACATAGTTGCCATTATTATTTCTCTTTTGATAAAAATATCTGCCAGATTGGTTTTGTTGACTTCTAGAAAAACTATTATCGTAAGATTGGTAATCTTTCATGTAATCATTCCTACCATAATTTTGAAAATCTCCAGAACCAAAATATTGAGATCTATTAAACTGTCTCCAGTTTCTCGGAGATGACAGATTACAATTTGCTGAACTCCCTTGGTAATGTTTAAAATCTGCATTATCTCTCCTGTCAAGATTGTTTTTCTTCTTTTCTGTGGCAGCATGCTTAACCTCTGAATCAGTAATAGGAATAATAAAATCCTTATGGCTACTAACATAATGAGTATTACTTTGGGCACCAGTCCTACTAGTCTTGTCCCTTATTATGTTTTTATGAGGCTTTCCAACTTTAGATACCTGGTTAGTTTTTTGAACTTTGACATGAAATTTATCCTTGTCTTTACCGTGATGTACAGAATCAAGTATCACAGTAAAATTAACCCTGTTGGCCTGTCGCCAGGAATTATTAATATTACCAGCATAGTCACTAGTACGTGGAAAATTATATTTGCCAAACAAGGATTTTTGCACACCATGTTTGACGTTAGTGTTGGCATCGAGTGTCTGTTGCTGACTCGACGCTTTTATGACGTGTTGAAAATCATCCTTCTGTTTAACATAATCAATATTGACCATAGACAATATTTTATTGCTCAAAACAATATCTATTAAACCGTCCATTCTTTTCCTTAATTCCGTGATTTCAATATTTTTAAGTGAAATCTCTTCACTTTGTTTCTGAATTACGTCATCACATGTCAAAACTCTACATCTCTCCTCCGTCAGTGATTTCTCAATTTTAGCTACCTTCTCTTTCTCCATAGTTAACTCTTCTAATTTCATCTTCTCATCTTTTTCTTTGCTTGCTCTCCTCTGTCGTGCCAACTTCCTTAATCTCTTCCTTTGCACGTCTTCTATATGTGGCTGAAGTCGGGCCACTTGAGCCTGAAGTCCCTGGATTTGAGCAGTATACCATACTGGCCACCACATTGATAAATGTTTTCTTGGACACCACGTTGATAAAGGCTGTTTTTAGCCTCCACATTGGATTAGGTTATACTGGACACATAGATGAATGTTCACTTGATGTAGAATGAATGTATTGTGGTGTTGTGTGTCAATCCCAATGTTACTTGTATGCCACTGTTAGAGCTGGGCACACGGTAGAATGGTCAACTCGTTCCGACACAGTGTTTGGTATTTAGGTCACCTTGTTCGTCAAGTGTTGAGGCGCTGACAAGGGACAGTGTTGACATAGAGTGAGAGTGTAGATGTAATTTACGCGAATGGGTGTACAGTTCTGTTAAGTTGACAGGTCACTCACTCAATCATAGCTGGAAGTCAATAAAATGTAGACTACTGATGACGTTTCATACATTTAATAATGGACGCCCTCGAACATCACAGATACAGTCACTTGAACAGGTCGGCTACAATTAGGTGGCTTATATGACGACAATCTTAAACCACCAGTAGTGGATTTCAATAGTAGACAGGTCTCTGTATCATAATCAGATAGTAAGGCATCCCTGTTCTCTAGATAGTAAGGCATCCCTGTTCTCTGATCAATATTCCGCTAGACCAAGGCGGGATCCAAAAATAGTCCTATCTTCGATGAGCTTCACTCACCAGCGAAGATGTATAATGGAGCACAAGTAAAGGGCTCTGTTCCTGATATAAATATATATTGGACTCTGAATATCCTATAATTGGTGCTGCGTACATCAAATACATAGTGCTGCAAGGAAAAATGTCGTCTTAACATAGTCAATCACTCATATGGGCAGACGATAGCACGTCTGCACATCTTCTTCTTCTTCTTCGATCCTTAACCACCGACCGTCAAAGCAGTCAGTGGCCATCACGCCTAGTGGCGTCTTGTAGGGCAACAACAAATTGATTCCACTTTGCACGGTCGGTGGCCATCCTTCGTACAGTGCCCCAACTCTGGTTCATTCTTTGCATCTCAGCCTCCACAGTCCTCCGCCAAGTTGTTTTTGATCGGCCTCTCTTTCGCTTTCCTTCAGGGGTCCAAAGCATAGCTGTTCTTGTGATGGCATCGGGGTCTCTTCTGAGGACATGACCAACCCAGCTCCAGCGTCTGCCAGCTATGATGGTATGCATGTCCTCTTGCTTGCTACGAGTAAGCAGATCTTGGTTGGTGATGGTATTCGGCCAAAAGATTCGGTGAACTTTTCTTAGGCATGTTGTGTGAAAAGAGGACAATTTTGACATTTCCTTCTCTGTGACTCTCCAGCATTCCGCACCATAGAGAAGCACAGAAAGCACGCAACTCTGGTATAATCTTAATTTTGTGCTTGTGCTGTATTGGGAGGACTTCCAGATGTTATTTAGGCTAAAGAAGGCTGTTCTTGCCTTATTCATTCTGATGTTGATGTCTTTGCCTACCCCACCGTCTCGTGTTACTATGCCAATCTATGACTGTTAAAAATAGAGTGGTTGATAAGGGGCATCCCTGTCGTACTCCTGTCTTCACCTCGAAGGTTAGGTTGCTCTGCCCAACACTACACGTAAAGTTGGCATAGAGGCTTTTTATGATTGACACTATGCAGCTTGGAATTCCATAAGCCCTCAGTATTTTCCATAAACTGTCCCTGTGTATGCTGTCAAAAGCCTTTTCAAAATCAACAAAATTTATGTAAAGCTGTCTTTGCCATTCTGAGCACTGCTCTATAATGTTCCTGAGAGTGAATATATGGTCTACACATCTTCTGTTCTTTATAAATCCTGCTTGTTCTTTCCTAAGTTTGTAGTCTACTGCCTTTGAAATTCTCTGTATAATTATCCTGCCTAGTATTTTGCTGGGAACTGAGAGAAGAGTGATTCCTCTCCAATTGTTGCAGTCTGAAAGATCTCCCTTCTTGGGCAATTTGTCTGCACATCTAGGCATAGGAAAAAGTTCAGTAAATGTCTTATTTACCTTATTGTCCTAGAAAAATCACACTAGCAAATAGCACACGCCATCCCTTGGCGTAAAGAATGAACATTGGGGAGAGACTTCCGTGATGATGGGTTCCTGAGTTGCTGTGCGGACAGAGAGGTCCGAAGTTTTGTCTCTGTGGTTAATTCTGGGGAATGAGATATTCTCTCTGTATGACTATCATGTCAGTGATTCTCCCCAATGTTCATTCTTTACGCCAAGGGATGGCGTGTGCTATTTGCTAGTGTGATTTTTCTAGGACAATAAGGTAAAAAAGACATTTACTGAACTTTTTCCTATGCCTAGATGTGCAGACGTGCTATCGTCTGCCCATATGAGTGATTGACTATGTTAAGACGACATTTTTCCTTGCAGCACTATGTATTTGATGTACGCAGCACCAATTATAGGATATTCAGAGTCCAATATATATTTATATCAGGAACAGAGCCCTTTACTTGTGCTCCATTATACATCTTCGCTGGTGAGTGAAGCTCATCGAAGATAGGACTATTTTTGGATCCCGCCTTGGTCTAGCGGAATATTGATCAGAGAACAGGGATGCCTTATTATCTAGAGAACAGGGATGCCTTACTATCTGATTATGATACAGAGACCTGTCTACTATTGAAATCCACTACTGGTGGTTTAAGATTGTCGTCATATAAGCCACCTAATTGTAGCCGGTAATTCTTCAACCAGAGAGGTTCTGTCAGGGAACCATTGTTTATGTATATCTATGTTTGGAAGCATTAACTGACGCGATCAGTCAGTTAGGCCTGAGATTAAATGCAACTAGAACCCTGTGTGACTGTCTACTAACGTTCTGTTGTATCCACATTCAATACAAATGCATATTTGATGTCGTAGACCATTTTCAAGCATGCAATGTTTTGCCAACCTGTTCAAGTGACTGTATCTGTGATGTTCGAGGGCGTCCATTATTAAATGTATAAAACGTCAACAGTAGTCTACATTTTATTGACTTCCAGCTATGATTGAGTGAGTGACCTGTCAACTTAACAGAACTGTACACCCATTCGCGTAAATTACATCTACACTCTCACTCTATGTCAACACTGTCCCTTGTCAGCGCCTCAACACTTGACGAACAAGGTGACCTAAATACCAAACACTGTGTCGGAACGAGTTGACCATTCTACCGTGTGCCCAGCTCTAACAGTGGCATACAAGTAACATTGGGATTGACACACAACACCACAATACATTCATTCTACATCAAGTGAACATTCATCTATGTGTCCAGTATAATCTAATCCAATGTGGAGGCTAAAAACAGCCTTTATCAACGTGGTGTCCAAGAAAACATTTATCAATCTGCTTTAAAGTTGCCCCTTATATGCGGTACAGAGAAAGCGCATATGGCCGACGCCAGCTCCTTTCGTGGAAAAGCTTTACGGGGATTCAAATAGCTTCAAACTGACTACTGCTTTCTTTGAGAACATTCAAGTGGACTCTGAGAGTGTACGAAGAAGAAGAAGATATATATAACCACTTAGCAAGAAAACATGTTAATTCACATTTGTAAAAGAAATGTTCATAACTTACCCCAAATTGGGTTATACACAATCTCCTCGCACAGGGTTCGGATGGACACGAGCAATTTCGGTGCATATGCTGTCGAATCAATTTCGTCTGGGAAAGTATAGTAATTCCTTCTTATAGCGAGTGTTCTGTGATACACTTGGCCTGGGAAAATAGTAATTCCTCTTCGACGGGTGTTCTGCGATACACTAGGCCTGGGAAACTAGTAATTCCTCTTCGACGGGTGTTCTACGATACACTTGGTCTGGGAAACTGTAATAATTCCTCTTTGACGGGTGATCCAATCCGTTTAGATGTCCAGATACTGTATTTAAAATCCTGGCCCCTTACGTTTACAGTCTTGTATTTATAAAGGCGGGCGTACTTTTTAAGGTTTTACGTTTCCCAAATACTTCGATCTGTCACTTATAAATATGGAATTCTAGGTCCGATCATTCTCTTTCTGGCTTTTTGTAAGTTGCTCGTTTGAAGTTGCGAAGCTATCTGTCCTGTGTCTCTGAGTTCGATAAACTTTATTTTCAGTTTCCAGTTCAAATCACAGATTATACTTTCCGGCAAACTTGCCAATGAGATTCATTGTATATTCCGGCTCTCACTTCAATCCAATCGTAAGCTCTTTTCGCTTTACGTGGGTTGGGGTGTTTAAATTCAAAATATCCCCCACGTGTTTAAAATATTACATTTAATATTCCACGCGTGACCTCTTTATAATAACACGTAATATTTCCGGTGACATCTTGTGCCATCTTACAAACAACTTGTGTCCATGTTTGCCTGACATAATGTCTTTCGCCAAGATGTCTACCCAGACAGATTATCTGCGCTAATCACGCACAGGGATGGGCCCGTGAAACTAATATCTCATTATCGCCTGTGTGTTCGTGCCTTCTTCAGACAGTCAAACAACAGGGTCGCCGGCCGCTCAGACAAACAATATGGTTGTCCAACGAGAATCGTCTATTATCAAAGATTGGCTAGGCGACTCAAAGCGACAAAAGTATTACCGCTGACCGGTGAAAATGACCGGGTATTGATAAGATAATACCACAGTTCACCTGGTGGAACGTAAATAAGTCTGAGGAGTGGTAAAGCAAAAATTTAAGAGATAAAGATAGTCCCATAGCAGATACTTCCGTAGGGTAGTGGAGTGGTAGAGACTCCCCCTACTAGATTCAGCATTGAGCAAAATAATGAATGGAAGGGCAAAAAATTGCCAAATAATAAGCGATCGGAGAACGAACGAACGAACGAACTTTATTTTCAAAGGGTTGAGAATTGGGCACGCAGGCCCGTCTAACATTCTGCCCTTCCTTTCGCTCACCTTTCATACTGAATTCATTTATTCTCATATGCATGTTACATATCAATTTCAAGAAATTCAACGTAAAGTAAAATAATAATATAGCACACTCATATTAACATTAATTACTTATAAGCATGACATAACATATGTTGAAAAGTACAAACATCGTCATTAGAACCTACAGTTGATGTTATAAGAAAAGATAATCCGATTAGGGGGGCATGTAATCAGAATTCAGAAAGTATTCAAAAAGTCTATGATTGTATGAATAGGGACTGAGGTTGTTTCTTAGGTTATGTGGAAGACAATTCCAAAGATGAGCAGCAGAGTACGCTAAGCTTTTTTTGCATAAGTCAAGCCTAGGCTTGGGCACTTGCAATCTGTTAAAGCGTAGACTGCGTCTTTCAGTGTAGAGAAAAACGAAGAAGAAAAGGGATACTGCCGGAGTGGCTGAAGGTGTGAGAGAGCCACCAAAAAAACACATACAGACGTTTTGTCACAGTTAACGATAATTGATTATTAAATTTGTTATCTGTAAATATACCAATTTATAGCTGATTTAGTCATTTTGACTGAAGTGCACCCGTATGTCTCAGTCATTTTAAATACTTATAACAGAGCTATTTAAGTAATATTTTACTGAGTTAAATCAGTTGGGGGCTCATCAGAACGTGCAAAATCCTAACTCATAGAAGGTCAGGAAAGATAAAAAGTTTACACGGCCTGGAACCTATCAGCCGTTGTACTTGATTTATTTAAATTCCTATGAGGCTCCCTAGAATTGAGCATCGTTCTTCAATTCACATCTCTGCCAAGAGTAATCTTGAACGAAAGGTAGACCTTTTTAGTTGTCACCTCGAACACCTCGAACATTGAAGACCCTCAGTAGATAATCTGAATTTTGGCCACTGCTGGACCATCACTGCAGAACAATGGGAGCAAATCTCGTGGCAACGTCATATGTGGACGACCCTTATATGAGAACGTAGTATATATGAAGTATTAAATGGAATGTATAAGTGTGTGCGCAGTGGCGTAACTACAGTGTAAGAGACCCCCTGGCAGAGCCGGCTCTTGGGCGGTGCGGCCGCACTGTCACCGTCTTTTTTTTTTAAAGGGGGGGGGGGGGGGATTTTTTTAATGCGGAAATTAATGTGAACCAGCCCAAGAGAATTTAGAATAAGGATCAGAAACTTGGACAGACACAAGTATCAAAAACATAGACTTAGACACACGTATCAGATACACGGACTTAGACACAAGTATCAAGAACATAGACTTAGACATACGTATCAGAAACATGGACTTAGTACACCAATCAGAAAGTTGGACTGGTGCCAATGCCAAGCACATTGCACAAGAACGGAGACTGGTAACGAAGTTTAATATTACATGCAACATGAAATATTAAACTAATCACTAACATTATTTAATCTACTGTAAACGTATGCAGATCAAAAGAATTAATTATTAAAAATAAATGAATTAACGGTGTCTTCAGAATTTACTAACTTAAACAGAAAATGGCAAGTAATTTCTTCGATAGAGAGTACTTCTTCCATCCTTAGCCACCAACCGGCAAAGCAGTATGTGGCCAGTACGCCTAGTGGCGTCTTAGGGCAACAACAAATTGATCAATCTATCGCTGTTTCCACCACGCCTAGTGGCGTCTTTGTGGAACAGAAACAGACCAAACAATCTATCGCTGTTTCCGTAATCAGATTGGTTGGCAAGCAGGTGATCAGTCCACTGTGCGAAGTTTTTACGGGATGGGGTAAACAGCCCCATGCCCAACCCTCCTTAGTCGCTTTTTACGACATGCGTGGTAGGGTGCAGTGTTACTATTCTTTGCTCCCCTTTCGGGCCCCGGCAACACACGGGTGGATAGAGAGTACATTCATATCTTATTCTTCTCCCTCGAAGACCATAAGGCGCCAAATTATATATACTTAAAGAAAACAATTGTCAGCCTTATGTTGCCGCCATCATCACAGAGCTTGGCGTGGACTGTTACTGGTGGTCGGCTATTTGCGCTTTGTGCGTGTGTGTATGCGTGTGTGTGTTTGTGTGTGTCGCATGTAGGACATTCTTGCAGCAGATTGCAGATGTTGAGAAATCATCTTATCAGTGCGACAGGTTGCTACATCGGTAGCTTCTATCTTTAACTTATTGAACAGATGGTGTCTCTGTCGTAACCTGCGAGGAGTCTGAAGATTATTACTGATTCACCTCTGTTGAGCTGGTGATAAGCAATGCCATTTTTAGTCCCATGCGCGCTGTTATCGTGGCCGGGTGCTTTGTCTCCCACTTGTTCCTGCACCTGCTCTTGATTAAGTCTTACGTCCTCTTCATATGTTACGCTCGTATCGGTTTGGTGTAGTCTTCTCACCCACCTTTGCCAGTTTGTCAGCCTTTTCATTCCCAGGGATACTGCAGCGAGATGAGATTCTTCTTAAATAAATATTACACACATAAAGGTATGTTTCAGGCACTCGTGAGAAATAAAGAAGTAGAAAACTGATCTACAGAGCAATAACAGAAGTGATAAGCTCGTAGGAGAATCGAACCCAGGAACATCAGGACGGAAACACCGCCTCGATACGGAAGCGAATCACAATATCTTCTTCTTCATTGCCTTTCAACATCTCGTGGAGCATAGGCCTTCAACGATCTTATGCCAAGTCTTCTTGTCCCGTGCCGTCAGCTCAAGGTCTGTCCATGTCTTCTTCGCCCACTTCATTTCTATCTCCAGTTCTCTTCCCCGTGTGTTCTTTAGTTTTCCTCTACCTCTCTTGCCCCCGTGGATACCAAAATGATGACTTCCTGGTAATGCTATTAAACAGGTTTCTTCGGTGCGTGTCCTATCCATCTCCTGCGTCTTCTTCTCATCTCTGGTTCCACTAGAGGAAATGGGATTCACTGTATCACAATTTATTTTTGAATTGCCGACGAAGTGCAGAGTTGCGCTTAGAATATTTAAGCTTTTTTTTTTTTTTAAGTGCTGTTATTGTCGTGAAATGACGTCGGTCTCACATCACGAATTCTAAATATTCTGACCATACCGCGCGCCATACATGGTAGAAAGATAAAATACTCTGACCAATGAAAACGCTTTCTTGGTCATGTGTTTACTACAGCTAGGAAATTAAAGATGGCAAGGCCCTATCTGTGTAACCTGATTAAATTCGGAATTTCCCTACAGCATTTTAGAAGAAGTACCACTTGAAAGAGGGTACCGACACAATATTAGGGATGTTACTCTACACGTAAGTAATAATACTTTTACTAATACTAATATTGGACGGGAGAAATCTTAGGTTAAATGCATTCGAAGCTTCAAGTTGGCCTAAATTTAGCAGTTTAAACTATGCATAACAGAAAATGCAAGTAGTAACCAAAAAGATTATTACATAGATATGTAAAGCCTAATTCCAAGTATAATGTAAGCTTTAAATGACTAAAATTGCATCAGCAATAACGAAGATAATAAAATAAGTAGTTTTCCTACATTGTACAAAAGGCAAAACGGTACCCATATTTTATGATAGTTATTGCATTCCTCGGGGATTCCATCTCATACGTCCGAGGTCAGACTATAAATAGACTGGCCTAACGAACTCGATTAGTCACTATTATTTGAAAGACACAAAAAGCGGGGGAAAGAAGAGCATATGTTAGAGCAAGTGTTTGCCTTCTGTATCTGTAAAGCAGACCTTAATCAACCATTAAGGGCTAGTCTGTGTGCGTGCCTGAGGGTAAGAACAAATATATATATATATATATATATATATATATATATATATATATATATATATATATATGTGTGTGTGTGTATGTATGTGTGTGTGTGTGTGGAATTATATTGATTAATCCATCTGTGCGATACGACGTGTATAAGATGTGTTAGGAATGGCAGTGTGTACTGATGAAACTTACAGACTCGTGTGTAATTCGAGAGGCAAAGCCCGCCTTCGAAAATATTAATATATTGAGAAAGATGGTCAATTATGTCTGTGAGTTAGGAAATGTATTTAAAGAAGTATTTCTTGAATGGAATGAGACACCTACCAGGATCAAAAAGAAGGATGAAAGGGATTGATTTACAGTATCGTTTGACATATTACTTAATAGTTTTACCCACAACCAAATTATTGTATGGAGGCGAATCATGGGAAAATATTGATAATTAATTAAAATGATTGATGCTACTATACTATACCTTGTGCATCTCCTAGCACGCTATTCTGAAACTGTCTATCGTCCCCATCTGTGTCATAGAGAGATATGGATAGACAATATGGATAGAGAGATAGGGATTGCGTTTGAATTCATTGCAGGTTTAATCCTTTAACCTAAAGTCTACAAATAAGAAGAGGCTCCTAGTACTAACGTTGCAACGAATGCAGTGCCAGTCTGTGATAGCAGGCCAGTCATAACGTGTGTAGCTACTGGAACGATTTCATCTGAAGATTCTATCCAGCATTACAGAGAGCCATCTGCAGTGACTCAGCTAAGTTGCTTAAGGCAACTGTGCAGCTTATCCATACTCACCAAAAATATAAACGCATCCAGTTTGTGATGACCATAATAGTGTGGCAGATGGAGACCGACTAACAGTCAAAGGGAATGAATAAGGAGAATGTTAAAGTTATGTTTATGTTAAAGTTTATTTTCTTTAACAACCTCAGCAGAATGTTTATGGTGGTGGGTGTGTGTTGGGTCACTGACAATGACAAGTCAGTATGGTCGGGCTTACGGGTGGCCGACAGGTGTGTAAATATGTATACATCAAGATACGCGAATGTCATAAGTATGATTAAGATTAAGTATCCATAGCACACACACGCACCCATAGCAACATTGGATCAGGAAGCAGGAACTACTATAACGTTCTACGCCGTTTATTAACGTCACAGTCACGAAGACATCATGGAAATACAGTTTACAGCAAAATATGAAGCATCAAGTAAGTAAATCCCTGGAAACTCAGTTACAGGTACTAAATCGCAAATACATAGGCTGCCGAACAAAGCAGCTCACATTCCATACTAATCACAGCAACATATCCATCAAAGGGACTGCATATATCGCAGTTTACAGTAGTATAGCCGGAGCCAACATACTCCATGGCTTTGAATCAATATGAATATAATTCATCAACGAGCCAACGTGATCCGTGGCTTTAAATAATAAATCCCCTGGGAGAAACAAAAAAATCCATCACAAGAATATGAATATGAAATAATGGCCTGTACAACTCATGGCCTCAAAATATCTTCAATGTCTATCAAACTCTCCTTTCACAAAAAATATCCACTGGAACACACTAGCGAGATACATAACGACCATCCCGAAGCTCTATCAGGAACGCACTGTCTCGAGATTACCGCCTCTCAGAACAGCTCAGTAAAAATTACTCATTCGAACTCACCGCTTGAGACTATCGCTCAGCTCACCCGTCTCTTCCCAAAAACCCCACTAAGAACATTCGACAACTTTCTTTATCCTATTTTTAAAAAACAAACTAGCAACCACTCAGTTGAACTATGTTCAAAAATTACCAAGCCTAAAGCCCCCAACTAAAAAAATCATCTCATCACCAAAGTGTGCTAACTAACGTGTGTACAAAAATCCGACCCATACATACAAATCTTTAACACTTAACTCCCATTAATAAAACATGACTTAACAGAGAATTGGAATGGGAAGGTTCAGATATAGAGTACAAAAAGGGGATGCGCGAACAATAATGCGCATGAAAGGGGTGAACGATAATCCAGTGAAGCACGCTTTCTCAGCCGCAGTCCAGAGGCGTGGGTAGTGTGCAGATGGCACGTACGCGAGTAGCCATGTTGAAGGCAGTACTCAAGTAGTTTAGGTGATGAATATTTCACGGACAAGGAGACGAGTTTAGGGTGATGATTAACCCAACATATTGAATAGTGAGAATTCTTGTCTAGAAGGAGAAACGGTGTGAGTTAGATTTTATTCAGAAAGGGAAAAGGTACGTAGAGTGAAATCTGATACATACATAGACAGTAGTCCTATTCTTCAATGATGAAATGGAAAAGAACAACCCCGGAGAGGTCCGGTCTACCAATAGATAACCTGAACACTGAGAGGATATATATATATATATATATATATATATATATATATATATATATATATATATATATATATATATATATATATATATATATATATATATATATAACAATAATCTAAGAAATTGTAAGGAAGAAAGAACAGAAATAGAGACTATAGCACCTGAGTGATCATCTATGGTTAAAAGGTCAGAAGGTGTAGATTCGATACTGAACGGGAGAGAGAGTGAGGGAAGGAATAAATATTGAGAAAGAACTTACACATTGTATATTCTGTGATGGACCAGATGTGGAGGTCAGAGCAGAAAGCAATCATCCTCTCATATGTAAATAAATAGTATTTCAGTTACTATGGCGTTATCTCATCGCTTGCTGTGTGTGTGTGACTGTTATAATTATGCAGCATGTCAATGCTAACCAAAGAGGTAAAAGAACCTGTGCAGGCAGGTGGCCACACAGAAGAACATTGATACTACGACACAGCCGGTCACATGATAGAAGTGACCACAGGCAGGCGGTCACAATAGTATAGAGTTTCAATAAACTTATAATAAGAATAATAATAATAATTCTTCAAGTGAATGATCAAGCAAGCTAATTTTGTCTACAAGATGATAGACATTTTGACCCAAGTGAAAAACATTTGTTCAACTGTTTATTTATTGACTGTTGTAACATATTTGAGTTTCAAACTTTTCAAACAGAAAAGAGTAACTGTTTAATTAAATTGTAAATATTCACCAGCAGACTTTCTTAAATTCTTTAAGTTGAATTACAGTTCTTGTTGGTGAATTTAGTTATATAATTACCCCTAGCAGAGTCAAAAACATTAAGAAAGAACATATTAATAAAGGAGGATCAGGAGAGGTACCAGTTAGAGAATCAGAGAAATACTTTACCATCCTCTCTGATAACTTACATAGCTTGACCCTACCTTTATTGTCTATACACCCTTACTCTCTCCAGAGAAGGGGGTATTACTGATAAGACCAGACTCTTATCTGGCACTATCCTGGTATCATCTGATACACCTTTATGTCCAGGATATCTTTTTATTTTTAATAACATTTGAACCTCTCTCGACAGTTATTACTAGCTGTGCATCTATAACAATAACAAAACATTATTTAACAACTATTTGTCTCTCCTTGCTTTTCCTTCGGCATTAGGGCTTCTACCGAAGTTTTCAGTGCATCTAACTCTGCTCTGAAGTTGCATTCCTATTTTTCAATTCAGTCATATCACTGAAACAGACCGTAAGGTCTTTTCTATTGGGAAATGTGCCCTAACATAACCAAAGGACCGGATGTCTAAGTTGAACGGGGTGCACCTCACCAACAAACGAGGCAAAATTGTATTTAAAAAAACATGCGTACTGTTGCCTAATGAACGTCCAATTGGCAGTGATTAGAGCGATGACATCTCGCGGTAAAGATGCAGGGTTCGATACAAGGTAGCGTTACGCTCTCGTATGCCCAACTGAAAATGGGTACCTAACTTAAGTTAGGGAAGGGACAGGCAGCGAGGTAGGAAACTTGTCACCCCACCTCTTGATGCTAGAACTAGTATTGTGAAGTCTCTAACACTTCACATCGCTACGACAGTATCTAATACAGAACTACCTTTTTTTAAACTGTTGCTTAGTACAAAATGATTCAGTAAATAAATATTAGACAAATATAAAGGTATGTTTTCAGGCACAGAAAGATTCACCCAACTTCATTTTCAGACATTAGCTTCTGATCCATCTTATGTGCATAGGTCCAACAACTGCATTGGTGTAAGGAAATAAGTAATGAAAGTAACCTAATTCCTGTGAATAATAAATAAATAAATGTACTTAACAGACACTCATTGGGCATAGGGTGGACACCAGAATTGGCTGTGCATCCTTTCACGATTTACTTTCACAGCAAGGCGATAGCGCCGTTTGGATGGTCCTAGGTTCGAATCCCGGTAAGCCAATCAATTATATTTTCTTTTCTGTTGTCTGGTGTCATCCTTTATGTCCAACGAGTGCCCGTTAATTACCTTTATTTATTTACTTATTTATTTATTTGGTGTAAGGCAGTGGTTGGCAACGAGAGCTACCGGCAGTTCACAAAGGATGAGTAGGTAGACCTCTCGATGATGGAGGGAGAAAAAAAGAAAGCATTTTTAAGCTAGGACAATTTCGAACTAGCTCTCACCCACCGCCATTTAAAGTCACAATATCACCCTAGGACAGGGGTCGGGAACCCGCGGCTCGCGAGCCGCATGCGGCTCTTTGAGCCATATCGTGCGACTCACGGCTCTCTACTACTTAACTCTTAGTGAATTAGGGATAGCATGGGATTTTTTTTCATGCGGCTCTTCAATTTGTTAAAATGGAGACAAAATAAAATATCTGGCTCTTTGTCACGGAAAGGTTCCCGACCCTGCCCTAGGATTAAAAGTACATTTTCCACGTTTACTGTAAACACCTTGAACTTGCTTACAAACATTCATGTTTCATTTTGTGACCTGTGTGAGATAGGAACGCGGTCTTTTCTCTGAAGTCAAGTTAACATTCGGTAAAATATCATTTACTTTAAAAAAAATTTGTCCGCTCTGTCCATGAAATAGCATTATGCGGACAATTCGGCAGAGGTAAAAGTGTATATAGGCTGCATTTATTCCAAATATTCTGAAACCCGAAAACAAATATGATTTTCTCAAGGTAGATCTTTAGACAACTCAGTGTTTCTAAAGTTAATGTCCACAACTCCTTGGTTGCCTACCAGTTAGGTACGGTGAACCTGAATATATTTTATGGTTGAGGCTTGCTGTCGCGGGTTGTTTTTCCTGCTCTGCAGTAGTGGTCTAATAATGGCGAAATCCGAGTAAAAGATGAGGATTTTCAAAGGTTTCAACCTTCACTCAAGATTACTCTTGGCAGACATATAAATAGAAGAATGATGCTTCTATTTCAGGGAGTCTCACAGGAATTTATAGAGAGACAAGTATAACAACTGAGTCATCTAAGCTGTTGTAAATGTATTATTCTCCGATCCTTCTGTGAGGAAAGGTTTTGAATCGTGTTTTCTTAGCCTGATTCGGCAGAAGATATTAATTTGTATAGCTCTAGGTACATATGTAGGAAAAATAATGAGACATTTACAGGCATAAAATTATCTCAATAATGATTAACTCAACTCTAGATTTATATTTACGTATAAAACAGGTTTAATAATAAGTTATTTGTTTAACAGATTAAAGTAAATAAAACTAATTTCATTAAAAACAATACAGTTAAGTTTATCTTCACCGGAAGATCTTAAATGAAGGTGGGTAAGAAAACAATAATGCCCATTTGCCGTGCCAGTATTGTACTTATCTGGTGGTGTGGGATCAGTTGGAGTTTGGTTCCGTCACTGATGTTTCCCCGTAAAGTTTTGGACTGTTCCTTCTCTTCAGGAGTCGAATATTTTGGCAGCAGCACACCCATTGCAGCTAGGCAGAGGTAACTATTTAGGTTGCCTAGTCAAGTGTTTTCAAGACCTGTCTGGTGTAGGTGTCTAGCGTTAACTGTTGGCAGCTCATACCAAAAACTAAGTGGAAACAAATGCCTCTTTTGAGTATCGTGTCTCCGGATATAAGCATCAGGCGACCTCCGCTTCTAATTACCATTTCATCTTCCTCAGAATTCTTCCCCCTAACCCTCAGCATTAAATTGCAATCCATCGAGTCAGATGAAGTGTTTTAGGAGAGCGGATGGCGACAATTGTATTCTATACATATATAAATATACATACATTTAAAACTTATTAAAATGTTAATATAATTAATATAGACACCACGATGTTATCATCATCCACTCTCTGCTCCATATGGAGCCTGGGCCTACCTCTGCTGTTGGTTCCTTGTGAGGAAACCCGCACGAAGCAGTCACCAACTCTTGCAGTTGTGCTTCATGAGGCAAATTATTTTACATGTTGAGGTTGCCAGCCCCATGTACATCTGTACATCCACAAGAAATGTGTACATATTTAATGCAAATATAAAATGATAAGATACACATATTACAAATTATCCCAAAATTAGGCGAATTTATAGACTTGATGCACAGAAAAGGGTGTAATTTACTGCAACTAGTTTAAGACCAACAGAGATGGACATATGAGAGGAAGCATCAGGCGTGTACACAACTAGCACGCAACAGGAACAATTTGCATTCATACTCTTCGACATTTGCTAACGGAGACTGAGCGCCTAAAGGTTTGCCAGGAGAGCAATGACGTCGATTCTGATCAATAATAATGTGACAAAATAACCTCGAACATCACATTTACGTGTGCCATTCTGTAGTTCATTATGGGCTCTTCACTTTAGTTTTTCCAACCTCGGACAGTATTTGGTATTTTTGATTCAGTGTTTACACTCCCTTCCTTCAGTTCTTGTCATGTCAGGACTTCAACGACCGTCTTTTGCTGATTAGGGTTATCAATGACTTTCGTTTGAACTGATATTGACACCTGGGATTTGTAGACAGAAGTGGGGTTTACTAATTGTTACGTGTCTTTTTTCTTGATACTGTTAATATTTAGTGACAGGATGGTTCCTGTAGGCCAAGCCCACTTCTAGGGTAGCAAACATCTAGACACCGAAACAGGTCAACATCAATCTGAATCAATTGAGCCACAATGGACGAAGTGGACAGAATACATATTTATTTTAACGTCACGATGCTCCAACTTGAAATACAATTTAGTTTAATAGGTCAATACCCTTTAGCTCCCCAAGGAGCAAAGGCCTTCAACAAACACATGCCAAGTCTTCCTGTCCAGTGCCATCCGCTCAAGTTCTTTCCAGGTTCTCCTCATCATTTTCACCTCTGTTTCCAGTTCTCTTCTCCATGTGTTTTTTGGTCTACCTCTGCCTCTCTTTCCCCGTGGATTCCAGAACAAGGATTCTTATTTTCGTGTTGGACTTGAGTTCTCTTGTTCTCCATGTGTTTCCTAGTGCAATGAAAGCTCCTCTTGCTTTTTGTATTTTTATTTTGATATCACTGTCTGTCCCTCAAACTTTGTCTATACTACTTTCAAGATATGTGTACGATTCTACATCTTTTAGGGGTGTTTCTTCAAGTTCAACCTTGTTATCATTTCTTGCATTTATTCTCATAACCTTTGTCTTTTCCCTGGGTATTTTCAGGCCCACTTGTTGGGACCTCTCATCGAGAATTTTCATTTTCTCTTGCATCTGATTATGGTTATGGGACAGAAGAGTCAAGTCATCTGCAAAATCCAGATCATCAAGCTGTTTAGTCAGATTCCACTGGATTCCATTTATGTTGTGTGATGTCGATGTTTTCATGACCCAAACTATTGCTAGTAAGAAAAGAAATGGAGACAAGAGGCATCCCTGTCTCACTCCCGTTCTCATCCTAAACGGTTCTGTAAGTTGTCCTTCATGAAGAACTCTGCATGTCATGTCTTCATATGTCTTCTTTATTAAGTTAATGATCTTCATGGGAACTCCATAATGCCTCATCAATTTCCAAAGCGATTCTCTGTCTACACTGTCAAATGCCTTTTCATAGTCCACGAATCCGATGTATAGCGGTGAATTCCATTCCAGACTTTGTTCAACTATTATTCTCAATGTGGCTATCTGGTCTGTACAGGATCTATTTTGTCGAAAACCTGCTTGTTCATCTCTCAGTTGCTTGTCTATGGACTCTAAAAGAGTAACAAACTTTCCTACCAGACAGTGCATGGGCGCCCGATTAAGAAGTAAAAACCTTTGGGATGACACAACCGATTATCGTATCATTGATAATAGTTCTGTCTGACCAGTTTGTTGATTGTTGACTAGACCGGGTTAATGTCATAATCATTTCCGGACAAGACTTGTCATAATTATAAATCTGGAAAGAGATTACATGTAATAGATTATGAGGTTGTGAATGTTTTACATGATCGATAATAGACGGAAGCTGACATACCATATATTGTGGCGGGATTTACTCCCCTTGCTCTGCAATGATGGTCCAACTGTGGCCAAAATTCAGAGTATCTTCTGAGGGTCTTCAAAGGTGTCTACCTTTTGCTCAAAATCACTCTTGGCAGTGATGGGAAATGAAGAAAAACCAAAAGCAGAAGTAGTCCCAAGTTTCATATGGAAAAGGGAGTGGATGATGACAGAATTGATGTACATACTTATTATATTAACCTTATAAACCAGTGCATATGTCAATGTAAACATGTTCAATATAAGTGTAATGGATGTTTTCCGCTCACGGGGATTAACGTTAATACTCAGAGAAGGTAAAGTTCTGAGGCAGATGGGATGGGGAAATGAAAAGTAGGGGACGCCTGATTTTGTGTCAGGAAATCCAATACTCAGGGTGTATTTGTTTATCTCTTATTTCATGATACTACCCCTCCTCCCTATTTCCCCTTGTCACATTACATCACAAAAGCCCAGAACCCCCCCCCCCCCTTTTCCCCCAATTATTTTGTGTCACAAATATCTTAAGCCACCCCTTCCCTTTTTTTCCTCCATGTTTTTGTTTGTAGTACTGAAAAGAAACAACGGAATCGAATGTAACGTAGTTAACTAGTCATCACCATCATCTTTCAACTCTCTAAGGAACATATGCTTTGCGCACGTTTTCTTGTCCTGTGCCATCAGCTCAAGGTCTTCCCATATCTTCCCCCCTTCATGTATGTCTCTAGCTCTCTTCTCCTTATGTTCCTTGGTATTCCTCTGCCTCTCTTTCCGTGGCGATTCCAGAACAAGGACTGCCTGGTTAAGCTATTAGTAGGTTTCCTCAAAGTGTGTCCTATCCATCTCCATCGTCGTCTTCTCACGTCTGGTTCTTCTGGCACTTGTCTGGTTCTTCTGACACTTGTCTGGTTCGTGTGATCAGTTTCACATTAGTGATCTTGTTGTACTGCTACAATCCTTCTAGTTTGACCAAGCCCCCATTTATAAGAGCCTCCGTGGTTGGAGCCAGGGCTGTGGAGTCGGAGTCATGGAGTCGGTTGTTTTTTTAGTGGAGTTTGGGTCGGTAAAAAGGGTCTGGACTCTGACTTCGAATAGTATACCACACGAAAAAGGGTCCGGACTCTGACTCCAAATAGTATACTAGTAAAAACTAGTAAAAAAACTGTAGTCGGAGTCATGGAGTCGGTTGTTTTTTAGCGGAGTTTGAATCGGTAAAAAGGGTCTGGACTCTGACTCCGAACAGTATACCACACGACTGGTAAAAAAACTGTAGTCGGAGTTGTGACGGATGAGCAAATTTAGCACTTTGATCGGTCCATTCCATTCTCATCGGCGCCCCTCTTTTCTTTTTCTATCTGTACAACCACGTGAATTTCCCTCGTTTGCTAATTAGGCATGCACGTTAAACACGTGGAAACCAGGTTCGCCATAGCCATCGATCCGATTCTTAGTTTAGCCACGCCTCCTGTCTTTGGTTTCAAGCACTAAAAACTCAGATATGTAGATTCATAAACTGTCTTTCCTTATAAAAGGAGTTACCTGCTGTCAGGATTACGTCAGCACGTCAACTGAAACACGGGAAGGGCAGGGCATAAGAGGTTTTGTAGTTCTAGAGAGACAACGGTTTATTTATTGCGTATCAAGGGGCGTGGACCACCCACCGACCGCAACTCCTGTGATCGCGCTCACAGGGACGAAAGTTACTCTCGAACACGGACATTAAAGGAGCCCAACGCCAGCGAAGCGACAATGAGGCGGGGAAAAAGCATAATAATGGACTTTGATTAGCGGAACGAACCAGCAAACTTCCCAAATTGAACGAGAGGTGTAAAATCTGACATGGAGCTAACGATTTCCACAAATTTAATATATATAATAAAACATCCTAAAATTCAAGTTGTCAGTTGCTATCAAGAGTTCTGGAATAGTCTAGCGCGCATTTGGAGTCTTATTTTATTGGATTCCCTATACAAATAACGTGGAGATCTATTCTTAGTTTCTTGATTTGCGGTAAAATATTGTTAGCATTTAAGAATTTTAACGTTTAAGCTCATTATATTTCACTGGATTTTTGTGTTAATTTAAACCTACTAAATAAACCTATAGCAAAGTTCTCCAGATGTAAATCGAAAATGTAACTACCCGTTATTTCCCGAGTAATAGATGCGTAAAATAATTATAAGACGCTAGGCGATCGAAATTGTTTAATAACAATGTATTTCTATTTCATCTTGTGTAAATCTTAAGTAATTAACTGTTCATAGCTAGTGTTAAAAGCGATATATTAGCTAGACACTCGGTAATTTCTTTTTAATATAAATAATTAAATACCTGAGTGATTTTACAGGTCTTACCTAAACGCGGGTATTAGAAAATAATTTTAGTAGGATTACCTGTTATCTATATTCTCTTTTATATAGGTGATCATATCTTTGCGATCCAGCGGTTCTTATAGAGATGCATGGTCACATGGCTTATTGCATCCCAATTATATGTTCCTAAACATACAAACATTGACAGTAAAAAAAAATCTGACGTTGGAGACCCTTATAGGTACACCTTCTCAATCCATGAGAGCGGTTAAATAACCAGAACACTTCAATGTTAAATTGTTTTAAATGTTAAACTGGAACGGGACTATGCCAGAAGATTTTTTTCATATTACTCATCTAAAGTTCGTGGCCTGATGAGGCAGAACTTACAGCTCTAACTTTATTTACACAAACCCATATGACAGTAAATTTTTCCTACCCCCAAATTCTACAGAGAGAATTCACGGGTCATACCCGGCTATTTCCTTCCGAGAGTAACATTCCGCTGTATTTTCACATTCACTACGACAGAGAGAGTCATATCCACTGTAGGCTAGACCACTCCGGGGGAAAACATATATTAACTTATAAATTTCCAGGACAGTGAAACCACGTAGAAAAAAAACTTATTTCAAACCAAATACCTGCAGTACGAAGAGGAATACCCAGGAACAATATATAATCAACACACCAATTCAGCGAATCTCCGAGAAAAATAGCAGTTGCCTAGACGGAGTTTTCTGGGGCTGAACTGGGCAAACAATAGGACTTAGCCAAGTCTTAATTACAAAAATGTGTTTAATTAGTTCCATGGAATGTATGCAGCGTCGGCAGAGGGGTAAGCATAATTGTAGTGAGCTCACTGTATGTATGTAAAGAGTGAGACGGAACGAAAGAATTTATTTCTTAAGTTACTACTAATATAACATCTTCTCTTTTATCTATCTCTCACTAAGTCTGAAGGCCCACGGGATAGTTTAAATTAAGGACATATTCTTTATCCGTCCTGACTACTCCTCCCTCCCATTAGCAATCACTGTTCTGATCTTTTGGGTAAATTACCTCTGTTGGGATCTTCCCTAGTTTTCCATATACCAGAGGGAGGGTTTATGAGAGTATATTTTCTTTCTCTTGTGTAACTATAATTCACTGATGTAATGATAACTATGTATTGATGTTGTGATCTATTTTCTAACGATATAATAAACTTAATAAACCTTAAGCTATTGGTGTTGGTCAAAACCTCCCCTGCCATTTATATGTGACCCATAGTTTATCTGTTTTCTACGTATGTACGTATTTATGTCACACAATTTTTTGTGTGTGCGTACGGGAGGGTAGTGTAATTTGAATCAGTATCAAGTAAGAAAGTGCGTCTCCATTAAAGTGTGTCGTACTAGATAGGTTGGATTAGAGCCATTACTCAATCCAAGACAGTATTTTCTCTTACACCAGTTTTCCTCGTAAACAGGACTATTTCTCACACCTTTCTCTCACATAGCTCTCACTATATCACCTCTGCTCGGACGGGACCATAAATATCTTAGGCCTATCTATAAAAATTACGACAGGAGTCATGGAGTCGGTTGTTTTTTTAGTGGAGTTTGAGTCGGTAAAAAGGGTCCGGACTCTTGACTCCGAATAGTATATCACACGACTAGTAAAAAAAACTGCAGTCGGAGTTGGACTTCTAAAATGTCAGGAGTTTGTTTGGCTGACTGCACAACCCTAGTTAGAGAGCAGGCCTCTCGCGGCAAAGGTAACGGGTTTGAAACACGATGATATCACGCGAAAGTCTACCAGCTGTAAATGGAAACCTGACTCTCCTCTTGGGTTAGGAAAGGCAAAGGCAGTGAGGAAGGGAACTGGTTAACGGACCTCTCGATGCTAGACCTAGCATTGTGAAGTCTCTAACACTTCACTCCCCTACAGCAGTAACTGATATGGAACTACCTTTTTTACCCATCTATGAAAGCTATTAGGTTGTTATTTTTGTTATTCTCCTTCTTCAAAACCATACAATATGGCTGACTTGACATTTATATTGAAGATTCTAATTTTTGTGATGGACTTTACTTCTTTTGATCTCCAAATATTTTTCAATCTAATGACATTCTCTAGCCTCCTGTATACTTATTTTAAAATCACTGTCTGTCCCTTCAACCGTCTTTATTGCTACCAACACAAAATAAATTTCAGATTGCGCTCCTCGAATAAATTCAGTTGAAAATTCAATGCGCAAGTATGGCTCATCTCACTACAGAACAGCGACTCAACATCATTGGACGTTTACAGACTGGACAGTCACAAAGTGTAGTGGCCAGACAATTTAATGTGGTTAGAAGCACGATTAGTCGCCTTTGGAGGTGATTTCAAGAAACTGGCTCAATGGCAGACCGGCCGCGCAGTGGATGATCCAGAGTCACAACTCCTGCCGAAGACCGCTTCATACGGCTGCATCACCTCAGGAATCGACTTGCATCTGCGTTTTCCACAGTCCAGTCAATGTCAGCAGCTCGTCGAATTTCAGATCAAACGGTCACGAACCGGCTGCACGACTCTGGTCTTTGGGCTAGAAGACCCTACAGAGGTCCTGTTCTTACGGACCGGCATCGCCAGAACCGACTGCAGTGGGCGAACCAGCATCGTCAATGGACCGTTGGGAATGACTGGAGACGGGTTTGGTTTAGTGATGAATCATTTTTTGTGCTCCAGCGACTCGATAGACGGAGAAGAGTATACCGCAGAGTCCATGAGCACTACGCCCAGAACAGCGTTGATGAGGCTCCTCCACATGGTGGTGGAGGTGTACTGATGTGGGGGCGATCAACTTCATGGGAAGAAGTGACCTGGTGCAAATTGAAGGACGCCTGAATGCACAACGATACGTCGCTGAAATTCTTCGTCCTCACGTCCTTCCACTTCTGGCTGCACGAGGGTCGATTTTTCAGCAGGATAACACTCGACCTCATGTGGCACAACTCACCACCCAGTTCCTCGCTGACAACAACGTCCAGACCATTCCGTGGCCAGCCATGTCATCAGACATGAACCCCATAGAAGACTTATGGGATGAACTCGACAGACGACTCCGCCAGCGAGACGTGGCTCCAGCCAATCTCCGACAGTTGTCTCTTGCACTGCGGGAAGAGTGGGCAGCCATCCCACAACAACAGATCCAACGGCTAATCGGATCCATGTCAAGGAGATGTCGTTCTCTGATAGAGGCCAGATGAGGCCATACACCTTACTGAAACGGAGGCTTCAGTCGCAAAGAATAAAAGTCCAAACCAAATTTAATGAACATCATTTCATTGTTAAAGTCTGAAAGTTTCTTCATGCCAAGATTGTAACATTAATTCCGTAAAATAAAATTTTGGTACAAGTTTGAAATTTGGTGTCTATTACCACTGCAATAATGTTGCGTTTCTTTTTTTGAACAGTATATATATATATTAAGAAATAAAACGGTATTGCATCAGTTTTTTCACCGTACGAAGAAGACGAAGAAGAAAAAAAAAAGACGAAGAAGAAGAAGAAAAAGACGAAGAAGAAGAAGAGAAGAGGTAGAAGAAGATTCAGTTTTACAAATAAACGGTAGACAGGAAATCCGTGTTTCTTGTGAACCGTTTATTAGTCACACTGATTCAATACCGTTTTATTTGTTTATATATATATATATATATATATATATATATATATATATATATATATATATATATATATATATATATATATATATATATATACCGGTATTTATTTATTTATTTTCTTACCAGTTTTACAGAAGCTCCCTTATTTATTTACTTATACCAGGTAAATGTATGATTCTACATCTTGTATTATTTCTTGCTGTACAGTCGTGTTAAAGTTTCGCGCATTTATTCTCATTATCTTTGTTTTCTCCCTTTGTATTTTCACAACCACTAGCTGTAACCTATCATCAAATATTTGCATTTTGTCTTGCATCTACGATTATGTACAGAAGAGCCAGTTCATCGGCAAAATTGTTAACTGTGAGTTAACATGTGCAGAAACAATAATCTTTTTCAATAAAATAGTGTTTAATTAATCATTTATAACATATAAGGAAGGGAAACCCGAGGCCTGTAAACAGTAAATAAATATTAGACAAACATAAAGGTATGTTTTCAGGCACAGGTATGTTTTCTTAATTAATCATGCTTTTACAAAGATTTTCCCCATTGCAGATACCCAACTAAATATATTTGCATTTTACCCCTCCACACCCCACCCTCACACACGCACGCACACACAGACACACGCTTACAAACACACAAAACACAGATCACCAGTTGCTTCAACTTCCTAAATGTTTGCGTCTTTGATCTCCTCAGGCTGTTGTTGCTATGGCGATAGCATGTTACTGTTTTTTTTTTAAATTTAATTTTACACAGTACAGTTTATTTAGTCCGCATTTAGTTATTTAAGTTGTGTATTACATTATTTTAAAAAGAAATATATAATTAAAAAGAAAATGTAAGGTTATGCCAATTATCAGATATTTCAACGAAGATAAATAATAATATTAATATAAGTCGTCCACGAGGGAGTTGTTAACTAATGCGGACAAAAGTTACCTATTGCGGATAACAGTGAACTATTACGGATTTTTTTTTTTTCCTAACCAGCGGCACTTGGGCTTTCAGCCCTTCGGCCCAATGAAATGTCATGACGAGGCTGGGGAGCCTGTGGACTTTCCTTCCATCCCGGTCAGGAGCTTCGCTCCATCCCATCCACAGAGGGTTTATCTGAGGAGCCGTTCAGGTTATCAGTCAAAATCCTGGTCGATGACACTCTTTCAAATGGCTACCCCCGGGCATGAACCTTGAACACGTATCGCCAGCGCAATTTGGTAACCATTACACCAGCGCGGCTCCCTAACTATTGCGGATAAAATTAGACACAGCATTTATGAAAGAAATGAGTGTGGCTTCTATAATTGTGTGTGGCGTCACATTTTTTCAAACCCCCCCCCCTTCCCCTCCCCCAATCGTCACAGAACGTCACAAAATTTTGACCCCTCCCCCTGTCGTAGATTTTTGATAGGAGATTTAAGACTTGGGTTGGTCCCTTCTGAATAGGTTGGAATGAGTGACAGTCACAGTGTGAGATAGAAATACACAATAGATTTCCACGAGTGAGATGATAGAATGTGATATAGAGGCTGTCTCTGAAAGCGAAAAAAAATTCTTCTCTCTCTCTCACCTATCTTCTACGACAGCTTTACAGCGTCAGACAGTCTAAACACATATATACATATATTACCTATATTTCTATCTACTCACGGGCACGCACATACACGTGACGACAGTTAAACACACAGACGTGGGAAACCTATAACAATACTTATATAAATATTCTAGAACGAGCTTACCAACACGCTGATTAATTCCAAGGGAAATTTTAATTATCATTTAAAATTTCTTCACAACACATAGAATTTACATCAAAACATATACAGATAGTCATAAAATCTCAAGAGAATGCTACAAGGATGATAGCCCCGTTATGATATTAACTCTAGGTTTAGCCCACAGCCCCGTTATGAGACAGATGATGGCCCAAAGAGTCATAAATACATATGATTAGGGTCTAATATTGTCCCCCTTAGAAGGTATAGACTGACTTTGACAGCAGTATCTATTCTAAAGGTACAATTAATACAACAAGTGAGTGCATTAAATAACGAACATCCTTCCGTCACTTTCACTCGGTTCATTCATCAGGGTACCCTGGCGCTCGTGCTTACCTAAAAACTTGATGTTGTTCACCGTCTGGCGTAACCTTAGGACCCTTCTCTACAGTGAATCTGTATTCTTTGGATAAAGCGAATCCCAGCTCTACAATTACAGGTTTCTTCCACTGTTTTCGGGGAGCGTTCACTTCACCAGTTAAATTTTTGATTACTGTTAATGTCACTTGAATCAGGTTTGATAAGCAAGTTTAAACGGGCACACAGAGTTTAGAAACACGAGGATTCCCTTAATTTGGAAAAGATGACCAGTGGACAACTGCTCTCAACAGATAGTCTTGGTTCACTATCCACTCTTCCAATAGTGTCGGAAATATTAATGTTATTTCTTGTAATTATTCTCGCCGCCAGGCAGCATGTATATTTGAGTTTATTGTGAAGAAATAAAGTCTGGCTCAAAGGCCTAGTATAAACATTTAGTCTTTAGAAAACCGTTAGTGGGATTGGTATTACTGTCTATCTCTGATGGCACATGCACTGTCAGACCAGTGTTACTTGAAACAACCCACGTGGTTAAAGATAGGAAATGTCTATTCTTCTCACAAGTATGTCTCTTTACTACTAAACGCCGGCAAGTTGGGTTCACCCCAGTATTCACTACATAAAATGGAAAAAGCACATATAAAATAATTATACATACTATGTATAAGGATATAACTTATATTTTAAACTGCAAGCGTAGAGCTTATCATTTAACACTTCCCGTGAAATAAGTTATATTATAAAATCAATCATCGTGAATTTGAAATACGTATAAATATATTTCGTCAACACTCATGAGACATCTAGCAGTTATAAGTTAGTTTAGAAAATATATCTCGACTGAGTAGTTAGCAGTTAAATTAAATTCATTATGGCTACATGTTTGTTAAGCTAGAAATAGAATTTATTCTGCTTTCCACTGTAACTCGTCGACTAAAGAATATAACCAACTATTAAAATAATCACCCAGCACACAGAACTAGTTTAAAATGAAATAGGCGATTAAACACTTTATCACTTCACAAAATACTAGAGATCTATTATATATAATATTTTACCTCTAACAGAACTACGTATCACAACGAAACTGAGACATCACTTATACGTTTAAGTGTTCTAGAACGAAGTGACCACGTCTACTGTGAAATGGAGAATGAGTGAAGTTAGTTTCAAACTCGGGCCAATATCTTAAAATTAGACAAAGGGCCCCAACTTATTTCGCCAAGCGAAATATCTCCCCTACTCCCAACACTTACGTAACTTTCATAAACTGCCACGTTCTGACCGAGAGGGCGCGTGTCAGTTGCAACTCTCAGACACCCCGTCTGCAGTGCGGAGCGCAATTTCACACTTCGCCGGACTATCCCGACGAAAACTCACGCAGTTGCTGCAAAAGGTAGACAATCCGTCTGCCTGTCATGTCCAACGGAGCGAATTTCTCACACCCCAGGCCCAGAAATCTGGTCGGGCAGCGCTCTGACCGGGGAAACTGCAGACGTATGTCTGGCGAGAACCGTATATTCACAGCTATCGTTCGACCCGCCGAGACTGACATCTACGTAATACCATCTCTAGTGCGATTCTCAGTTTTGAGAAAAGAAACAACGTTAAGGATGGGGAAGAAAATATATATCTCGCAAACGAATGGATGCGAAAAAAATACAGGAAAATGTAAAGAAATATAGAGGATACGGGTGAAAGAATAGGAAGAGGATAATAGGCAATTTAATGATCATAACCTATATGACAGAACGTCCCCCCTTTAAGATATGGAAGCACTCCATGTCTACGTTATGGAATTAAATTTCCTATATCCGTAGCTTCAGGGTGTCTGTCTTCTTCCATCTCCTCCCCCCCCCCCCCCCCTCCATCTCTGTGCAAGTTCCTACTCAAGTCTACTCCCAAAGTTTCCTTTCTCTGGAATGTCTCCCATGCGCGCTTGAAAGAGCGTCGCCGCTTCTGACATTTTTCAAAGATTTCCTGTGATTGCAGTGGCGTATTCCTGTCACTATCGTCATCTTCGTCAGTTTTGGCGATCGTCAGGAGATGGTCGGAGGTTGGCACTGGTCTTTCCAAGTATCTCTTTAACAGATTTAAATGGAAAACCTTCTCCTTTCCTTGAATAGAGATCTGGTAGTTAGCCTTAGAAATCTTTTTCAGGACGGTAAATGGCCCTTGCCATCCGATCTTCAGTTGGTTGTTTCCGGTAGGGAGTAACACCAAAACTTTCTCTCCTGCTTCCAGTTCTCTCTCTTTCGCGACTTTCCTGTATCGGTTAGCGTGCTTTGTGCGTGCTCGCTTAAAGTTAGTCGTTGCTAGGTCCCACCCTAGTTTCAACCTTTCCTTTAAAACCGACACATATTTACTTGCTGAGACAACTGTCTCATCCGCCTTCTCGTCTGTCAGAGACTGAAGTAAGGCTTCAAGTGGCCCCTTAATAGGTCTGCCGAATAAAAGCGTGGCTGGCGGAAATCCTGTGAAAGTATGAGGAGATTCTCTGTAGCCAAATAAAGCTGCAGGAATACAAAGATCCCAATCTTCAGGTTTCACTTGTGCCAGTTTACTTAGCATCATGTTCAGGTTTCCACTAACACGCTCCACGAGCACATTTCCGGCCGGAGTATAAGGCTTTGTGTAGATGTGTTGGGTCCTCAAGATCTCAACGATCTCATCCATCAACAGGTTTCGGTATGGAGATCCGTTATCCGTCAACCCTTGCTGAGAGAATCCCAACCGAGTGAAAATCTGCACGAGGGTTTCTGCGACATGCTTGGCATCTGCGCATGTTAGCGGTATAGCTTCTGCCCATAAAGTGCATGTATCGACTAAGGTCAGGATAAACCCGTTCCTTCTTTTAGTCCTTTCGAAAGGCCCTAAAATGTCGATCACAACCCGTTCGAATGGTGTACCCACTATTGGCATTTCACCCAAAGAGACTGGGGGTGTCCGTTGCTTGGGTGGCACACGTTGGCACTGGGCACAGGATTTGACATATCTGATAATATCAGTATTTACTCCTGGCCACCAATAATGAGTGGTTATCCGTTGGTTTGTGGCGTTCTGTCCCATATGTCCGCTGAAGGGAAGAGAGTGCCCCATTTCTAGGATTTGGCTTCTGTACTGTTTCGGTACTAGGAGCTGGTTGTACCCTTGGTCAGGCTTTCCCGTTCTGCGATAAAGTACGCCATCCTTAGAAAAAATGCCCCCTTGCTTTCTGGGTTCCTTAGCCATGGGCAGTTTCTTAAAGCAGGGTGCCAAAGTAGGGTCCTTGTATTGCGCTTCTTTAAGTTCCATGGGTAACAAATTAGGCGCAGGCTGCCGTTCCTTTTTGGTTTGCCCTCTTTTAGTTACTGCTGCCACAATCGGCTCTTCCGGTTTCCCAATACACACGTATCTCCCGCCGAGTATGACTGGGTAGATGGGATCATCCATAACAGCTGCTTTGATCATGCCTCTGACAAAATCAGAGTGGATCTCCACCAATGCGATGGGAAGCGCTGTAGGTGCATCACTCTTACGAACTCCACAAAGTTGGACGGTCTCTGCTGTCTCTTGACCGGGTTTGACCAGGTTTCTGGCAACAATGCAATCATAAGAAAACCCCGTGTCAAATAAACAAGAAGTTTGAGAACCGTTCAATGTAACAGTACCTCGCGTTGAGGGTGTATCCCCAACAGGTTGGGAATCACTGTCAATAATTCCGCCTTGCGAGACTGTTAGCAAGCATCCGATGCGTTTAGGCTCGGTTTGCTCACTGTGATCATATGTCCCGTGCTCAGGGGTTTTCCCTTTGCCACCTTGACCTTTCTGGCTACGCTGCCATGAAGGGCGGTCGGGTTGATCAGACTGTTTGGGGTGGTTGGGGTACTTATTCTTGTAGAACTTGGATTTTTCAGGAGGGGAGTTTTGAGGTCCAGTTTCTGTGTGAT
Source organism: Oreohelix idahoensis (assembly GCA_024509875.1). NCBI lineage: Eukaryota > Metazoa > Mollusca > Gastropoda > Stylommatophora > Oreohelicidae > Oreohelix > Oreohelix idahoensis. The sequence continues at coordinate 360,272 of JAMPIV010018979.1, forward strand.
TATTCTGATTAAAAGCCTGAGAAGATTGCTCTAGATTATTTTTTTCGAAAATGCTCCTCTGTCGGTTTCCGTTTTGTGGCCGGTAGTTCAGCCAGCGCATTTTGATAACGCTCAGATTTCTCTAAGATGTCTTCAAGTTTTTCTGCCCCCTGCTCAGCTAGAAATGACCGGGTATCTGCAGACAATGTTTTCTTTATTTGTTCTGTTAAAACAAATTCCTCAAGACCTTCATAGGTAGAGGGGAGCTGCGAGAGCTCTAGGCACTTTGTCAGATAACCCTTCAAACGAGACGAGAACTGCTGAAAAGTTTCAGAATTCTCTTTCCTGCTGTTGCGAAACAGTTGCAGAAATTTGCGAGCATTCATTTCAAAGCGCTCCAGAAACGCTTTCTTCAACACATCATAGTTGTCTTGTTGGCTGCTCTCCAGTTTTGCATACACATCGTAAGCAGAACTTTTCAAAGCCTGGGAAAGCTTCATATTCCAGCGCGACCTCTCTAAACCGTACAGAGTTTCAATTTTCTCAAATTTTTCTAACCATGTGTCAATCTTCTCATTAGGGCAAGGGAAAGATTCTAGAGCGAAAGACATAGCAGTGAGATGAGTAGATTGAGTGTTAGAAGGATCAGTTAAGGAAGAATGAGGAGAAGACTCTCCATTGCTGGAGGTAGAGGCAGCACCACGACCTTGGAATTCTAGAGTTTTAAGAGCCAACTCATGCTGTCTCTCCCTCTCCTTCTCTCTTTCCTCATGCTGCATCCTGCGAATTTCCATTTCCTCATCCATCTTCTTCTGCTGTAATGCTTCGGCTGCTTCTTCCTTCCTCCTAGCTTCTTCTTCTTTCCTCTCCGCGTCATATCTCTCATGTTCGTCTCTGACAAACGCTTTCGCTTCCTCTCCTTCCAGTCCCTCCTCTCTCGCTTCGTCCCTGAGGAGTTGTCTAAGCTTTGCCCTCTCGGCCATATTAAGTCAGTGACTGAGACTTAGTGGAGAACGAAAAGAAGAACCGGATACACTGATTCTTACCACTTACGAGAAAATACCAGATAAAAGATGATATACTTAACCCTGGGATACCTCCTCCAAAATAAAATCTAATTATCGCTGCTATTAATCGGCAATAAAGCACCTAATGCAAAACACAACTACGCCAACTAAGTGGTAGTTAAGATTATTCGCTGAAAAATAAGTTGCTACAGTGGAAAACACAATGATTATAGCAAAAATTTCGGAGAAAGAAAAAAAAACTCCCCTTAATGTTTAATCCACTATCAAGTTTACCCCTGAAGACAGTTAGGGTGAGGGAGGCAATTAATCTGGACAAATAGTCCGAAACGCACTCCTTAACTTAGTTCAAACACCTTCCTGCTTCAGAACCCTTGTGAATGTTATACACTCACAAAACTTTACCAGCGTTTAGTATTACAAAATCATTAATTAACATTTATTCCGACAAAATCAACCTGTAAACCAAATGTATAATGCTTCTTAATGCTGTGGAAAACAATTTTAAGTCGTGTGGTCAGCACGCCCGTAAACAGATCGTTAGTCTAGGGGATAAATTATTTAAAGATATAACAACTCACAAGACATCAAACTCTTACTCTATTTCAGAATAAAGAATCTTAAGTTCAAAATCCAGATAGACGAGTCCACATTTGTCGTACTCGTCTTCTTATTCTACGTTCAAAACCCGGAAACGAGCCTACATTTGTCGTACTCGTCTTCCTATTCTAGGTTCAAAAATCCGTCGGACGAGACCACATTTGTCGTAAATTTTTGATAGGAGATTTAAGACTTGGGTTGGTCCCTTCTGAATAGGTTGGAATGAGTGACAGTCACAGTGTGAGATAGAAATACACAATAGATTTCCACGAGTGAGATGATAGAATGTGATATAGAGGCTGTCTCTGAAAGCGAAAAAAAATTCTTCTCTCTCTCACCTATCTTCTACGACAGCTTTACAGCGTCAGACAGTCTAAACACATATATATATATATATATATATATATATATATATATATATATATATATATATATATATATATTACCTATATTTCTATCTACTCACGGGCACGCACATATACGTGACGACAGTTAAACACACAGACGTGGGAAACCTATAACAATACTTATATAAATATTCTAGAACGAGCTGACCAACACGCTGATTAATTCCAAGGGAAATTTTAATTATCATTTAAAATTTCTTCACAACACATAGAATTTACATCAAAACATATACAGATAGTCATAAAATCTCAAGAGAATGCTACAAGGATGATAGCCCCGTTATGATATTAACTCTAGGTTTAGCCCACAGCCCCGTTATGAGACAGATGATGGCCCAAAGAGTCATAAATACATATGATTAAGGTCTAATATTGTCCCCCTTAGAAGGTATAGACTGACTTTGACAGCAGTATCTATTCTAAAGGTACAATTAATACAACAAGTGAGTGCATTAAATAACGAACATCTTTCCGTCACTTTCACTCGGTTCATTCATCAGGGTACCCTGGCGCTCGTGCTTACCTAAAAACTTGATGTTGTTCACCGTCTGGCGCAACCTTAGGACTCTTCTCTACAGTGAATCTGTATTCTTTGGATAAAGCGAATCCCAGCTCTACAATTACAGGTTTCTTCCACTGTTTTCGGGGAGCGTTCACTTCACCAGTTAAATTTTTGATTACTGTTAATGTCACTTGAATCAGGTTTGATAAGCAAGTTTAAACGGGCACACAGAGTTCAGAAACACGAGGATTCCCTTAATTTGGAAAAGATGACCAGTGGACAACTGCTCTCAACAGATAGTCTTGGTTCACTATCCACTCTTCCAATAGTGTCGGAAATATTAATGTTATTTCTTGTAATTATTCTCGCCGCCAGGCAGCATGTATATTTGAGTTTATTGTGAAGAAATAAAGTCTGGCTCAAAGGCCCAGTATAAACATTTAGTCTTTAGAAAACCGTTAGTGGGATTGGTATTACTGTCTATCTCTGATGGCACATGCACTGTCAGACCAGTGTTACTTGAAACAACCCACGTGGTTAAAGATAGGAAATGTCTATTCTTCTCACAAGTATGTCTCTTTACTACTAAACGCCGGCAAGTTGGGTTCACCCCAGTATTCACTACATAAAATGGAAAAAGCACATATAAAATAATTATACATACTATGTATAAGGATATAACTTATATTTTAAACTGTAAGCGTAGAGCTTATCATTTAACACTTCCCGTGAAATAAGTTATATTGTAAAATCAATCATCATGAATTTGAAATACGTATAAATATATTTCGTCAACACTCATGAGACATCTAGCAGTTATAAGTTAGTTTAGAAAATATATCTCGACTGAGTAGTTAGCAGTTAAATTAAATTCATTATGGCTACATGTTTGTTAAGCTAGAAATAGAATTTATTCTGCTTTCCACTGTAACTCGTCGACTAAAGAATATAACCAACTATTAAAATAATCACTCTGCACACAGAACTAGTTTAAAATGAAATAGGCGATTAAACACTTTATCACTTCACAAAATACTAGAGATCTATTATATATAATATTTTACCTCAAACAGAACTACGTATCACAACGAAACTGAGACATCACTTATACGTTTAAGTGTTCTAGAACGAAGTGACCACGTCTACTGTGAAATGGAGAATGAGTGAAGTTAGTTTCAAATTCGGGCCAATATCTTAAAATTAGAGAAAGGGCCCCAACTTATTTCGCCAAGCGAAATATCTCCCCTACTCCCAACACTTACGTAACTTTCATAAACTGCCACGTTCTGACCGAGAGGGCGCGTGTCAGTTGCAACTCTCAGACACCCCGTCTGCAGTGCGGAGCGCAATTTCACACTTCGCCGGACTATCCCGACGAAAACTCACGCAGTTGCTGCAAAAGGTAGACAATCCGTCTGCCTGTCATGTCCAACGGAGCGAATTTCTCACACCCCAGGCCCAGAAATCTGGTCGGGCAGCGCTCTGACCGGGGAAACTGCAGACGTATGTCTGGCGAGAACCGTATATTCACAGCTATCGTTCGACCCGCCGAGACTGACATCTACGTAATACCATCTCTAGTGCGATTCTCAGTTTTGAGAAAAGAAACAACGTTAAGGATGGGGAAGAAAATATATATCTCGCAAACGAATGGATGCGAAAAAAATACAGAAAAATGTAAAGAAATATAGAGGATACGGGTGAAAGAATAGGAAGAGGATAATAGGCAATTTAATGATCATAACCTATGTGACACCCCCCTCACTGCGTGACGTCATAGGTGAACGACCCGTTACATCTAGCCTTAACCTAACACCAACTCTGTTTCGAGCTGTGTCAAAATTAATAAAGCCCGACAAACACTGAGGTAGTTTTACAAATAAAAACCAAAAATTAAACAATACAAATTCCCATTTGAAGCAAAAAGCCGTGTTTTTTTTGGCTAACAAGGCGGCCTCCAGTCTACTGTCCCCTCCTTGAACCGCTTTCCTTTTCCCAGTGCAATTTGTTTTCGTGTTGGTGATCTTGCTTTTTTTAATTTTCGCAGTGCCTTATCTGTTAACCTTCTGAATTTGTCAGTTTGCTGCTGGCGAGCTATATAGGTGATTTATCCTGTATGAAACCTGTTTCCTAACAATTTACACAAGTTTTTCTTCTGATGCCATGTAAACATGACATTAACCACGCGTTTTAACAGTTTCGTTTGTAGTTAAGGAGGCTGATGGGCCGTAGCAATACTACTCGTCAAAAGTCAAGGGCCACTTAGAAAAACCTTGGTTGAAACCATAAAACAAATCTGATATAAACGTAATTGGTATCAGTCAAAACGACATTTATTGAATACCAAATTGACATATCACGTAAAGAAATGGAAACACACATTCAAACGCAATGAAGCTGTGAAGTGTGTCACCCACCTTTTCAAAAGTCACACAATAGATATTGGACAAATAGACATTTCAAAATCGGGTATGACCACCGTTTGCAGCAAGGCATTCAAGACAGCGTAGACGCATCGAGTCCACAAGGGTCCAAAGAGTATCCTGAGAAACAGCTTGCCATTCCTGAAGCAGAAATGCAGTCAGCTGTGCAACATCCATTGGCAGGGAGTGATTTGTTGACAATCTTCGACCAAGGACATCCCAGAGGTGCTTAATCGGAGAAAAGTCAGGTGAATGAGCTGGCCACGCCATCCTGATGATCCCATGTTGCTGAATAAACTCATTCACCACACGAGCTCGATGGGGTCGAGCGTTATCATCTCGGAGAATGGGATTACCACCTATGGCCTCCAGCGCAGGCTGAACAATTGGTCTCAAGATTTCGTTCTGGTATCTTGGGCCGGTCAAGTTGCCTTGGATGTGTAGAGTGGGGTCCTGCCGTGTCTGTAGAAGCCTCCCCAGACAATGACAGAACCCCTACCATAACGATCCACCTCTCGAATTGTGTCATCAGTAAATCGCTCTCCTGGTCGTCTCCAAACAACGAATCCTGCCATCATTGAATGACACAGTGAAGCAAGATTCATCAGTGAAGAGAACTTGACTCCATTGTTGCCTTGTCCATTGGATGTGCTCGCGACACCAAGCAACACGGGCTCTGCGATGAGCAGGAGTAAGAGGGATTCTGACAGCAGGACGTCGAGCAGCCAGTCCAAATTCATGTAAACGTCTGCGAATGGTGCTTTGACTGACATTAACGTTTACAGTTCGTCTCAGCTGACATCTTAGAGTGGAACAAGTCACTGTTCGATGGCGCAGGGCTGACAACAAGAGGTACCGGTCATCATGTCTATTGATGCATCTAGGACGACCTGGCCGGTGGCGACCCTCCACACTTCCTGTGGCCTGAAATCTCTCCAAAATTCTTTGGATAGTAGAGTGTGACACTGCAAGCCGTCTAGCAACCTCACGGACAGATAAACCACTTTCAACCCACGCTATAGCCCTCATTCTTTGTAAGGTGTCATGACTTCTTCTCGGTGGCATGGTTTTTGCAAGTGATGAAACTACCCTAAGTCTGCTGATTGTAAAACAAATTAAGAGTGAACTCTGTTCACGAAAAGTCGCCATTGCACGTGGAATGTCAATCAGGACGATTACTTCACCTGTTTGGTTGTACGGAAGTTTGAAAAAACAGATTAAAAATGTGAATTTATGGTCAGCAAACCAAATTGCACGTGATCACCATGGTTGTCGGTGAGTTGTTTTTATGTTTAACGTGCATAGAGGACTGTCAGAGGAAGATATTGCACCCATTTTTACTAAAAACTTCCTTCATTTAATCATTATATGCGATTATATAAAAGTGTATTGAAAATAATAGGGTGGCCCTTGACTTTTGACGAGTAGTATATTTTAACCTGTCTTTCTTTAGAACTAGTATCAAGATGGGATTCTTTCCAGCACTGTGGATTATTGTCTCTTCTCCAGCAACAGTGCAGCTGATGCGTGATGCCATATGATGATGGATGGTATCCGCATGTCTGGTTTTGTGTGGTGTGCAGATGTGTTCAGTCAAAACAATGTTCATACAAAAATAACAGGGCAATCCACATAGGACGTCAGTAAACTCACGACGTATAAAGTCAATGATTCTTGTAACAGCCGTTGACGTTTTTCTTCATTATTTATTGTGGACGCCACAGTGACAAAATGGTTACGCGAATATGTAGGCACATCAAACAGTCATTATCACAGCAACATTCAATACAGCAATAGACGGTAGACAGCATTACAATGATGAGTCAGATGCATGTTATATTTCAAAGTGCTGTAAATGTAGTCAGGTGAAAAACTCCATCCTTTTCTATAACAGCCAGGAGATAACCAGATGTATGAGATCAGTTCACTCTCCTTAGTTTGACTTCAGCAAGACAGACACGTCTGCCGAAGTATAAATAATGTCCTCAAAAATATCCTCTAGATAATAAAGGTTTTTCAAACCTAGTTCATTTAACAAAGTAGCAAGTAATGGTCCTTGGAACCTGCATCAACCGATGCAGCACAATACAGCGACATGTGAGCTAGGAAAACATCTCGTGACGACGACTTTCGAAGACAGGCTATGAACCAGAAATCGTTCACGACCAAAAATCGATAGAGTTAATGAAAATGTTAATTTACCTTGCCTTCCGGAAATACACAGAAATATTATGCCTCCCGGCATGTGCAAATACACTAGAGGTATTATCTCGAATAAACGAAATATCCATAAGAGGACTCTCACATTCCTGACAGAACAAAAAAATAGCGGAGATCCCCTCTTCAACGAGGCATCTCTTTCGCCATTCCAAATCGCTCACTCCACTAGTGGTGGGCGGAAACCGCTCGACCAAAAAGCAAGACAAGTCATGCGCAGTCCAGCGCAAAATGACCACAGCTCAAACTTAACTGCATTCGATACCAACGCGAGAAGACAAATGCTTACCAAGAAAAGTGACTATAAATTTCAAGCAGTTGTTGCCCTTGCGTTATAAAATAGATATTGAAATAAAACGATGTTGCGAGAATTTATCACGCAACATATCACCACCTCCTCCCGATAAAAAAAAAATGTGGAACATATTTTTTTTTTCAATATCAAAGAGCATGCGATAAGCGGCTCAAAACGCACGAATTATGCGCTGATAATTAACTAAATTGCCAAACAATAGGCTAATTATAGAGTGTCTGGTGAGGATATACCTCAACAGAAAAATAAATATGTCTCAAAACATATTCACATCGGGGAGGTGTCACCAACACACATCACGTTAGCATGTAAACACAATATACGTATGCAAGTTACTATAATCATCATTAAACAGCATACTCTAATATTGTCTTTAAAAATGGATGTACAAATCTGATAGGAAAATTTAAATAGTACATTCTTTGACATGTAATGACATAAGTACATAGTAAAGTTAAACTACATGACGATCCAGGACATATGCTCTGGTATTCCGAGGGTAAGTACACAATCTAGAACTCGTCATGCTTGATACTAGTAAGGTAAGTCCTCAGCTCAACAATGACATTCTGAGAAAGTACAAGCAATATAATGCTAATTAATAACTAATATGCTTCATAAGGTACAATACATTATTAATAATTGTGGCTGTTTAGTAAACTAACGGCCCCTATATTAACTACTCAGTCCTCCTCTATCATCTTAAAAAACGAACAGAAGAAGATGACAACAAAGCACGATAGTGTGTACATATAAAGTAAGTACAGATGTGCTAATCTATTGTAGAAATATAGGTGTGTTATGACTCTGTAATATATGGAAATATAGGACAGAAGTATTAGTTGGAGTCATGTGGGCATCTAGACAAAATGTCAGCCATCACATTATCCGCACCACGGATAGCTCGTACCGTGAAGTGAAAAGGTTGAAGAGCTATAGCATATCGAGTGGATCTCGAACTCTTCAAATTCTTAGTCTGAATAGCTGTAAGAGCTTTCTGATCAGTCTCTAGAATGAAATGTGCGCCCAGGAGGAATCTTTGTAGTTTTTAGAATTGACCAAACCATCGCTAACAACTCACGGTCTAAAACCGAGTAGTTCCTCTCTGCCGCATTTAGTTTTCTAGAAATGTACATAACAGGATGCAGAGTATTTGCATATTCTTGCATCAGTGCTGCTCCAATCCCAGTGGATGAAGCATCACTCCGAAGAACAAAAGTCCTATCAAGAGTAGGTAATCTTAAGATGGGAGGAGAAGAAAATATATTCTTGATTTGGTCTAGTGAAGATTGGCATTCTTCAGACCAACGGACCAGATTAGGCGAACCTTTCTTCAACAATGTTGATAGAGGTGCCATGATCGAAGATAAATTTGGAATAAATCTCCCATAAAATTGAATTAAACCTAAGAGACTCCTAACTTGTTTCTTCGTTTTAGGAACAGAGATGTTCAGTATTTTGGAAGTATTGTGGTCTTCTGTCTTCAAGAGACCATGACCAACACGATGACCCAGGAAAGAGATTTCACCAAAACCAACAAAAGCTTTAGAAGGTTTTGCTGTCAAATTATTCTCACGTAGAGTGGACAGTAAGTCATATAACCCTAAATAGTGATCTTCCCAGGTATCACTGAAGAGACAGATGTCATCTAAGTATGCGATGACATCCGAACGATGTGACAGAATTCGACGCATCATGCGAACGAAAGTGGCAGGGGCGTTCATGAGACCAAAAGGCATAACATTCCATTGAAATAGACCCCTAGGTGTAGAAAAAGCAGTAAGAGGTTTGGCATGCTCTGCTAAAGGCACTTGCCAATAACCTTTAGACAAGTCAAGTTTAGTGAAGAATCTAGAATTAGAAAGTCTAATCAGTAGATCTTCTAACAAAGGCATCGGTTCAGCGTCGAACTTTGTGACCTGATTCAATTTGCGATAATCAACACAAATTCGTATGTTCTTATCCTTCTTCCGGACAATAACCATGGAAGAAGAATATGGTGAAGTCGATGGTTCAATTATATTTAATTGAATCATTTCATCCAATTCCTTTTCCACTTGCGACTGAAAGTGTATAGGAATAGGATACGGCCTAACCCTAATTGGATTATTGTCGGTAAGAATTATGTCATGTTCTATGACATCTGTGTGTCCAGGAATGTCAGTGAGAACATCCTGAAATGTTTGTAACATCGACAAGTCTCGTCGATGTTCGTCACCAGAAAGATTAGGAGAAACAGAAACGTTTTTCCAAGATTCCGTGGAATGTAATGGAACCACTGGAAGGGGAAGGTTGACATCAGAGAAGGTAGCTTCCTCATCCTGAATGACAGACAGGGATGAATAATGACCGTGAGGTGCAGGAGCATCATCCGTTGCCTGGAAAATAGGCAGCAAATAGTCCGGACGTTCGTGAAATTCCGAAAGCATGTTTATGTGGAAAGTTTTATGCTTTCCATCAATATCGACCACATAGTCAACATCGGAAATCCGAGAGACTATTGCATACGGACCTTTCCATGCAATAAGAAGTCTATTTTCCCTACTGGGGAGTAGGACGAATGCTTTGTCACCTGGACAAAGTTGTCGTAGACATCTATTCTTGTTAGCAAACTGCCTTGCCTTCTCTTTAGCAATTTCTGATGAAGCAGTTGCTAGCTTACATGCCTCAATGATCTTTTGTCTAAGAGCAATGACATACTCATATGAGGATTGAGTTTCATCGCTAATATCATCGGCAGTGATGAGATCGTGTAATAAAGACATAGGGCCGCGTGGACGCGCGCCAAAGACAAGTTCGAAGGGAGAAAATCCTGTGTGTTCATTAGGGACTTCTCTATAGGCAAAGAGAGCCGCGGGTAAAACCCTGTCCCAATCTTGAGGATGATCTTCAGTTATCTTACCAAGCAAAGTCTTGAGCGTTCTATTCAGACGCTCAACTAACCCATTAGACATAGGATGGTAGATACTACTGAGAGATCGTTCAATATGTAAGGTAGACATTACCTGTGACATAGTGTCAGATATGAGTTGAGTGCCATGGTCTGACAATATTTCTCTGGGGAACCCCAAGCGAGAAAATATCAACCAAAGAGCATCTGCGATATCTGTAGTAGATATGCTCTTAAGAGGAATAGCCTCTGGCCAACGTGTGCACATATCGACACATGTAAGGATAAACTGATGTCCTCTGGCCGACTTGACCTTAAAAGGGCCAATAATATCTATGGCCATTTTCTGAAACGGCCGAATAGGAATGTCAGCAGCCTGGATAGGCGCAGCATGTCGTGGTCCTCTAGATTTGACCTCCTGACATACCTTGCATGATCGGCAGTAAATACGAATGTCCTTATTGACAAAAGGCCAAAAGAAAGCCGCAAGGACTCTCGACTTCGTACGGGCAAAACCCATATGTCCAGCACATTGCGAGTCATGAGCATGTTGTAATATTTGGACTCTCATGCTCTTGGGAACAAGAATTTGCGAATGTGCCGACGTAGTCGAATCTTGTACCATACAAAGAGTCACGAGTAATCACTAAGTGACTATCTTGGCTATCAACTTCATTATCACTATTCAGTGAAGTTTCGGGTGTTTGTAGAGCTTGTGCTCTTGTAACTACTGCATTTGTAGCTTGCATGTTATTATCTTCCCAAGCAGCAATCTGCTGTGGGGTACACTCCCTAACTCCGTGAATACGACCAATAATAAGGTCCGCAATAGGATTAGGTAAGAGACAAGCATGCACATCTCCAGTAAAGAAAGGAGTGGCAATGCGAATTACAGCAGTAGGATATTTTTCTAGAGTGCCGCCAAATGTGACACATTTAATAACCCTTCCTGTAGCACAAGATGGATCTACAAGCGATTGTCTAACACCAATACTGGTGCATCCGGAATCGAAAAGTAGTGAGACCGGAGTATCATTAACAAGACCCTTATGTAGGATTAAAGAACCCCTCCCGTCATGCGCAACAGCAGCAGGAAGAGCGGGAAGTGGGTGACCACAACTCAAAGTAGTTATGGTACCCGGTTCGAATAAAGTACTGCATTGGGGGCATTTGTTTGCTCTCTCAAAGTCAAAAGCAGAACCAGTGACAGCGTCAAAGTTTTTACTATCAACAACATGATTACAGGCTCCCTCAGTTTCCTGTTGTACAGCATTAGCCTGCTGATATCTCTTTTTTTTGTGTTGAGATCTACCCCGACTATTATTACCTCTGAAGTTATCAAAGTTATTATTATCTCTGCAGTTATTATTGTCTCTATTGTAATTGTTATCCTGGTTCGAATTCCAGTTTCCACGATTACTATCATGTTCACATTGATGCGAACATCTATTTGTTTGGTTCTGAGGTCTTCGGCAGGAATAACCTCTATTACCATATCCTCTTTTGAAATGCTTATAATTATTAGGGTGATAGTAACGAGTACTATCAGGTTGTCTCCAATTCTTCGAAGAAGAATCACCATGAAATTGATTTCCATGATTTTGACAGAAATTACCGCTACTCTTTCTATCAAAATTTTGTTGGAATCTACGAGCAAAGTTTTGGCCATACGGAGCTGCCGAAGCAACTGGTAAACCTTCTTTCACCTTAGAGTTACCCATGGTTATGTGTGGGTGCGCAGTTACGTATTGGCAACAGAAATCTTCCATTTCTTTTATTGTTTTAGGTTTACGTTCATGAAGGAAAGCAAGGAAAGACTCATTGACAGACGACATGACTTTGTCTCTAAGTATTAAGTCCATAAGTCCTTCATAAGTTTTTTCCGTCTTAGATAGTTCAACCCATCGTGAGAAAGTAATGCGTATTCTTGCAATAAACTCGGAGAATTCAACTCCATTTTCAGGTAACATGTTTTTAAATTGTAGACGATAGCCGTCTTCGTTAAGCTGATATTTCTTTAACAAAGCGGCCCTGACAACCTCATAATTGTTCTTGTCAGGTTCATCCACCATATTTAATATACTTAGAGCTTTACCTGTCAGTATCCCTGATAACTGATAAACATATTTTGCTTTGTCTATGTTATGAGCTGTACATGCTTGTTCAAATCTGTCCAGATAGAACATTATGTCATCACTGGAAGGACTAAATGTTGGTAACTTAATCTTAAAAGTATCATTATTAGCCTTACCAGAAGATGAACCCTTGTTTGAATCATTACCATTACTCATGCTCGTCAATTTCAATTTTTCCAACTCTAAAGCTAAGACCTTTTCTTCATGTTCCATTTTTTGCTTTCTCTTTCCTCTCATCAGACTCTCTCTGTAATCTTCTTTCCTCAGCCTGAGCCTCTTTTTGAAGTCTTTCATTTTCAGCTTCTTTTTCAAGTCTTTTATTTTCAGCTTCTTTTTCAAGTCTTTTATTCTCAGCCTCTTTTTCAAGTCTTTTATTCTCAGCCTCTTTTTGAAGTCTTTCAGCTTCTAGCTGTAGCTGGAGTTTTCTTTCCTCAGCTTCTGATTCCCTTTTTTGTTTTTCCATTTCCATTTGGAATCTCTTTTCATCCACCTGCATCTGCAGTTTCTTTTGTTCAGCTTCCATCTGCAGTTTCTTTTGTTCAGCTTCCATTGCTTTATCATATCGAGCAGTTGCAAATTCTTCTAACTTATCACCAGTCTTGCCAAGCAATTTACCCTGCTCAATAAAGTGCTCAAATGTAGACATGTTGTCTAACATATGAGTCCAAAACCTGAAATAATTAACTAATTTATTTCAAACCTAAGTGTAACAAGTCTTAATTAAGCACTTGTATATTCACATCACATTATATTATCCCAGTCTCTGTGGGAAACAAGTCTCCAATCAAAGAACTTGTATATGAAATATCAGCACTCAATTCTTGATCATAAGTGCACTTCTCATTCAATAGTGCACGACACTATTCATCATTCATTTATCATCAGTGTAGTAGTAACAGTGCATTAGCATAGCCCATTAACTAATTACTATAACTGTAAACAATGACTATGTAAACACATGCAGAATGTAAACATTGAAAATGTAAACAATACAAACAATGTAAACAATAACAATGTAAACAATAACAAAGATCAGCAACAATACAAAAACTTTCGCAGAAATCAACTAAAAATAAAGCAGAAATTAATGAAATATCACAAAAAATGTGACGATATCTGCGATAGAATTAAACAAAATACATGACACCACAGTGTATAAACAAAAATGTTGTATGAAACTAAATTATAGACAAGAGTAGGCTAACAAATACAAACAAATCAAAACAAAACTAAAGAATGCGAAATAATAACGAAAACAATATTAAAACATGTCATCACAGCTAACATAAATAGCAACAGAAGTCGCTTAGCAAATTCCAGTATTGGAAATTTGCAAACCTTACAGAAAACGCTCACAATAGACGACCTCTATGACGTGGCATAATCTAACGGAGACACCACCCAACCGAGAACCCGCTGAAATATAAACATATAAATATACGAATAACATATAAACATATAACATATAGAATGAGATGATACACAGAAGACTCAGCAGAAGTATAAGGGCACAGTTTACATACAAACAGGCCACTTAACTTATAGGCTTCCAATCGTAGAACAGCAGAAAAAACGGATGTCAATCAACGTCCTAAAGAGCGAAGCTCCAACGATGATGGCACATCTGAACTGCTTCCACTGCTAACACGATGGTACAAGAGCTTCTGAAATACTGTGTGTTGAGTTGTTTCGGCACTTGACCTTCTAATCCAAAAGTAAGTTGATGGAAATCGGTACTTGGCCTTCTTCAGAAAACAACCCGTTTCAACCGGCACTTGACCTTCACAAAAACGACAGCACTGGAACCTTGACAGCAGCAACTTGCTTGACTTGCGTAAAAGATAACAGCAGTCCGAGTTATCCGGCAACATGTAACAACGCCGGGTACTGTCAAATTCTTGTTTCCGTCAAAAAGTTGAAATTTTGACTTTTACCGGGCAACGCCGAGTACTTTGAAAATTTTGAAGATGTTGACTTATTGAAGAATGTTAATTTCTTGAAGGATGCTGATGAATTCTTGTTGAAAATGAAGTGGGTAAGGGACCCCGTGTTTGCTGGTACCAGAATCAAACCAGCTTATGGTCACCAAATGATGCGTGATGCCATATGATGATGGATGGTATCCGCATGTCTGGTTTTGTGTGGTGTGCAGATGTGTTCAGTCAAAACAATGTTCATACAAAAATAACAGGGCAATCCACATAGGACGTCAGTAAACTCACGACGTATAAAGTCAATGATTCTTGTAACAGCCGTTGACGTTTTTCTTCATTATTTATTGTGGACGCCACAGTGACAAAATGGTTACGCGAATATGTAGGCACATCAAACAGTCATTATCACAGCAACATTCAATACAGCAATAGACGGTAGACAGCATTACAATGATGAGTCAGATGCATGTTATATTTCAAAGTGCTGTAAATGTAGTCAGGTGAAAAACTCCATCCTTTTCTATAACAGCCAGGAGATAACCAGATGTATGAGATCAGTTCACTCTCCTTAGTTTGACTTCAGCAAGACAGACACGTCTGCCGAAGTATAAATAATGTCCTCAAAAAATATCCACTAGATAATAAAGGTTTTTCAAACCTAGTTCATTTAACAAAGTAGCAAGTAATGGTCCTTGGAACCTGCATCAACCGATGCAGCACAATACAGCGACATGTGAGCTAGGAAAACATCTCGTGACGACGACTTTCGAAGACAGGCTATGAACCAGAAATCGTTCACGACCAAAAATCGATAGAGTTAATGAAAATGTTAATTTACCTTGCCTTCCGGAAATACACAGAAATATTATGCCTCCCGGCATGTGCAAATACACTAGAGGTATTATCTCGAATAAACGAAATATCCATAAGAGGACTCTCACATTCCTGACAGAACAAAAAAATAGCGGAGATCCCCTCTTCAACGAGGCATCTCTTTCGCCATTCCAAATCGCTCACTCCACTAGTGGTGGGCGGAAACCGCTCGACCAAAAAGCAAGACAAGTCATGCGCAGTCCAGCGCAAAATGACCACAGCTCAAACTTAACTGCATTCGATACCAATGCGAGAAGACAAATGCTTACCGAGAAAAGTGACTATAAATTTCAAGCAGTTGTTGCCCTTGCGTTATAAAATAGATATTGAAATAAAACGATGTTGCGAGAATTTATCACGCAACAGCAGCATTGCTAGAATTTGTTTGTAACTTTTGTACCCAGATCCATAAGCACTTCATTTGTTTTTCTATCCTTTCCTGGTGATTTTTTTGTTTAAGCGACTTAGTCCTTCTTCTATTGCTTCCTTTGCTAAGTTTTCAATAATGTACTCTTATGTGTTGTCATGGATTAGCTGCTTTTCATTTATGTCATTTTTCAAAGTAGTCGCTTACTGTCTCTCTGATTTGACGACATACATTGAAAGGGACGCAGATAAGAAAGTGGGGAAATTCTGGTTGGTTGTGGCCTTATCTTTTTAAAGAGTTATTAAATGAAACCACACAAAAATATTATCTTTCAGAGTACACGAATCCAGTAGATAATTAAAAAAGAAACTCAATATCTTACTGTGTATATATAAAGATAAACAAACTATGTATTAGGGCATCACATATGAAAACAACAAATCAGTTTTTGCAATAAACATTGAACCAACGGTACACCTTGGGTCACGACACTGAACGGGACAACACTTTTACAAGTAGGACATATACACAAAGGGTCTCTGGTATTGTTCTGTCGTTAGGCTTGCTGGGTTGGCTGCGAGGGTTGAACCTCCGTGGATGTGAACAAAACCAAGTTCAATCCACTTGTTTATTCCGTCCGCTGTGTAATGCCAATTATCCTGGCTCTCTGAAATCACTTTGTTTCTTCCAGGAGTTGTAAGAAGAAGTAACGCTTCAGAAGTAATGCCCTTCTCAGGTCGATCATTGGCTGGATGCTGAAGGTGTCTGGCGAGGGGCCAGAGAAACTAGCAACAAAGAAATATTTATTCCACAACCATAGCTGCCCCAACACACTATGCTGGTAGAGCCAGAAGTGATCTGGGCCCTAATAAAATGTAAAATCAATAGGCGATTGTGTACCCTGCTATGCTGCGAAAATGAACGATTTATTAAGCTCACTATAATCAGTACGCTAGCATAGTCGTAGACAAGCAGACTCCGTACGACTGAGTGACTGCGTGGAATGCCGGGTAGCATGTGTATAGGTTCCTTTTCCCCGTACCAATTAAAGGCAATGGTTGCTCCCAGACTGACGAGCAACTGAGCCGACTGTCGTCTGAAAAGAGACATACACATTCATATATAATTAACACCCGCAAAAATATTAACTTTTTAAAGGGCAGCAAGTTATAACCATTATTACATATATGCAAATTACCCACAGCTTCCCTTTTCACAAAGTACAGATACACGTTTTTCCACTTTACAAATTCCAACCCACCCCTCCTCTTCGCTGACGGCACCGTACTGTGGACTGACATAGCATTCACGCTTGTTATAAAGCAGTTATACCTAGGGTGTTGGCCTGGCATGAACAGCCTACCGAGTTAGACTGTCTTCGTCCGAAGAAAGATATGAACAAACATTCTCTCGCTGTAAGTTGCGGGTAGGGTTACAAAAGAAAACTCCAGGCCCTTTTGTTTACCCGGGAGCTCACATTCACAAATATATACTATATATTTATTCACATATTCAGGCTGCTCATTTAATCCGCGTCGCATAAAGAGCAGGTATCGGTCCAAGCGTTAACAATAATTTATAGTGATATTGAAATGATGCAAGGTACAAGGCCTTGGGGCTTTACCCCTTTGCCGGAAGTCCGCCCCGCCCCTCCCCAAGAAAAAAAAACACTCCACCAATTTACACAAAGACCTGTTGTCACTGGTTGCCTTCACTTTTCTCTGCAGTAGTTGTGCAACAGTAGCCAAAATCTAGAGTATCTAATGTGAGTCTTCAAAGGTATCTCCCTTCGCACAAGATTACTCTTGGCAGAGTAGTAGATAGAAGGAGAATGATGCTTCTACCTCGAGGGTGTATTTACGATTTATCAGAAGTCAAGAACAATGCTGAATTAGTCTGAGCACGCTAACTCTTTAATCTGACCCGCCGCCTTTTGTGAAGATGTATTGTACGATTTAGATCGTTCAAACCCCCAGCTGATTTAATTCAGTAAAGTTTCTCTTATTAGCTCGATATAGATATATATGTATATATATTTATGAATATACACTAGAGGTTCTGGATCATACGTATGCCTTTCTCTCTGTAATGATTAATTAAATTATGAATTTGTCAAAATCAACATATACAAATTTAATGATCAATTACTTTGAAACAAATGTAAATAAATATAACTGGTGATAATGAAAAATAAATTGGTTTCTTTACCGAAAAGTCTTTAGGCTTGATGAATTTAGCAAAATAAAGTTCGGTTGTTTTTGGCCTGTTAAAATTGAGACTTGCCAAAATGCTGAAGTACCGATGATGCGTTTCCGTAGATTCGTCTCTGTGGTGAGGGGCACGTTTCCCAGACCAATCAGAAAATAACTGCTCCTGGTCAAAGCCAGAATCTTCAAGTGTCGATCTCAAGTTTCGAACCACAGTCTAGTAGTACAGCAAACGGTCTTTCCGGGTCGTACCACAATTAGTCGGGTGGCCTCAAACTGGTACCACAAACTTTAGAGGGAATAAAAGAACAAAGTCCGCTGCTAAATATATGTTTGCCTGATATTAATCAGGCGCCTTTTCCTGCTGTCCGTCAGCCATTTGTTTTCTCAGATTTGTTTCTCTCTCTGAGCGTATATCATATCACTCAGTGAAAAATCACCTGTATGTCAGTTAATTTAAGGAAAGATGTGTGAATGAACAGCGGCAGTGGCTTGTGACTGAAGGAACATATTAAATTACATACATTCACCAAATGATAATATACAACTATTCACAAGTTGATGTAATCATCGCCCACTCCCTGCTCCATTCGAAGTCTGGGGTTACCTCTGCTGTTGGTTCTTCTTAGAGAACTAGCATGAAGCAGCGCTTGCTGTGGTGTTTCATGAATGTATCCTTTTCACATGCTGGGGTTGCCAGCCTAGTATGAATCTTTAACACCACTAGCAAGTATGAACATGTCAAATTCCCAGCATAAAAAATATGTTACAGTCACCTCTCTAATTGAGAAATCTTGGACTTCTTGCTCAGTAGAAAAGTCTTGGCAACTTAACACAGATGCCTCGAACACACGTCTGGGGTATTATTTCTATTTCAGAATCCCTCTGAGAGTTGTGAGTTGTCCTGTAGAATTCCAGGTTCCGTATTAATATTGGCAAGTTTTCTCCTGGTGTACACAGATGCTCTTAATACTTATTGTCCGGTCCTATAAATTCAGAATCAAATTCTTTTTTTTTTCTGTGGCAAGGCTCAAGCTGTCTACGTTGACGTTTTCTGGAATGCAGTGCCGTATGTCAAACTTTTTTTTCTACGTTATATCGTAGGTTCCCGGCCAACGCTTTCACCTGGCGTTTTCGACAAAACTCCCAATCAGCGTGATTGTTTATTGCGCCTCAAATGGCAGCCAATACATTCAAAGTACATGTTATGATAAGCTTTCGAGAGTATAGACCGTACTGGGATATAAAATCCTGAGACATTATGGAATCCCAGAGAAATTCATTAAAATCATCCAAGATTTCTACAAGGAGGCCTCATGCAAAATAGTGCACAAAGAAAAACTATCAGAGCCCTTCACAGTACACAGCGGGGTCAGACAGGGATGCCTGCTATAACCAATAATTTTTCTCATTGTCATAGACTGGGTTCTGAGACAAACAACAGAAGGAAAGAAAATAGGAATACAGTGGATATTCAACAAACAGCGGGAGGATCTTGACTTTGCAGATGATTTGTGCCTTCTATCACATAGACAGCAAGATATGCAGGAGAAAACAAATAGATTAGTGACAGAAGCAGCCAAGATGGGACTACACAAAAATTTAAATAAAACAAAGGAAATGAGGATAATAGTCGGATGGACTCGATGAAGATCAATGGTCAAGTTATTGAAGAAGTAGAAAACTTAACATATCTGGGGAGTAACATTGACAAAGGAGGGGGAACCGATTGTGACGTCTGTTCTAAGATAAATAAAGCCAGATGCGCTTTTAATGCCCTTCGACAAATATGGAACTCCTCAGTTATATCCAGAGAGAACAAAATCAGAATCTTTAACTCAAATGTAAAGTCAGTCTTGCTGTATGGCTCAGAGACATGACATGTCTCAAAGAGTATTACCTCCAAACTACATATATTTGTAAATATATGTCTCCGACGGATCCTCGGTATAAGATGGCCTGATGTAATAACAACAATATAGCGAAGGAAAACATGCGGGCAACAGCCAATACGAATGGAAATTAAGGTAAGAAGGTGAAGATGGATAGTACATGCACTCAGAAGAGAACAATCAAGCATAGCCACAATTGCCCTTGACTGGAACCTGTGATGGTTTGGAGAAGGGAGGATAGATAGAAGAAATAAAAGAGAGTACCAATCTCTTCCACAGTGTCTGTAGGTGATAGTCCGACACTTGTAGGAAGAAATGTTTCAGGAGACTGAAATCTTAACACTTTCTCACTTAAGTCAAGAAGCAAATCCCATCAAGTCACTTGAGAGTAGGTTAGGTCTTCAGCCACACTTCTCCTGGGGTACTGATATGGCTCAGGAGACCCCCAGCTGGTAATTAAGACATTGATTAACAAAACAGTTAACTACCAAGCAATACAGAACATTTATTGAAAAGAAAGAAACACAGTGACATTCTTTTAAATGAATATATAATAGACCAAGCTATATTGGTTACAGAAAAACAAAAGAAAGAAAAAAAAATAATTATATATATTTATATGTATATAGTACTGAGTAAAGGGAGATAAAAAATAGTCTACACAAAAGGAATGTTAATTATTAGGGTACCCTTCACGATGGCTGAGTGTGGTGGATTTGATGTTATGAATTGTTGTAGGTATTATTATATTATGACTACAACCCATAAAAGCCAGATCCAAACCTCAGAAATGAGGTATCTGAGGAAGGTGGTTGAAGTAACAAGAAGACACATGGTACGCAACCAGACGATACGTCAAGGCCTTAAATCCTACCCCCTGCAGACCCAAGTAGAACAGTCCCAATTAAGATGGTTTGGCCATGTCTGCAGAATGGGAGAAGATCGGATACCACCACAAGCATGGGAAACAAAGAGCCAAGGATCCAGACCCCGAGGACGACCCAGAGTCCGCTGGGAGGACAACATTAGACAATCTTTGAAGGATCGAGGACTAGAATGGAACCAGGCCAGGAGGAAGACAGCCGATAGGATAGTCTGGCGCTCTCTCTTCCAAACCTCTACACCTCACGGTAGAAGGGGAACGACTAAGTTAGTAAGTAATTATTATATTTGTATAAATGAGATTAGCTATGAAGGTCCCTGAATATACCCAATAATATTGTGAACTTTTCAGGGTACCTTTCCACTACCACCTTTTTATCTCATTCAAAATGTATTTATATTAGTATGTTAATTGACTTCGTGTTGTGTCTAGGGTTATGGATGTAGAGTGTAATGTACAATAATCAACAAACATACAAACAGATAGTTTATTATTCACAACAGCACACAGTACTACCACAATACATACAAACGACACTCTAAAAGGCTATCTTATTTAAGACTGTGGTTGAATTTTGTGTAAATATGAGTTTTACAGTTTTATTATCCTGATTCAAATTTATTTGTAATCAGGACTGACAATTTAAAAGTGAAATCATAATAATCAATTACATCAGTCAAATAGCACAATAGATCTTTTGTCCATATATATAATATTTTTCTAATATGCGTTGTAGTGTTCTCCTACTTTAAGGTAATACTGGTGGTACTACTTGGTTGTTGTTTTAATCATGTCCTTTTGGAAATGTTTGTTTCTATTTTGTCACTTGTGGAACTATTAAATAATTGTCCCAGTTTTATTCACTGTCATAAGATCGTTCTTTTAAAGTTCTGTAGTTGAGCTCTCAGGTGCCGAACGAGAACTTATCTTTGCAGTAGAATATAAGTTGAACCTTTCCTCTGCTCGCTTGACAATCTGTTCCCTGTTTGATAGGCAATGGCCACTAGCATGGGCTCTCAGTAAACAAGCAGAGTCTTAAATCAATCAATTTTCAAGCGTTTGGTACCACATTAACGTCAGTACCCAGGACCTCTGAAATGTGAAGGTATGCATCCTTCGTAATATCTAGCATACAATAATAGTCCACAGTTAAGGACATGTACATTACAAACAAACAAAAGGATCATATCCCTATACAAACCCCATGGCACCATTTTCTTTTGGTGTGACAATGTACACCAGTATTCCTCTCCCCTAATAGTTACAACGCCACTGCAATTCCAGCTGTAATCTCTTCCATATATTAGGATAGGTGTTATGCTCCTTTATGACAATCATACATATTCTTGTAGTTTTACACCTCTCTGACAGTCTATCACATGGTGGATCAATCTTTAGGCTTTGCCTCATGTTCGCTATCATCATCATCTCAACCCATAACCCGTCATGGGTCGTAGGGGTGCCATGGTGGAAGCATCAGCAGACAGGGTCCTCCACTGCTCTCTATTCTCAGCAATGCGTACAAGTGTGGAGAAACCGTGTCCTGCCCATTCTTTGATGTTATCAGCCCAGGATTTTCTTTGCCTTCCTCTTCTCCGTTTACCTTCGACTGTTCCCTGGAGGATCGTTTTCGAAAGGGAGTCATGACGAGTTACATGCCCAAACCAGGCAAGCTTTCGACGTTTCACTATTGACAAAAGTGGTTCTTGATGGCCTGCATAGGTGTTTATCTTCTCTCTAACATAGACATTTGTTTTGTGCTCTTTATAGCAAATGCGCAAAATTCTTCTATAACATTTATGCTCGAAAGCCTGAATCCTTCGCTCCGTATCTGCAGTGAGTGTCCAGCCCTCACACCCATACAAGAGAATAGATAATACAAGTGATTTGTATAATTTGATCTTCACAGGAAAACTGATGTTACTTTTCCAGATCACATTCAACCTTGTCATGGCAGCTGAGGCCATCTCAAGTCTTGTCTTGATTTCTTTATTTGATCTTCCATCACTACATATAGTGGACCCGAGATATTTAAAGGTGTTAACTTCTTCTAACGTTTGCCCATTTAACGTAATGTTGGTCGGAACATGTTTCTTATGGCTATTCACCAATATCTTGCTTTTTTCTATATTAATTTCCATCCCATATGTTCTTGTTACTTTCTCCAGTCTAGAGGTAAGGTCTTGAAGTTCTGTTCTGTTCCAGCTATCAGATCAATATCATCAGCAAAACGTAGATTACACAGAGGTCGGCCTCCAATCGATATGGTTGATTTATAATCGTAGAGAGCCTCCTGCATAATATGTTCTAGATAAATGTTAAAGAGCACTGGTGACAGGATACATCCCTGGCGAACTCCTACAGTTGTTTTGAAAAATTCTCCAATGTCATTGCTTGCAAAAACAGCACTGCTTGCGTCCTTGTATAGTGCTTCAATGATATCTATGATGTTGGTATCAAAATTGAATTTTCTCATTATTTGCCATAAACCTTCATGCCAGACTCGATCGAAGGCTTTTGTGAAATCGATGAAGTTATGGTATAAATCATGTTGATGCTGGAGATGTTTTTTGATCAGTAATCTAATATTGAAGATTTGTTCTGAGGTACTTCTTTTTTGGTCTAAAGCCAGCCTGTTCCTCTGACAAGATTTCTTCTGATTTCTGTTTTATTCTGTTCAAAAGTATCCTTAACATCACCTTACTTGGATGACTAATAAGGCTAATGATTCTGTAGTTCTTGCACATTTTTAGATTTCCTTTCTTTGGAAGCGGTATTACTAATGACTGCGTCCATTCTTTTGGCCATTTTTTTGTACTCCATATCTTCTGGCAAATTGTTGTCATGATTTTTACTATATCTGGTCCTCCATATTTCAAGAGCTCTGCTGGTATATTATCCACACCCGGTGACTTCCCTCCTTTCATCGAACATATAGCCTCTTCCACTTCTTCCCGTAGTATTGCTGCATTTCCGAGTTCTCTGTTTTCGCACTTAATGTTGTTTAATATGCCTAAGTCAGTGTCAAGTTTACAGTTATATAATTCTTTACAATATTCTGTCCACCTTCTCATTACAGCTGTTTTTTCATTGAGCAGAGCCCCATTGCTATCTTCTATGACAGTTACCCTGGGCTGTTGGGGTTTTGATAGTCTTCTTAATGTGTCAAAAACTGCCTTGCTGTTACCTTTTATTAGCCCCGTATTAATGGACTCACATTGATCAGCTACCCATTTTTTCTTTGGCCTGTTTCATTTTCTTTCTAATATTTTTATTCACCATACTGTATTGCCATGCTGCTTCAGGAACCTCTTTCTTAACCTTTTTCATTTCTCGCCGTGTATCACATAACTTCAGAATTTCATCTGTAACCCATGGTTTGTTTATTTTCTTTCTTTTACCAAGTATTTCTGTTGCTGATTCAATGAGCACGTCTTTCATGTTCTCTGTGATTGAGTTGATATCATCCTCCAAAAAGTTGAGAGCTGCGAATTTTCCTCCAACAGTTGCCTCAAAGATTCCCGCGATTTCTGGATCTTTCAATTTGTCTAAATTGAATCTTAACTGAGAACATCTCTTTTGATTATAGTTCTTTTTGAGTTTAAGCTTGAGCGTCATCAATACCATGTCGTGATCACTACCAATGTCGGCGCCAGGAAAAGTCCTAGTCTTGGCTTTATTAATGCTGGACTTGAATCTTTTGGATACAAGAATAAAATCAATTTGGTTATGTATCTCAGTTTTTGGGGCATGCCACGTTGTTCTTCTTGATAACTTATGAGGAAATAGTGTATTTGCAAGGGTTAGTTTATAGTTGCTGGCAAATTCTAGTAGCCTTAGTCCTCGATCGTTGGTTTCTCCAGTCCCAAATTTCCCCACTGTGCCAGCCCAGTGACCGTATGCATCTGGCCCTATTTTAGCATTCCAATCACCTAGAACGATGAGAAGATCTTTCTTTGGAATTTTCTTAATTGCTTCATCCAGATTGTCATAAAATGTTCGCTATAGACCCACTCATGTCCAGACATATATTATTATTTCACATTCAATTTTTATATAAAATACAGGTTAATAAATGTCAAGCTTACCACAATTTTCAATTAAATATACACAGAGACGATGACTGACACAGTTTCGATCTGTTTTATTGCCCAGGCTGCTTATAACTTGTATTTTAAAGCACAGCCTGCTCTCATCTATCACTGTTGAAAATTTTCTTAGAAATGGCGTCCTCCCCAACGCTTATTCTGACAATATCGATTCAGTTAGCCAATCTCTATTAATTTTACAGTGTAAACAGTCTTTTCAAAAATATCATTCAAACTTTTCCTACGTTTCTGGGTTATTTATGTTTATTCAAAGGTCAGCCAATAATATTTCGTCTCACTTCAAATGCCACCCAATCGGATTCGCTGTACTATGTTAGCCTATCTGTCACCTACTTTTCCCCCAAAAAATATGCGATCCAATCTAAGCAGATATGACCGGACCTGACAGTATCTCTGATCTCTATGTATTGTTTTATCAATATTTAATTAGTTAAGGGACTATTTATATAACCAATAACATATTCTTGGTCAGCAAGTCTTCAGGTACACGAATATACAATTTTTTAAGGGGCTATATGGCTTAGTTCAAAATTCTATAATTTTTTCCATGTTAGTTGTTGATTTTAACTACCTCCTGTTCAATTCTTTTCTCATGTACTTTCAAGCTAATTACGAGAGCTTAGGTCATTCATAATAAGAGCTTAATATGTTTACATGACGTAGTGTCCACAATTCTAACTTTTTTCATTGTATTTGGGGAAACCCCTAAGGCAAGGCTTGCCACTGTGCTAGTGTTGGCTTTTAGTTTAAAATCAATTCGAAACGAATTAGCATTTTCATCTATCCTTGCCCCTCCTCGTTCCACACTGCATTTTTATGTAAATATTTCTTAGAACTAGGAACAGTTATGTCAAGGACGAATTTGAAAAAAATTGGGTACCGTTTCGTTCGGCTATTTGTTAGCAAATAATAAGCTGAAGGCGTAGGCGACAACCACACGTTCTAGCAGAAATTCCTTTGTACTTTCTTATCTTTGCCTTTATGCCCTATATTGTTATATACTAATTTAGCTATTGTATTTAGAAATTCACTACACATGTCCCCCCTTTAGAACAGACGATCATATGTCAGTTCCTATTTCTAAATACACATAGATGAATTTACTATCTATGCCTGGTGACTACTCTGATGTTCGTCGTACGGATGTCTGCTTAAAAAATCAGCTCCCACATTAGTTTTTCCGGGAATGTACTCTATGGTAAACTGGAATGGCTGTAGGAGCAAAGACCAGTGTAATAATCTAGCATTTTCATGCCTTGCTTGTGACAGACACACGCGTGGTTTATGATCTGTCTGGATCTTAAATGATTTTCGATAAAGATACATCTGGAACTTTTTTATACCCATATAACTGCCAGACATTCTTTTTCACTTGTTGAATATTTTTGTTCTGCTGTGTTCAACCTACGGCTAGCATAAGCTACTGGGGTTAATTCCCCATCAAGTGAATTTGACCGTTGTAATAGAGCTGCACCCAAACCGATATTACTAGCATCCGTTCTCAGAATGAATTCCTGATTCAAGTCAGGTAATTTCAAAATAGGCCTGCTTGTGAGCTTTTCTTTCAATTCTTGGTATGCTAATTCACACTGCGCTGTCCAAATAATTCTATCAGGATTTCCTTTGCGCGTTAAATCAGTCAATGGAGCACATATGGAGTTAAAGTTTTTAATATACTTTTGGTAAAACCCACATAATGAGACAAAAGATCGCACATCCTTTTTTATTTGTGGTCTTTGTGCTTTTTTTAACTTCTCCAG
The DNA here is from genome assembly GCA_024509875.1 of Oreohelix idahoensis. Lineage (NCBI taxonomy): Eukaryota > Metazoa > Mollusca > Gastropoda > Stylommatophora > Oreohelicidae > Oreohelix > Oreohelix idahoensis. Next base: position 386,788 of record JAMPIV010018979.1, read on the forward strand.
GTTCTTGGGGTCAGGGGCATGTTTCCCTGATGTACTGTGTGGCCCAAGAATTCCAGCTCTTTACATCCAACACAGCATTTCGTCGGTCTAGCTGTCAAATTGGTCTCTCTCAGTCGATCAAACAACATATTCAGAGAGTTAATGTGTTCCTCAAATGTTTCTGTTGCTATGAGAATATCATCCATGAAGTTGGTGATGCATGGATTCTTCAGGGGATCCAGTAACTTTCTCATCATCCTAGAAAACACACTCGGTGCATTTTTCAGCCCGAATGGCAACATATTAAATTCATAATGTCCTTCCGAGGTGCTAAAGGCTAAATAAGGTTTGACTTCCGGCTTTACTTGAATTGTTAGTAGCCTTTACTCAGATCCACTTTAGAGAAATATTTAGCTCTATTCAGCCTGGCAAACAGCTGATTTGTATCAGGTAATGCATCCACCTGACCTTCTATGACAGCATTCAGTTTCCTGTAATCTATACACAGCCGGTGTTCTCCAGAGGGTTTTCTTAACAGAACCACACTGGAACTGTAGGGAGATTCACTGTGCGAGATAATCCCTTCTCTCAACAGATAAGCTATCTCCTCCCTTAAAGCTTTTTCCTTAGTGAACGGAATCGAATAGGCTTTCATACAGATTGGTGTTGGAGCTATGAGTTTCATATCATACTCCAATAAATGTGTATGCCCCGGACGGTCCGTTAACACATCTGTATGATTATTCCGAACCTATTGAACCCTCTCCCTCTGAATTTCCGTTAAGTGTGTGCTGATTTTTACCAGTGCAGCGGTTTCACAGGGATGTAAATGATATTCATGAGAAGTGAGTTTTTTTTTATTTTTTCATCTCCATTGCAACAGATAAGGTCAGTAAGTGTGTCTCTTCCTGGTTTTTTCTGTCCAGATATTTCTTCAGGAGATTCACATGATAGATTTTCTCTTTCCCTTTCTTATCTATCTTATAATTTGTTCTACACACCTTCTCTAGAACTGTATATGGATCTTGCCATCCAATTTGCAATTTATTCTGGCTGCCGGGCAGTAGAAGGAGCACCTTCTCTCCCACAGCTAATTCTCGATCCTTCGCTTTCTTATTGTAATAGGCAGCATGCTTTTTCCTGGCTTGTCTCAAATTTTCATTGGCAAGTTTCCAGCCAGTTTTTAGACGAGTGGTCAGCTCGTTCACATATTGATATGATGAGGTAATATTTTCTTCTGCCTTTTCATCGGTCCAGGTCCTTAACAATGCTTCTAGTGGACCTTTTATTGGCCTTCCAAATAACAATGTTGCCGGGGCCATACCGGTTGAACTATGGGGTACCTCCCGATAGGCAAACAAGGCGGCGGGAAGGTACTGATCCCATGTATCTGGTTTTTCATGTGCCAACTTTCTCAGGATCGACATGAGTGTCCCGTTAAATCTTTCCACTTGGCCATTTCCTTGAGGATGATACGGGCTACAATGAAAGTGTTTGGCTTGAATGATCCTGAATACTTCTTCTGTTAGTTTCCCCTTGAACTGAGAGCCATTATCAGTCATGATTTGGTTGGGAAAGCCTAACCTGGTGAAGATTGTGAGTAATGCCTCTGCCACATGCTTCGAATCAATTGATGACAGGGCTACCGCCTCTCCCCACATAGAACAAGTGTCCACCAGAGTCAGAATGTAACTGTTCCTCCTCTTGGTCCTAGTGAGAGGTCCCACAATGTCCACGGCAACTCTTTCAAAGGGGGTTCCCACTATGGGCATTTCCCCTAGAGTTACTGGAGCAGTCCAATGCTTTTGAGCTACCCGTTGGCACTCTGGACAGGATTTTACATATCTCTTTATGTCTTCAGTTATTCCTGGCCAGAAATAGTGACAAGCTATACGCTGTCCTGTTGCGCTGATCCCCATATGACCACTGAAGGGAATCGCATGCCCTAGTTCCAACACTTTAGTCCTATATGAATTTGGAAGGACCAGCTGTCCGTGACCATTGAATCCATTTCCAACCTTCCTATATATCAATTTGTTCTTCATATAGAAATCTCCCTTGCCTGGAGGTGTATGACATTTGGGCAATTTCTTAAAACAAGGCTTGAGGGTCTTATCCTCCGCCTGTGCCTTCCTCATCTCATCTGGATGGGTATTTATCGGATTATCTTCCTCCTTTTTAGACTGTGATCTGGTCTGCACTGTTGCCAGGGTCACAGGTCTCTTGGGATTCCCCAAGAAGACATATCTACACCCCAATATAAGAGGGTAGATTGGTTCATTTATCACTGCTGCTTTTATGATTCCTTCCACATATCGCGTTTTCACATTTATCCTGGCGACGGGAAGTGTCATGGTCGCTACGTCCTTGGTTGCAGTTTGAATCTCCACTGTTTCTGTGGTGTATTGATCTGCCTGCACCAGGTGAGAACTCACAACGGAATCATAATCTAATCCAGTATCATACAAACACCTTATGGTGACACCATTGCATGTTACATCTTCACACACTGGGGGGGTGGTAAGGTTCCTGTTGTTCAGTAGGGCTGACCTTTACTCCCTTTCTCCCCATTTTCATTGCAGCGAAAGTAGGAGTTTTCTTTCTACAATTTTCAGTGTTATGGTTGTCCATCCGACAATTTTTACAATACTTCTTTCCTTGGTTAAAGGGTTTTCTGTCATTATATTTCCTTTCACTGAATTGTGAGGTTTTATTATTATAGTCATTGCGTGGCCTATCAAACTGGTGCTTACCTTTGTTCTGGTCTCTATGGTCAAACTTATTAAAGTTTTGAGGTGCCTTAAAATTGTCTACCTGTTTCTTTTTATTACCAACTACCTCTGCCTGGGCTGCCTGATACCTTTCAGCGACATTGAGTAACTCACCCAGCCTCTCTGCACCTTGTTCCATGAGAAACTTTCTCATGTCTGGAGCCATGGACTATCTTAGCTGCTCAATAAGGATCATCTCCTTAAGATCTTGGGTTTTCCCCAGAGCAGTCCATTTCTCCAAGTAGGTCTCTAACCGTGCAGAGAACTGGTGATAAGTCTCACCCGACAGTAGTTTGGCATTCCTAAATTTTTTTCTATAAAATTCTCCGTTCTTTTCGTATCTCAATAAAAGAGCCTGCTTTAGCATGTCATAATTGTCCTGGCCATCTCTGCTCATCTTGGCAAAAACTTCATAAGCCGTTCCTCTAAGCCCTTGGGATAACTTGAGGCTCCACCTCTCTCTCTCTCTAACCCATATGTAGTAGCTAAAAGTTCAAATCTACTTAAATACCCTTCCATGTCATCTTCTTTCTCAACAAAATGGTCTAAATGAAAACCCATAGCTGAGGTTGAGGCTCCCTGACTAGCAGTGGCATCGGAGGTAAAGGGGCTGGCACCATTTTCAGGAGCATGGCCTTGAAATTCTAACTCCCTTAGTCGTAACTCATGCTCCCTCTGTAATCTTTTCTCCTCCTTTGCTGCTTTCCTTTCGGCAGTCAATCTTTTTTCTTCTGCCTCCCTTTCGGCAGTCAATCTTTTTTCTTCTCTATCTGCAGCCAACCTCTTTTCTTCTGCCTCCAATGCCCTAGCCTCCTTTTCAGCCTCAATCTGCAACCTCTTAATTTATTTGTCAGCCTCAATTTGTAACCTCTTCTCTTCAGCTATCTTCCTATCCTCCCTTTCAATATACTTGTCGCATTCTGAAGTTACATATTGGATCAAAGCTTGACCCTCCATGTTCATTTCTTTCGCAGTCTGCACAGCAGCAGATCGAAACTTTGCCAGATCAGCCATTTGTACTATGTAACTAGTCAAAATTTCTAACTATCCAAATCTCTAATTATGGCTAACAATTACTAATGATAACCAAGAACAACCACAGGCATTGATAGCTCAACTACTATTTAATATCTCCAAAAGGAATGCTTTTAATTTTATACTATCTGAGATTATTAATATAATTGATAATATTTTAAGAATTTAAAATCCCAGAAGCAACTACCCAATATAGCTGGTGTTATGAAAAATTCAATCCCCAGGAGCGAGACCCCAATATATGTGGTGGATTTGATGTTATGAATTGTTGTAGGTATTATTATATTTGTATAAATGAGATTAGCTATGAAGGTCCCTGAATATACCCAATAAAATTGTGAACTTTTCAGTGTACCTTTCCACTACCACCTTTTTATCTCATTCAAAATGTATTTATATTAGTATGTTAATTGACTTCGTGTTGTGTCTAGGGTTATGGATGTAGAGTGTAATGTACAATAATCAACAAACATACAAACAGATAGTTTATTATTCACAACAGCACACAGTACTACCACAATACATACAAACGACACTCTAAAAGGCTATCTTATTTAAGACTATGGTTGACTTTTGTGTAAATAAGATTTTTACAGTTTTATTATCCTGATTCAAATTTATTTGTAATCAGGACTGAAAATTTAAAAGTGAAACCATAATAATCAATTACATCAGTCAAATAGCACAATAGATCTTTTGTCCATATATATAATATTTTTCTAATATGCGTTGTAGTGTTCTCCTACTTTAAGGTAATACTGGTGGTACTACTTGGTTGTTGTTTTAATCATGTCCTTTTGGAAATGTTTGTTTCTATTTTGTCACTTGTGGAACTATTAAATAATTGTCCCAGTTTTATTCACTGTCATAAGATCGTTCTTTTAAAGTTCTGTAGTTGAGCTCTCAGGTGCCGAACGAGAACTTATCTTTGCAGTAGAATATAAGTTGAACCTTTCCTCTGCTCGCTTGACAATCTGTTCCCTGTTTGATAGGCAATGGCCACTAGCATGGGCTCTCAGTAAACAAGCAGAGTCTTAAATCAATCAATTTTCAAGCGTTTGGTACCACATTAACGTCAGTACCCAGGACATCTGAAATGTGAAGGTATGCATCCTTCGTAATATCTAGCATACACTAATAGTCCACAGTTAAGGACATGTACATTACAAACAAACAAAAGGATCATATCCCTATACAAACCCCATGCCACCATTTTCTTTTGATGTGACAATGTACACCAGTATTCCTCTCCCCTAATAGTTACAACGCCACTGCAATTCCAGCTGTAATCTCTTCCATATATTAGGATAGGTGTTATGCTCCTTTATGACAATCATACATATTCTTGTAGTTTTACACCTCTCTGACAGTCTATCACATGGTGGATCAATCTTTAGACTTTGCCTCATGTTCGCTATAGACCCACTCATGTCCAGACATATATTATTATTTCACATTCAATTTTTATATAAAATACATGTTAATAAATGTCAAGCTTACCACAATTTTCAATTAAATATACACAGAGACGATGACTGACACAGTTTCGATCTGTTTTATTGCCCAGGCTGCTTATAACTTGTATTTTAAAGCACAGCCTGCTCTCATCTATCACTGTTGAAAATTTTCTTAGAAATGGCGTCCTCCCCAACGCTTATTCTGACAATATCGATTCAGTTAGCCAATCTCTATTAATTTTACAGTGTAAACAGTCTTTTCAAAAATATCATTCAAACTTTTTCTACGTTTCTGGGTTATTTATGTTTATTCAAAGGTCAGCCAATAATATTTCGTCTCACTTCAAATGCCACCCAATCGGATTCGCTGTACTATGTTAGCCTATCTGTCACCTACTTTTTTCCCAAAAAATATGCGATCCAATCTAAGCAGATATGACCGGACCTGACAGTATCTCTGATCTCTATGTATTGTTTTATCAATATTTAATTAGTTAAGGGACTATTTATATAACCAATAACATATTCATGGTCAGCAAGTCTTCAGGTATACGAATATACAATTTTTAAGGGGCTATGTGGCTTAGTTCAAAATTATATAATTTTTTCCATGTTAGTTGTTGATTTTAACTACCTCCTGTTCAATTCTTTTCTCATGTACTTTCAAGCTAATTACGAGAGCTTAGGTCATTCATAATAAGAGCTTAATATGTTTACATGACGTAGTGTCCACAATTCTAACTTTTTTCATTGTATTTGGGGAAACCCCTAAGGCAAGGCTTGCCACTGTGCTAGTGTTGGCTTTTAGTTTAAAATCAATGCGAAACGAATTAGCATTTTCATCTATCCTTGCCCCTCCTCGTTCCACACTGCATTTTTATGTAAATATTTCTTAGAACTAGGAAAAGTTATGTCAAGGACGAATTTGAAAAATTGGGTACCGTTCCCGTTCGGCTATTCGTTAGCAAATAATAAGCTGAAGGCGTAGGCGACAACCACCCGTTCTAGCAGAAATTCCTTTGTACTTTCTTATCTTTGCCTTTATGCCCTATATTGTTATATACTAATTTAGCTATTGTATTTAGAAATTCACTACACTGAGGTGTATGCCCTAATTGTAATCACTGACTGTTATGACACCATATATTTTAATGTTTGGTCCTTTTTTTCAGAAACCACTTATCATAAATGTTGCTGCTGCATTTATGACTGCACAATGTCACTGCAAGTTGTCTACCCTGGCCAAGTTGCTGGAATAGTTCGTAGCTATATACGGCAAGGTTTCACTGCACAACTGAGAGTTCACCTGCCTTCGTCACCACCAGGGAGATAGGAGATACACACAAAGGAACAATCTATTTAGCTCTCTGGTTAGAGGCATTATTGTCCTGAGTGTGGTCTATAAACCAGTCTCAGATATCAGTCATATTATTACATACATGACATGAACCAATGTTGGGTGCCATTCTTCGAGCTGCAAACATATACTATTAATAGGGTAGGGCATACACATATCCTCAACTGTTGCTGTGTACTGCCAAGAAATGATGGAGTTATGCATTAAAGGCATACAAAGATCCTACAACAGTAAATATATGAATTCGATAAAATATACAACCATTAAATAAAAGGTGAGAGCAGGGTAGTGCATATGCATTCTATGAAACCACCTGGAGGACATCAAAGGCATACAAAAATCATATAACAGTAAATATATGAATTCCATAAAATATACAACCATTAAATGAAAAGTATGTGCATAAAAGAAGGAACTGCATTAACTGAAAAGCAGTTCAAACATTCAAGAAAAATAATTGTATACAAGGAGATAATAACTGAAAGCAGTTCAAACATTCAATACAAATAATTGAATACAAGAAGATAATGCATCCATTAATGGTAAATAAACAACGTGCATTAAGTAGTAAAATAAACCCAGTTAAAGCTCACCCGCTTTGTTCTGAAATTGCAGTTTGGCTTCTCAAAGACGGCATATAAGCAATTCTTTTGCACTCTGGTCTGACAAATTACAAGCTAGCGACTTCGAGCACTGGTCGTTGGGGCTTACAGATGTGAGTAAAGACACATCCGATTTCTTCTACATTTATACATTTAACAAGCGACCATTGACCGCTTCCAGGTCGGAAAATCCCTGGCATACTGGGTCATGGGTGAATGTTTCTGCCAGCCGCTGTGCATAGCGATGAGTCACGGGGAAATTCCATAGAAATCGACGGAGAGCAACTGTTTCGGCCCTTTGTTCCACGGGGAACGGAAAGGAATGATGATGACATGTTATGATAACTTTTCCGCATGTAATTTTTTCTATGAGTCATGCGTTTGAAAATTTCAAACAGTCATCCTCCGTATATGGAGTTGCTACATCCGACCAATGTTGTCAAAGTTTACTTATATCACACTTCCTGCTCACTCTTCAAAATGTCTTCCAAGAGTGCGTTTAATCACCTAACCCTTCTGTCGAGTCAGAAGGGATTATGCAATCTTAAGCAAACACTTCATGCTCGCATTTACCTGGACGTTTTTGTGATTCCATTAATCTCTCAGGGATATGCAATACGCTTATCTGGCCCTGTCATGCATCGAAGCGTGAAACGTGAACAATGACAGTAGGGAAAAGACTGTGCTAACAATTGATTAATGCACATAATTCAGTACGCACACAAAAATGAAGTTCAATCTGCCAGAGAGGAGAAGAGAGCGCACAAATTATGTCACACCTGTGAGGCTGAAAGTTTTAATTATTGATTAATTTATCTCAAGTAAAACTTTATGACGTTTTACCTTCTGAGGGAGCATCCACACCCTGCGATTAAGTTGCTTAGCAAATCATTTCACTTATTAAATCATGAAGATAATCACTCTAGATTTATTTCACATAGTCATTTAGCATCTGTTTGTATGTTAACCCAATTATAAACACTAATCAACCAAGTGTCACTTACCAAAAACAGAAAAAAGTATCCGTTTGTTTCTAACAGAAAAGGTTTCCGTTGATTTATTCGTGACTTAATTATACTGATTTAGAGTATACACTTCACAATAGAAGTATGTGTTCGTTGTTGCAGTAAATATAAAGGTTAAGGATTCGTATATATTGCAAATATGTCTTACTGAGAGCCTACCTGCGTTGGCTTTATTCTAATGCACGTGGTCAAATAGGCGGCAAGTCTACGCAAGGTCAAAAGGTTCAGAGAAACGGGGATTCATACTTCCCGCCCCCGACTCGACAAGATAAAAGAAGGTCTCCGATTGACTGGGAGAAGTAGAGACGTGATCACTAAAGTCCCATCTTTCAAACGTTCAGAAGACCGAGCGCTCAAGTGACACGAACAAAAAAAAACCTGGGCGCGCAGGTGTTCATGAGTTTCCCGTCTGCCCACGGAAAGTTATATCATATATGAGAGTGAAAGAGCACTTGGTAGATAGTTCTCCCCTGAATTAAAGACATCATAAGACGACCAGCGACCAGCATTAAAGCTTTTACAGTCGCTGCTTTGTAGACGAATAAAAATCCAAGAGTGAGGTGAAATCATGGCTGTCTAAAACCATGATTTACACGGCGAGCCTGGAATTACAAAGTAGACACACTGAAAAATTAGAGGGGAGGAGACAAATATCACAGATAAGAAAGGGACAGCAACAGCTTGATCTCCATATAACTGTGCCCAAGCTCGCGCCCTGGAGAGGACACTCCAGCTTCACCCTATAGGTGTCGGCAAAACACGGGAAGTAGCAGTTACCGGTTATAAGCCTTTTGCCCAATTGGCGTAGGGCATGGCGCCAGGGGCTACTTCCGACAGTGGGAGAGGTTCTAGGATCTCACTGGACAGCTACCGCCCGCTTCAAACTGGGCAGCCCCCAGTCAATAAGGTGTTGTCCCGCCACTGTCTGCTTTCCCCATTGGGTGCATGGGGATTAGGGTCAAACCCGAACTGCGGACAGAAAATTTTGCACCAAGCAATTATCGAAAAAATAGAAATAAGCAAACTCTCAGATTGGGATGCTGGAACGTCCGGACTATGTTGACTGGACTATCTGAAAACCTACAGGATGTAAACGATGTAAGGAAGACAGCCATAATTAATGATGAGCTTAAACGACTTCAGGTGGATATAGCTGCACTTCAGGAAACGCGCCTGGCGGGCTCTGGAACGGTGAGCGAGAAGGACTACACATTTTATTGGCAAGGGAAAGATCTTAATAAAGCTAGAGAACACGGAGTAGGTTTTGCGGTCAAAAAATCGCTAACTAACGGAACACCATTCAAAAACTGCACTTGCCACCTTTGGTAAGAAAACAGCAAAGTCAAATGACTGGTTTGACGCTTCATCAGATGTGATGGCACCTGTTATTGAAGCTAAGCGCAGTGCTATGAATGAATACAAACGTTCACCGAGTGCCAGAACCCTACAGATCCTGAGGGCTACGAGAAGCAAAGTTCAACAAACTGCTCGACGCTGTGCAAATGACTATTGGCTCCAGCTCAGTGAGAGCATCCAGATCGCAGCGCAAACAGGCAACATTAGACAAATGTATGACGGTATAAAGAAAGCACTTGGCCCCCATAAAAGTAAGACGGCACCGCTAAAAACCATCAGCGGAGAAAAGCTAACCGATAAGGGTAAGCAGATGGAGAGGTGGGTCGAGCACTACTCTGAGCTTTACGCTAGAGACAATACCGTTACGCCTGCAGCCCTTGATGCTGTCAACAGTCTGCCAACTATGGAGGAGCTGGATGCCGAACCAACATTAGAGGAACTCAGTAAGGCCATTGATAGCTTGGCCTCTGGCAAAGCACCAGGCAGTGATGGGATTCCTCCTGATTTAATCAAATGCTGTAAGAGCACGCTATTACATCCCCTGCATAGGATGCTGTGCCAGTGCTGGGAAGAGACAATTATTCCTCAAGACATGCGAGATGCCAAGATTGTAACACTGTATAAAAATAAAGGAGACAGAAGTGATTGCAATAACTACAGAGGCATCTCTCTTCTTAGTATTGTTGGTAAGGTTTTTGCCAAAGTCATCTTAATGCGACTACACAAGGTAGCTGAGCGCATATATCCAGAGGCACAGTGTGGATTCCGAGCTGGCAGATCAACAACAGACATGATCTTCTCTCTCTGCCAGCTTCAGGAAAAATCTAGAGAGCAGAAAAGACCATTATATATCGCCTTTATAGACCTCACAAAAGCATTCGACCTGGTTAGTAGGGATGGACTCTTTAAAATCCTCCTGAAAATAGGCTGCCCTTCTAAAATGCTGGAAATGATAAAGTCATTCCATGACGACATGAAGGGAACAGTCCAATATGCTGGAAGCACGTCACAGCCCTTTGATATACGAAGTGGCGTTAAACAAGGCTGTGTTCTGGCTCCGACCCTCTTCAGAATCTTCTTTGCCTTACTCTTGAAACATGCATTCAGAGATGCAACTGAAGAAATATGCCTTCACACTAGGTCAGATGGCCGTCTGTTTAATCTTTCAAGGCTGAAGGCAAAAAACAAAAATCAGAAGGGTCACTATAAGAGACTTGTTGTTCGCTGATGATGCTGCAGTCGTCACTCAAAGCCAACAGGAGCTTCAGAGCTTGATGAATCGCTTCACTAAAGCATGCAAGGACTTTGGCCTCACAATAAGTCTAAAGAAAACGAATGTGCTGAGTCAGGATGTGGGTGCTGCACCAGTTATCACTATCGATAACTATGAATTGGCAGTGGTGCACCACTTCACATACCTAGGGTCTACCATCAATGACAAACTCTCACTGGATACAGAAATCGACAGCCGCATTGGCAAAGCTGCAGCTACCTTTGCCCGCCTCACATCGCGTGTTTGGGGGAACTCTAAACTCACAATGAAGACCAAAGCTGCGGTATATAATGCCTGCGTCACCAGCACACTCCTATATGGCAGCGAGACCTGGACGACCTATGCTAAGCAAGAAAGAAGGCTCAATACCTTCCATTTGCGGTGTCTACGCCGCATCCTCGGCATCTCGTGGAAAGATAAAGTGACAAATGTCGAGGTGTTGTCACGTGCTGGCCTTCAAAGTATGTATACGCTGCTTAGACAGCGCAGACTTCGCTGGCTTGGCCATGTTCGTCGCATGGAAGATGGTCGCATCCCAAAAGATATCTTCTACGGACAATTAGCAGATGGCAAGAGAACAGTTGGGCGACCACAGCTGAGGTTCAAAGATGTGTGCAAGAGAAATATGAGGGCACTGGACATGGATCCAGCAACATGGGAGGATGAAGCTGCCGATCGCACAAAGTGGCGATGCTATTTACGGCACCACCTCAGATTGGGCGAAGAGAGGCTCACACAAGAAGCAGAGGTGAGGAGAAAACGTCGAAAGGAGCACCAGGAAAATAAGCAGTTGAGGGCTGTCACCTCAGGGGCGCATTCCCATAGTCAGTTATGACTGAAGGGGCTATTATTATTATAAGAAAGGGACAGTTTTAACGCTGAGAAAGTCGACGTAAATTCTGAGGTAACTCATCACAATATATTCCTTTCGTTTCCTTTGTTAGTGTCTTAAACGTGATAGCACATCCCAGTTTCTGAAACCCCTAATAGGATAATTTCCTCGGTGCGTCCGAAGGTTAAGTTCTGACCTGTCTAATTTTCTAGTTAATCATGTGACGCGGCCATGTGCCAGGGGGCCCCTTACATTTTAGTTACGCCACTGTTCTTCTTTATTTTACAGAGGTGAGCAAGTGAAAACTGTTTGTTATCTAGCTGCTGTGTTTTTCTCTTTTGTTACTTTATACTCAAACTGCTGCAGTTCTTCGGTCCAGTATGGTTTATAATCCCTCCCTGCCCCCGCCAGGAGCAGACTCAGTAGTTAGTTGCAGTATTGCCTTCGTAAAACTTGCAAATAATGTTTTTATCTTCATGATCTATTTTAAATCGTTGAGTTTTCAGTTACCATTATAATGTGATGGGGCCGTAAAGACACCCCAGCTTCCCCCTTCATGTTCAGGGCATATTTATCGCCCATATAATTTCAATGTGCGCACAGCACGCTGGGATGTGAAAAGTCTGACGAAATAGAAAATATAGTACTACTAGGCCATAATAAAGCCTAAGATTAGTTGTGGTGTGTTATATTTGATAGTCGTGTGTTATATTTGATAGTTGTGGGCCATATCTGTGTTTTCGTGCCTAATAGAGCGATAATCACATGTGTTATTTGCGTGGCGCAATTAATACGCGCAGCGGATTAAGTTAAGTGATTCGCCCTAGGGTCTATATAAGAAGGGCCTAGCCGGCAAACGAGCCTCTCTCGTTGCCAGTCGCCCCAAAGAAACCAGAAAACAAGAGTCGATCTACAGTATAGATGCCTTGAACACATTAGCAATGGAGCACATGCTGGGTGTTTGTTTGGTGTTTGGTTTGTTGGTTTATTTGTTTAATGTTTGCTTCAGTGTGCTCCTAATGTCACTGATAGGGTTGTAAAAATAAATACAGCCCCTGCCTTAAGAATCAGAGTTTTATTGTTGAATCGGGTCGGTTGTGAGTGTGCAAGAGAGTGATCAAATATCACAACATCATCATCATCTCGCCCACCCTATCACAATAATACTCGTATATAGTACTTGGTACGACTTCCCACTATGAACTTTTTAAATGGATGTACGGTACCGCGTACTATACACATAGCCTTGCTATTTCATCCACTCTAGTATTATGTACTTTCGTTTTGTTCGTCTGGCTCTACTTGCACAGTCAGTTATACTCACATTAATTAGTTCGTTTTTAAAAAAAAGTTAACAGAAAATAAAACCAGAGAAAGATATCACATCTTCAACAACATTTTAAAAAAAAAAGGATCCCGTTACACGCCCATTGAGGCATATTGGGAATATGGTGTTAGGCCCATATTTTCTTGACCGTCGGCAAACTAGGGGTGATGTGGTCGGCATCACGCCGGCCGCCTTATCCTTCCCAGTGTTGCTCTGGTACCCATTTGGAGCTGGGTCGACCCAGGAGCCGTTTGTGGCCTAAAAAAATCCCACCTCATCTGGGGATCGAACCATAGACCACTGCGCTAGGAAGCCAGTGCACTAACCACTGCTACCGCGGCTCCTCAAATTTGTCAATACTCCTTGTTTACTCAAGAGGAAGGTTAGACAGCGTGTGATCTTAATCAGAAACTAATAAACTAATGTTATGGTTTCTCAACACTAATTTTGAAACATCTCACGACTTATTTGTCAACAGATAACGAAAATATATAAGTAGTGGAACCTCATAAGGAAGAAAGAGAGAGAGAGAGAGAGAGAGATAGAGAGAGAGAGAGAGAGAGAACGAACGAACTTTATTTTCAAAGGGTTAAGAATTGGGCACGCAGGCCCGTCTGACATTCTGCCCTTCCTCTCTCTCTCTCTCTCATCATATATACTATATCCTTTCATCCTCACATTTACTATAATCATAATTAAGGCATTTATCATTATAAAAGTAATATTACATTTGCAATAATCATCATAATTAAAGTACGTTTTTAACATTAAAAAAGAATAATAATAATAATAATGAATGTAAAAATAAAATAAATAAAAATAAAAATAAACATTAATACAATGATAGATAGATAGATAGATAGATAGATAGATAGATAGATAGATAGATAGATAGATAGAGAGAGAGAGAGAGAGAGAGAGAGAGAGAGAGAACGAAATAAAAAGAAAGAAAGACAGACAGACAGACAGACTGAAGGAGAACATTGGACAACAGAAAAGTGCGAGAAATAATAGACACTACCCGATATCGATCCAGTTCATCTTAATGACGGCATCGCCACTCTGCGAGGGTGAACTGTGCTAAGACAGACGAGAGACTATGTGGCAAAGAAGGAAACTTAACAATCATGGCGTTTACAGCAGTAATTTGCTACCAAAACCAAATCTCGAGATAAACCAAGGAACAAAAAGGAAAATTATATGTTGTGTGTTGAAGTTCTTGTGGCTTAAAATTTCTATACTGTTCAAAAAAAGAAACGCAACATTATTGCAGTGGTAATGGACACCAAATTTCAAACTTGTACCAAAATTTTATTTTACGGAATTAATGTTTCAATTTTGGCATGAAGAAACTTTCAGACTTTAACAATGAAATGATGTTCATTAAATTTGGTTTGGACTTTTATTCTTTGCGACTGAGGCCTCCGTTTCAGTAAGGTGTATGGCCTCCTCTGGCCTCTATCAGAGAACGACATCTCATTGACATGGATCCGATTAGCCGTTGGATCTGTTGTTGTGGGATGGCTGCTTACTCTTCCCGCAGTGCAAGAGACAACTGTCGGAGATTGGCTGGAGCCACGTCTCGCTGGCGGAGTCGTCTGTCGAGTTCATACCATAAGTGTTCTATGGGGTTCATGTCTGATGACATGGCTGGCCACGGAATGGTCTGGACGTTGTTGTCAACAAGGAACTGGGTGGTGCGTTGTGCCACATGAGGTCGAGCGTTATCCTGCTGAAAAATCGACCCTCGTGCAGCCAGAAGTGGAAGGACGTGAGGACGAAGAATTTCAGCGAAGTATCGTTGGGCATTCAGGCGTCCTTCAATTTGCACCAGGTCACTTCTTCCCATGAAGTTGATAGGCCCCCCCCCCACATCAGTACACCTCCACCACCATGTGGAGGAGCCTCATCAACGCTGTTCTGGGCGCAGCACTCATGGACTCTGCGGTAAACTCTTCTCCGTCTATCGTGTCGCTGGAGCACAAAAAATGATTCATCACTAAACCAAACCCATCTCCAGTCATTCCCAACGGTCCATTGACGATGCTGGTTCGCCCACTGCAGTCGGTTCTGGCGATGCCAGTCCGTAAGAACAGGACCTCTGCAGGGTTTTCTAGCCCAAAGACCAGAGTCGTGCAGCCGGTTCCTGACCGTTTGATCTGAAATTCGACGAGCTGCTGACATTGACTGGACTGTGGAGGACGCAGATGCAAGTCGATTCCTGAGGTGACGCAGCCGTATGAAGCGGTCTTCGGCAGGAGTGGTGACTCTGGGTCTTCCAATGCGCGGCCGGTCTGCCACTGAGCCAGTTTCTTGAAATCGCTTCCAAAGGCGACTAATGGTGCTTCTATCCACATTAAATTGTCTGGCCACTACACTTTGTGACTGTCCAGTCTGTAAACGTCCAATGATGATGAGTCGTTGTTCTGTAGGGAGATGAGCCATACTTGCGCATTGAATTTTCAACTGAATTTATTCAAGGAGCGTCAATCTTTTATAGGCATTCAATAATATGGTCAGAGAGTTTTGTGTTCAGTAAGTTTCACGGGATTCTCATGAACCTGTTACGAGTTATTGTCAAAAATGATGTTTTGACCTTGACCTCTTTCATGACCTCACGAATCATGAGGTGAGTACAATTCAGGTAACCACGAGAAGTTAATGACCAGGTGGACACAGTCGATAGGTTGACTGATGTCCAATCAGCGAATATCTTTTATAAAATTAACACCAAAAAAGTTGCGTTTCTTTTTTTGAACAGTATATATGGTGGGGTAACCGGCCCCGCACTCCTTTGTCGCTTTTTACGACAGAATTGAAAATGATAAGGACTTGGTAAGAACTTGAGCTGATGGTAGACCACACAAAAACACACGGAGAAGAGAACTGGAGGCAGATATAAAATGATGAGAACACAGTAAGAACGAGCTGATGGTACGTGTCACAAGGACGTGGCATGTGATTGTTGAAGATTTATGCTCCTGTGGCAGCGATCGTTAACAAGTGGCTGCTGCACACAGCCTTTGCTTACCCAGGATTTCTTTGCCTCAGAAGGTAGCGATCAACTTTATGATTAATGAATGGTTACAACACTGTAGTGGGTTTGATGGTATTGTATGATGGTGATATTACTAAATGTAATGTATGAGGCCAGCTGTGAAGGCTCCTGAGATAAAATGTAGTTGTGAATTGTCAGAAGGCCTTTCTTGCTACCACTACGACCTCACACTCATTTTTTTTTCTTAATGAATGTAGCTATGTAAAATGTCTAGGGTAATGATATGTAATGTGGTGTGATAGTTATAGATACACCCACAGATATTTAAGCAGACTAATAATATTTAACAAATATTATAATACACTGAACTAACTCAAGAGTGTAAAATTTTTGATAGAATTATATTACATTTATTTGTTCTGGATCAAGTTTTATGTTGACCAGAACTTTTTTTTTTAAAAAAGGATTTAAAAATTATGAAAGAAATGCATGGAATGTTACATAATAAATGCAAGAGTGTACATATATAAGTACTAGACTAGTTAGTTTTATTAAAATGTTCTAGTAGTCATCTACTTGGGAGGATAGTTAATGCTTGTGCTGTTGGGGTGGCCTCATCACACCTGTCTATATTGACTACACAGTGTCCAGTAAATTTCAGGAATTTTATGGGGTATTAGCAACTAAAAGGCGTTGGTGAACTTCCAGCAGACCAGAGGCTCACTCAACTTGCATATGTAGCTCTGGTGCTGAAATCTGGTGGTCCCACCTCTCCGTGCTGGCGGGCAATAATAGTGGTCTCTGTCACAACGTACTGCACAAATACACTAGAGTAAAATCACCAACTGAATGGACACCGCCTTGTTGACAACTGAAACTCACAGCTCAGATTATGAATAAAGAACACAGAAATGCTAGCAAAACTCAGCTGAGCTGCTGGCTATAGTATGGCGTCCCTGAACTTATTTCACTTTCTTTCATTTGGAAATCACCACACTTTAAAATACTGTGTCTATCATCGAACAACTATTGAGGAATGGCCCCACTTGCGCGTCTGAGCGCCGATAAAATGATTGTCTGTGGCCAATCACTGCCTAGGTTTATTTCAAATTCAAATTTCCTACCCTAAAGTCATTTCAGTCATGCTTCAGTCAAGTATGGATGTTTATCTGTTAGTCTGTCCGTCTCTACTTGTTTTTTTTTTCAAAAACGTACTTGATTTTTGAACCAACCTTTCTCTCCCCTCCAAAATTTTGTCGTTAAAAGTTATATTTAGACACAGCTCCCACCAATGTCCCTTCGCTTCCCTACTAAGTAGATTTGAACACCTGCGTCTCATGGTCGTGTTTTTTTGTGCAAATAGCGACACTTTTTATTCCATACAGTCTGTCGCTGATGTGAACAACACTGTCTTTTGTCATTATCTTCAATATTATCTATCCGTCTGTAAAATTAAGAACATATTAGTTCACTGCTCAGAATAGGCCATCCGGCCAGCTAATTTTTATATTCCTAACATTAATATTACGAAAAAGTTACTTTTTAATTTTTGTAATATTCCAAACATCTGCGTTCTGCCGCTGAATTCAAATCAAAGGCTTGGTATCGCAAAAGCGACCAATAAATGACTGTGGCGTAACATATCCAAGGTCCCTTCTGTCGAGTTCCTTACTTTATGTCAACTTGGGAAACGTGACTTTTCTCCGTTTCCCCCCCAATTGCGTCTCCTTAGCCTTTCTAGTCTCACGCAATCTTTCCAGTCATATTTTTTTCCTTTTTATCCGCCGTTCCCCTCCTGTCTAGCAAGTCAATTTTTATGGAGGGTGATGACCCGCGGTCTGGGCGATCATGTACTATCAGCAGCCTACGCATTATGTTTTTATCCTTACATGTTATCTTTGGAGGTATTTTACCGTTGTATCTCTGTCAATTTCACTACACATCTCCCCACTTGAAAACATGCCTATGGCAAGTTCCAAAACCAGCGATACACATAGGTAAAATTACTCCTCACGTCTGCCACTACTCTAATTTTGATCACAGGGGTGCCGACTGAGGAAATCTGCACCGACATTCAATTTACGGCTTGCATAAGCGACTGGTTTCAGTTCCCCATCAGGTGAAGATGATCTTTGCAACAAAGCCCCTCCTAGTCCTACATTACTTGCATCGGTTCTTAAGACAAAGTCCTGTGTCAAATCAGGCAGTTTGATAATAGGCTTGCTAGTGAGTTTTTCCTTTAACTCTTGGAACGCTAGTTCACATTGTGCAGTCCAAATAATTTTATCTGGAAGTCCCTTACGAGTCAGATCAGTCAGAGGAGCACAAATAGCGTTAAAATTCTTGATGTATTTCTGATAAAATCCGCATAACGACACAAATGATCGCACGTCCTTTTTTGTTTGCGGCCTAGGTGCTCTCTGCAGTTTTTCCAAGTTCTTAGGCTCAGGGGTCATATTACCCTGATATACAGTGTGTCCCAAGAATTCCAACTCTTTGCATCCAATACAACATTTTGTTGGCCTAGCAGTTAAGTTCGCCTCCCGAAGTCTATCAAACAACATCTCCAGAGCTTCAATGTGTTCTTCAAATGTCTCTGTGGCGACGAGAATATCATCCATGAAATTCGTGATACATGGGTTATTCAGGGGATCCAACAATTTGCGCATCATCCTTGAAAACACACTCGGAGCATTTTTCAGTCCGAATGGTAGCATATTGAATTCATAATGTCCATCCGAAGTGCTAAAAGCCAAATAAGGTCTCACTTCAGGCTTCACTGGGATCTGGTAATAGCCTTTACTAAGATCCACCTTTGAAAAGTATTTTGCCTTGTTCAGTCTGGCAAATAACTGTTTTGTGTCTGGTAATGGATCCACTTGTCCTTCTGTGACAGCATTCAGTTTCCTGTAATCTATGCACAGTCTGTGTTCCCCAGACGGTTTTCTCAACAAAACGACACTAGAACTAAAAGATGATTCACTGTGCGAAATAATCCCCTCCTTCAACAAATACTCTATTTCTTCCTTCAATGCCTTCTCCTTCGCGAACGGAATAGAATAGGCTCTCATACAGATTGGGTTTGAGTCTACCAGTTTCATGTCATACTGTAGCAAATTTGTATGGCCTGGTTTATCTGTTAATACATCTGTATGTTCCTCCAGAACCTGTTGAACTCTCTCCCTCTGGTTTTTAGTCAGGTGCTTACTGACTTTTACCTGTGCTGCGGTTTCACAAGGATGTAATGGGTATTCATGTGAGGTGAGTGGTTCTTTTTGCATCTGGGTTGCAATAGCCAAGGTCAATAAGGGGGTGCTTTCCTGGAGTGGTCTGTCCAGATACTTCTTTAACAGGTTTACATGATAAACTTTCTCCTTCCCCTTTTTGTCAATTTTATAGTTTGTTCTAGACACCTTCTCTAGAACCGTATATGGACCTTGCCAACCAATTTGTAATTTATTCTGGCTTCCGGGTAGTAGAAGCAGCACCTTCTCTCCGACTGCCAGTTCCCTGTCCTTTGCCTTCCTATTAAAATATGCTGCATGTTTCTTCCTGGCTTGCTTCAAATTATCATTTGCCAGTTTCCATCCAGCTTTCAAACGAGTGGTCAGTTCGTTCACGTATTGATACGATGAGGTAACAGTCTCTTCCGCCTTCTCATCTGTCCAGGTCCTTAATAAAGCTTCTAAAGGACCTTTTATTGGCCTCCCAAATAGCAGAGTTGCGGGAGCCATCCCGGTTGAACTATGTGGTACCTCCCGGTACGCAAACAATGCGGCGGGCAGGAATTGATCCCACAGATCCGGTTTTTCGTGTGCCAGCTTTCTCAGGATAGAAATGAGAGTCCCGTTGAACCTCTCTACCTGGCCGTTCCCTTGTGGATGGTACGGACTACAATGAAAGTGTCTGGCTTGAAATAGCTTAAAAACTTCTTCCGTTAGTTTCCCCTTGAACTGAGAACCATTATCCGTCAAGATTTGATGCGGGAATCCTAATCGGGTAAATATTGTAAGTAGTGCCTCTGCTACATGTTTTGAATCAATTGATGGCAGGGCTACCGCCTCTCCCCACATAGAACAAGTGTCCACCAGAGTAAGGATGTAACTGTTCCTCCTTTTGGTCCGAGTGAGAGGTCCTACAATATCCACTGCAACCCTCTCAAAAGGTGTTCCCACTATGGGCATTTCCCCTAGAGTTGCAGGAGCAGTCCAGTGCTTTGGAGCTACCCTTTGACATTCTGGGCAGGATTTGACATATCTTTTTATATCCTCCGTTATCCCTGGCCAGAAGTAATGACAAGCTATACGCTGTCCTGTGGCGCTGATCCCCATGTGACCACTGAAGGGAATCGCATGCCCGAGTTCCATCACTTTATCTCTATATGAAGTGGGAAGAACCAGCTGGTTGTGACCATTTGTTCCAGTTCCGGCCTTCCTGTATAAGAGTTTGTTCTTCATGAAATATTCCCCCTTGCTCGGAGGTGTGTGGCATTTGGGCAATTTTTTAAAACAGGGCTTGAGTGTCCTATCCTCAGCCTGCGCCTTCCTCATCTCCTCTGGATGAGCATTTATAGGTTCACCTTCTTCCTCCTTCTTCTGTGACCTGGTCTGCACTGTCGCCATGATCACAGGTTTCTCTGGATTCCCCAAGAAGACGTATCTACACCCCAATATCAGAGGGTAGATTGGTTCATCTATCACTGCTGCTCTGATTTCTCCCTCCACATAGCGAGTTTTCACCGTTATCCTTGCGATGGGAAGTGTCATGAGTGGTATGTCCTTAGTCGCCCCTTGTATTTCCACTGTTTCTGTGGTATACTGACTTGGGTCCACTAGGCTAGACTTCACAACTGAATCATAATCCAAACCTGTATCATAAAGGCACCTTATGGTGACCCCATTACAAATAACATCCTCACAAACTGGGGGGTGATAAGGTTCCTGTTGTCCATTAGGATTAACCTTTAATCTTCGCGTCCCCGACTTCATTGCAGCAATGTTTGAAGGTTTCTTTCTACAAAATTCGGTGTTATGGTTATCCTTCTTGCACCATTTACACCATCTTTTTCCTTGGTTCAACGGTTTTCTTTCATTGAACTTTTGGTCATTGAACTGTGAGTTTCTGTCGCGATAGTCATTTCTTGGCCGCTCAAAGTTTGTCCTACCTTTATTTCCCTGCTCTCTATTATCAAATTTATTAAATTGCTGTGGAGCTTTAAAATTGTCTATGTGCTTCTTTTTAGCACCACTTACCTCTGCCTGAGCTGCCTGATACCTCTCAGCAACATTTAAAATTTCCCCCAACTTCTCTGCACCTTGTTCCATGAGAAATTTTCTCATGTCTGGAGCCATGGACTCTCTCAATTGCTCAATCATGATCATTTCTTTAAGATCTTGGGTCTTCCCCAGAGCCGTCCATTTCTCCAAATAGGTTTCTAGTCTAGCAGAGAATTGGTGGTATGTCTCCCCAGACAACAGTTTGGCATTTCTAAATTTCTTACGATAAAATTCACCATTCTTCTCGTACCTTAATAACAAAGCCTGCTTTAACATGTCATAATTGTCTTGGTCTTCCCTGTTCATTTTGGCAAATACTTCATAAGAAGTACCTCTCAATCCCTGTGATAGCTTTAAACTCCACCTCCCTCTCTCTAACCCATATGTAGTAGCTAATAACTCAAAACGTCCTAGGTACCCCTCTATGTCATCGTCTTTTTCAACAAAATGGTCTAAATGAAACCCCATAGCTGAGTTTGAGGCTCCCAGACTGGGCGTAGCATCTGAGGCAAAAGGGCTGGCACCATTTTCAGGAGCCTGGCCTTGTAATTCCAGCTCCCTTAGTCGTAATTCGTGCTCCCTTTGCAACCTTCTATCTTCTGCCTCCCTTTCGGCAGTCAACCTTTTTTCTTCTGCCTCCCTTTCGGCAGTCAACCTTTTTTTCTTCTGCCTCCCTTTGCTGTCGTTTTTCTTCTGCCTCAATCTGCAGCCTCTTAATTTCTCTATCAGCCTCAATTTGTAACCTCTTCTCTTCAGCTACCTTTCTATCTTCCCTTTCAATATATTTATCACATTCAGCCGTTACATATTGAATTAAAATCTGACCATCCATTCCCATCTCCTTTGCGGTCAGCACAGCAGCTGATCGGAATTTTGCTAGCTCCGCCATACTTTTCAGACAATATAATAATATACAAGCTAAATCTCTAACCAGTAAATACACTAAGTACTTCTTATGACTATAGTCTAACTAATTCTAACTAACCAGTTAACTAATTAATTATCACTGGCTGTGAAGATTCACCAACTTTTATCTGCAGGGACACTTTTAATTTTAAAGGGAATTTCACAATTTTTTTTTTTCCCTAATTTTATTTCTCCAACCAGGAGATCCTAATATTACTGTTGGGCTAATTATCCCTGGACAAGACCCCAATGTATGTAGTGGGTTTGATGGTATTGTATGATGGTGATATTACTAAATGTAATGTATGAGGCCAGCTGTGAAGGCTCCTGAGATAAAATGTAGTTGTGAATTGTCAGAAGGCCTTTCTTGCTACCACTACGACCTCACACTCATTTTTTTTCTTAATGAATGTAGCTATGTAAAATGTCTAGGGTAATGATATGTAATGTGGTGTGATAGTTATAGATACACCCACAGATATTTAAGCAGACTAATAATATTTAACAAATATTATAATACACTGAACTAACTCAAGAGTGTAAAATTTTTGATAGAATTATATTACATTTATTTGTTCTGGATCAAGTTTTATGTTGACCAGAACTTTTTTTTTTTTAAAAAAAAGGATTTAAAAATTATGAAAGAAATGCATGGAATGTTACATAATAAATGCAAGAGTGTACATATATAAGTACTAGACTAGTTAGTTTTATTAAAATGTTCTAGTAGTCATCTACTTGGGAGGATAGTTAATGCTTGTGCTGTTGGGGTGGCCTCATCACACCTGTCTATATTGACTACACAGTGTCCAGTAAATTTCAGGAATTTTATGGGGTATTAGCAACTAAAAGGCGTTGGTGAACTTCCAGCAGACCAGAGGCTCACTCAACTTGCATATGTAGCTCTGGTGCTGAAATCTGGTGGTCCCACCTCTCCGTGCTGGCGGGCAATAATAGTGGTCTCTGTCACAACGTACTGCACAGATACACTCGAGTAAAATCACCAACTGAATGGACACCGCCTTGTTGACAACTGAAACTCACAGCTCAGATTATGAATAAAGAACACAGAAATGCTAGCAAAACTCAGCTGAGCTGCTGGCTATAGTATGGCGTCCCTGAACTTATTTCACTTTCTTTCATTTGGAAATCACCTCACTTTAAAATACTGTGTCTATCATCGAACAACTATTGAGGAATGGCCCCACTTGCGCGTCTGAGCGCCGATAAAATGATTGTCTGTGGCCAATCACTGCCTGGGTTTATTTCAAATTCAAATTTCCTACCCTAAAGTCATTTCAGTCATGCTTCAGTCAAGTATGGATGTTTATCTGTTAGTCTGTCCGTCTCTACTTGTTTTTTTTCAAAAACGTACTTGATTTTTGAACCAACCTTTCTCTCCCCTCCAAAATTTTGTCGTTAAAAGTTATATTTAGACACAGCTCCCACCAATGTCCCTTCGCTTCCCTACTAAGTAGATTTGAACACCTGCGTCTCATGGTCGTGTTTTTTTGTGCAAATAGCGACACTTTTTATTCCATACAGTCTGTCGCTGATGTGAACAACACTGTCTTTTGTCATTATCTTCAATATTATCTATCCGTCTGTAAAATTAAGAACATATTAGTTCACTGCTCAGAATGGGCCATCCGGCCAGCTAATTTTTATATTCCTAACATTAATATTACGAAAAAGTTACTTTTTAATTTTTGTAATATTCCAAACATCTGCGTTCTGCCGCTGAATTCAAATCAAAGGCTTGGTATCGCAAAAGCGACCAATAAATGACTGTGGCGTAACATATCCAAGGTCCCTTCTGTCGAGTTCCTTACTTTATGTCAACTTGGGAAACGTGACTTTTCTCCGTTTCCCCCCCAATTGCGTCTCCTTAGCCTTTCTAGTCTCACGCAATCTTTCCAGTCATATTTTTTCCTTTTTATCCGCCGTTCCCCTCCTGTCTAGCAAGTCAATTTTTATGGAGGGTGATGACCCGCGGTCTGGGCGATCATGTACTATCAGCAGCCTACGCATTATGTTTTTATCCTTACATGTTATCTTTGGAGGTATTTTACCGTTGTATCTCTGTCAATTTCACTACAAACACACACACAGCGAGCGACGACATAACGCTAAGCAGATCTTCTATAGAAATAGGGAACGCCACAGTCAACTGGAATACTGTTTATTTACAATGTGGACCACTGCTGTTACCCGGACCTCCAACAATCTTGGTCCGTCACACTTTCCTCTTTAACACTCGCTCACCATTGAGAATTATATTCAATATTGTAATGTCTTTTGTCTCTATTATTCAGATCTTACTAGTATCTACATCCTTTCCTCCGTCTAAGCAAATCCTTGTCTGTTTGATACTATCCATTTAGATTCAGGTTATTGAAGTGATACCGGACTGCTCCGGGGCTGTTCCTTTCCCTGGTTCTAGATGGCCACTATCTTAGACGAGTAACAGGACTACGGTATGGACGTAACTAATTCATTCTACGTACCCTTTTTCTGAGTGGAGCCTAACTCGCTCCTTCGTTCTGCAGTCTTACACAACACATTGTCTACTTGACTATCGCCTTCAACATGACCACCCTCGTATATCTGGGGTATGTGCGACCTGCACTGCTTCACTCACGCTTCTGGCTCTTGCTGAAAAGCGTGCCTAACTGGATTTCTGTTAACCTCTTTTCGGATTCTCTGTCTCATGCACATTCTTTTTTGCGCATCCCCTTTTTCTACTCTTTCTAGACTTTCCTATGTTTGATTCTCACTATTCGTTCCCTTTATCTGCCACACTCAGTAGGGAGCTAAAGGGTATTGATTGATTGATTGAAGAAAAATCTACACATATAAAATGATATATGGGAGAAAAGTAGAAGTTAAGACCCTAAAAAGACAATTAAAAAAAAGAACAGACCAGAAACATTGTTAGAACAGGTATAGACATTACAGGTGTGGGGAGATAGAAGATGAATGCGTTGAAATAGTATAGCAGTTCCTAGAAACGGTGAACTCGTGGTATGGATGGCACAAGATAGAGTCGGGTAGCCAACCTCACAGTTCAGATATACAGAAGAGGAGAACTTGCAGGTACTTCACCCTCTCGCTGAGCCTATCCGATGCTTCTAGGGAACGTGAATGTAGCTCGAATTTAATTCCTACCACTGTAAAAATAGTTTAAAATACTGAACATTTAAAATACATTTTCTGCGTCACCAGCACACTTCTATATGGTAGCGAGACACGGACAACCTATGCTAAGCAAGAAAGAAGGCTCGTTACCTTCCATCTACGGTGTCTACGCCACATCCTCGGCATTTCTTGGAAAGATAAAGTGACAAATGCCGAGGTGTTGTTACGTGCTGGCCTTCAAAGCATGCATACACTGCTTAGACAGCGCAGACTACGCTGGCTTGGCCATGTCCGCCGCATGGAAGATGGTTGCATCCAGAAATATATCTTCTGACAGATGGTAAAAGAACAGTTGGGAGACCGCAGCTGAGATTCAAAGATGTGTGCAAGAGAGACACGAGGGCACTGGACATTAATCCAGCAACATGGGGGGAGGGGGGTGAAGCTGCCGATCGCACCAAGTGGCGATGCTATCTGCTGCGCCACTTCAGTGTGGGCGAAAAGAAGCTCACACAACAAGCAGATGAGAGGAAAAAACGTCGAAAGGAACAGCAGGAAAAAAAGCAGCTGACGGCTGTCACCTCAGGATCGCATTCTCATAGTCAGTTATGGCTGAAGGGGCTATTATATTATTATATACTAGCAACAACCCACCAAAATTGGCAGGTTTTTAATTATAGTGTGTTGTTTCTGTTACACGTATTACATTGCTGCTTCTTCTATAGTCTCGCTTGCTCGCTGTGAATGACGCGATCGTCTCTTCCTTTTAGCCATCTTATCATTTTATCCATAATAATAAGTCTGCAATACTTTAAATTAAATTTTGGCTTGAAGAAACAATCAGAAACTTACATTTTAAGATTATTTTTAAGAAAAATGATGAATTAAATCCGTTTCCCGAATGACACTGGACAGAAGAGTATCTTTATTGTCTGTTGATTTAATGCACACCGTCACACTTTTTCTACACTTGCCTTAGTTACACTCACTCACTCACTGTCGCTATAGATTACCAAGTAGCTACAGTAAATTTTAAATAGCTGATAGACATAAAGATGGAGTGGACGTTAGTAATTTAGTATTCTGGACAACAAACTATAATTCACCAATGCAACTCCAACGTTTACAGTAAATGGTAAAATAGATGGCAAAATTTTAATACAGTAAAATTTAACATTTATCAAAATAGAATGAAAGAAAAAAAACATTGTTAATCGTTACTAAGAAACATATTTAAAGTACTGGTTCACTTTAAAGAACAACAAATTGTTACTGTCTCTGTCCGTTTTTGGGGGTAAAAAGTTTCAGAAAATAAAGTTTTAATCATTGGCTAGCAAGTAGAGTTCGTTTTTCAGTGGCGTTTAATATCATTTAGCTCTAGTCTCCTTCGATATTGTCTGTTCAGTATGATGAGAGCTGGTAGATTAGAGAAGAGTAGAGTCATGTATTGTAGCGTGGGGAAGGGGTGCTTTCGACTTCCTATGGCTACTAAGAACTGGGCTGATGGGCTAGCACTCTTCTAGACATCTGCACGATAGCGTCTTCAACCACCTGCTAGTTCACGCTTCGCCAGGACTGAAAAGAATAACGCCGTAGTTACTTCTCTCGTAATTACGGAGAAGTTAAGTATACTACTCGTCAAAAGTTAAGGGCCACTTAGAAAAACCTTGGTTGAAACCATAAAACAAATCTGATATAAACGTAATTGGTATTAGTCAACAAGGCATTTATTGAATACCAAATTGACATGTCACGTAAAGAAATGGAAACACACATTCAAACGCAATGAAGCTGTGAAGTGTGTCACCCACCTTTTCAAAAGTCACACAATAGATATTGGACAAATAGACATTTCAAAATCGGGTATGACCACCGTTTGCAGCAAGGCATTCAAGACAGTGTAGACGCATCGAGTCCACAAGGGTCCGAAGAGTATCCTGAGGAACAGCTTGCCATTCCTGAAGTAGAAATGCAGTCAGCTGTGTGTCGTGGTTGAGTTAGAGTGTAGAGTATTTGTCGAGTTGGACAATAGTAGTGAATTCGACAAGGGATAGTGGACTGACAGAGTTATAGATTACACATAGATAAAGTGTAATAGGAGGTGGACTTGAGACAAACCTGGAGGAGATTGATTAAGTTATCACTCTCTCCAAGCCCTCAACACACTTTTACTGTCTAAGCACCTCCTGCTCTCACTCTTTTCTCTTATCAAAATAATGATTATAGTAAAGAGCTAAAACAAGTTAATAATGGATGGAAGGGTCGTGAACAGCGCATTAATAAATGTGTAAAATTTATTAAAGAAGAAAAAGCATGAAAATAATGCATATCATCTCAAACAACATAAAATCACATCAATAATCATCAATAGTCCGAAATATGCAAATACACCAACGAACGAACACACACACCACCAATCATAAAACCTGTAGAACACAGAGAAATGAATAAAATGAGTGTCAGCCCGTCCGCTTTCGTGGGACCAAATGCTAGCTCCAGAAAAGTGTCTTACATGTAGATATCCTTTAAGGGGATGAAATAACCCTACAAAACTTTCCTTGTCGGTGCTATCATTGGTGACCTCTAATTGCGCGAGGTGGGCTGGAAGACTCTATTTACCTCCGGTTTACCAAATGAATAAACTGCGTGTCAGTCTGTCCGCTTTCGTGGGACCAAATGTGCCAGCTCCAGAAAGTCTCTTTACGTAAATATATACTCCATGTGTGATGGAATTAACCTGTAAAACTTTCCTTGTTGGTGCCAACTTTGGTGACCCCTAATTGCGCGAGGGGGGCTGGGAGCTCTGTCTATTTCTCTTGCTGGCCGCTCCTAAGTGCGAGGTTTTCATAATCCAGAACTACACCAAACGAAGTTATTTGGGGACGAAGAGCCCCAGGCGCTCTTATCCGGCGCTATAGCTTGCTTGGCATTAAATCCGGTTTTGACTGGTTTGGCTGTGGTTTGGCTGAGTGCCCCGTTTAGGCACACAAAGGCGGGTGATATCAGATTCTGCTATAGACGTGCTGGGCGGTTTTGATATTCTGGAAGCCGCAATGCTCTGACTGGTAATCCAATAGGCGAGTAGGGAACTACTACTGCATTAGATGATTTCAGATTTAGCGTTGGCTCGTTGCACTGCGAGAGCTTAACTTGGCGTTGACAAAGGGTTTTGGTTCAGGTATTTGAGGGTTGACAACTCGTGAATGCTAGGTGTTACTCAGAAACCCTCTAGAACGAAGAGAATGGGACGTTCTTCGCCTGACTGGAATCTTGCTCTAGCGATTCGGTATCCCTGAAACTGAGACCCAAAAGGAGACACCCTTTACATCAAGCAACAATAAAATCACACTAATGTTATATAAAATAGTTATGCTCCACTATGGGATTTAAATTTATTGTAATTATTGCTATGATAGTTTTAGAGCTGTCTCTAACCATATACGTCTCCTGTTCCTTCCACGCTATCAATTATCAACATGCGCCTGCATAGGCTAATATCTTTTGTACACCCAAGAATCTGTCAGTAAATGTTCTGACAGCAAAAACTACTCCTCTTCTTCCAACTAAACATACAGGAAACCTAACTGTTGCCGTCATTTTTGACGGTGGAAAAAAACCCAACCAAATGTAATTTTGGTTTAATGTGATCAAAGAGAGATAAATGTATATTGTCTTTCTGTGACAGGTTTGACTGGTGATTATCTTCTCCTGTCTTAGTTGTCCTGTCTCAGGCAATGTCTTATAGTTGACATGTCGTAAGGCTATTTATAGGATCATTTACGGAGTATCTATATCACCCGCTTGAGCGGAAACGCCTGGTCTAGGTTTGCCTCGATCTGGTCCGTGCTCTTTGGGCATGCGCGGGGTCTTGGCGGCAAAAGCCGGGAGACTGATTCAGAGAGAGTGTACCTAAGGCTTAGAACGGATGTGCCGATCCGTAGATTCCTCTCTGCCAAGTTTTCGATAGGGATTGGAAATTCTGGGAATGACTGTTTGTCATTCTTCCGTCCCTGAGTGTTTCTTTATGCCAGTATTGGCTGTGTTGTGTTACCTTAGAGTGTGAGGATTCTTTAAGAAGGTAACTGAAAAACATTACTCGATCTTTTCGTCGCGTTTAGATCTTACAAGTACATTTATCGCTGATGGCGACATAGTGAGCGAAGCTCACAAGGAGGTATTATACTGTACCCCAGTATTGCTTCATATTTGAAGGACGAGGTCTAGTTGACCCATTACATACATAAGCCTAGGAATCATCTTTATGGATCCGCAATGCAGGCGGAATATGGTTTGGCAGAAATTATATATAATCTCAGAAGCTTGTGTGAACTGAGAGTGACCTGATTATCGAGGCTCGCGACCTGCGGCCTGATTTCGTTGTCATCAAATTGGTTCGTATTCACGACCAATTCTCTTCACCAGAATGAAGTATTTGCATGTGAGGCCAGTCTGAAGTCTTCTGCTAATTGTGGGACAATGGCATTGACTTTATTTGAATAACTGATATTGCCCGTACTAAGCAAGATATTTGCTAGGGCTTACCTGACGGGGCTCAGTCAGGGATTAGAGCTATTGCATAAACAGTAAACATTGTACAAGACATTGTTATATGTCTGGGATCTGTGATGCCTGAAGCTGACCTTTGTAACTACACACATTATGTACTCGATCTATACTATTGACTGTTTCGTCCATCATCATCATCGTATTATCGTACGTCATGAATAAATATTGTAAACGTAAGCAGCATTCCCTACTTCACTGACTTCTACTTGTGGTTGTGTGAGTTAATGTGAAGACGTCCAAGAGCCTATACGGCCTTCGTGTTATCAGCACTGTTATCTACACACTTACACGATCAACCACATTGCTATACAAGTATTACACGTCTGAATCTACAGGAATACTGACATTATGTATGTGTCTAGTATACCCTGGCGCCACCTCACGCTAGTGACCTAGATTCTCGCCACAACTTGGTACTGCCCAGGACAACACGACACGCTTGAAGTACTAACATTCATAACACAACAAACAGTACGTTACATCTGGGCATTTACACTGAACAACCATTTACATCTCTAGTAAACAGACTTCAACATCCGTGCAAACCATCTTACACATCTGGTGGACCAGATTCGGGGGTTTTTGTCAACGACACGGATTTTCCTGCCCACATCTGGATTTATACATCCGGAAGACAAGATTGACGTTTTGTTGTCAGCTACACAGGACAGTAGGAAATAGGTCAACGTCTGCTGATCGACGTATACATTTATGGATGGTACAGAATTGCTACATGGACCACAGCTGCTGCAGAATTGCTACATGGACCACAGCTGCTACAATAGTGCTACATAGACCACAGTTGCTTACGAAGTCGGTTAACACTGTGACAATCGTCGAAGGACATATGTGTCAAAGTTCACGTCACAAGTTTACGTGCAAGCTCGAATTGTAAACATAGAACAGTTCAAGCTGTTGTTTACTACAACATTCTTCACTTTGGGAGACTACTACACCCGTTGTCAAGTTGCGGTGACCTTCAACGGTGGAACGTCTATTGGTGTTTACGTGTACTGTAATGAACTGCATCTTTGCTGTTGTAGAGGAAAACGCTTAAAGATAAGTGGCCTGATTTTACGTGTTAAACTTAGCCTTTATTTTGTGTGCAAATAAGCCTTCCTCGTTACACATTTATTATATGCATGCTATTGTTTACTTGTTCTTTGTTTACTTGTTGAGTTAATGTGTATTTTTTTTTCTGCGGGTTCAGGTTGGAGGGTCTTACAGTAAATATCCCACTTAACCGAGGGTGCTGTAAGCGTTCTGTAAGGATTGTGCATATTTCTCACAGTAGAAATTGCAAGCGACTTCCGTTGCTATTTATTTTTTTTTTCCTTAGCTGTGACGAAATGTGTTAGTGTTGTTTTCGTTATTTTTTCTCCGTACTTTAGTTTTTTGATTCGTTTTGTTGGTATTTGTCTGCCTTCTCTTTTCTATTGTTAATTTCTTTACACCCTTTTGTTTATACACTGTGTTGTCATTGTATTATTGTGAATTTTTCGCAGTTATCATTGTGATTTTTCACAACATTTGATTTAGTTAAGCTGTATTTTCTTTTGACCTCTGCGAATGTTTTCGTTTGTGCAGATGCTTGTCTTTGTTTAGTTATCGTGATATTGTTGATATATACAGTCTTCATGTATACTTGATCATGTACTGTTTATTATATGATGCAAATTATATACTGATCTTATTAATGGTGACTTAATAAATAAGGTAATTGTACTTAGTCTTTATAAAAGACTCATCTCCCACCTGAGATTGGGATAACTTGTGTTGCTATTTCAGATATATTGACAGCACATTTGTAGACAGAATGTCTACATTAGATTTCTTCATCCAGCAAGGGTTGGCCCTTGGAAAAACTGAGGAGAAATTGGAGGACTTTGCGCTTGCTCAATATGCCAAAGCACAAAAAGCTTAAGAGAAAAAGATTCAAGCCCAGCTAGACAGAGAAGCTGAAGAAAGGAAGATTCAGCAAGACAGAGAATTTGAAGAGAAAAAGATTCAACCGCAGCTAGACAGAGAATTTGAAGAGAAAAAGTATCAAAGAGAACTTGAAGAGAAAAAGTATCAAAGAGAACTTGAAGAGAGAAAGCATCAAAGAGAACATGAAGAAAAACTCTTGGCTTTGGAGATAGAGAAGTTGAAAGTGACTAATATAGGGAGTTCTCAAGAGACTTCTTCGAGCACAAAAGGTCATGATTATAAGTTCAAACTTCCTCATTTTAACCCTACGAAAGATGACATAACGTTCTATCTAGATAGACTAGAACTTAATTGTGTAACATATAAAGTAGATAAGGCACAATATGTTAGACAACTGTTGAATTCACTTACAGGTGAACCATTAAATATTATAATGGCAATAGAAGAACATGATAGAACTAATTATGAAGTTGTCAGAGCAGCCTTATTGAAAAGATATCAGCTTAAAGAAGATGATTACCGTCTTCGTTTTAAGACTATGTTACCAGAATCTGGTGTAGAGTTCTCGGGCTTTATAGGAAAGATACGCCTTACTTTCACTAGATGGATAGAGTTATCTAAGACTGAACATACTTATGAAGCACTTATGGACTTGTTGCTTAGAGACAAAGTAATGTCATCTGTTAATGAGTCTTTTCTTGCCTTTATACACGGACGTAAACCTAAGGACATAAAAGAAATGGAACAATATTGTTCCCAATATGTCACTGCTCATCCACAACAAACGATTAGCAATAGTAAGATTAAAGAAGGTTTACCCGTGGCTTCTGCGACTCCATACAATTCTAATTTCGGAGGTAAAGTTAAAGGTACTCAGCGCAACTTCGATAAGAAAAGTAAGCGTAACTTTGGACAGGATCAAGGTGATTCATCCCAAAGAGGCTCGTCTTCTAGGAATTATAGGCAATCTGATAGCCCTCATAATTATGGTTCCAACAAATTTGGTAACTTTAAAAGGGGTAGCCACAATAAAAACTATCCTCGCCATAATTCTTTAGGAAGACAGCAATATCAGTCTGATAGATATTTTCATCAAGGTGTAAATCACAATCCCAATTGTGAAAATTGCGGTTCAAACCAAAATAATAATAGCAATAGGGGTAATTACCATAATTCCAAAGGAAATAGTAATCGAGGTAGATGGCAGCATAATAATAACAGATCATGTCATCATACTAACTGTGCTGAACAAGAGTCACAAGGAGTTAGTAGTGAACAAAACAATAGTAAACCTAGCGCTAGTGCTAGTTCTTGTTCTGCCTTTGATTATGGGAGAGCATCTCAATGCCCTCAGTACATCACTTTATTTGAACGTACTACTATATCCACCTTGAGTTGCGGTCATCCTCTGCCCGCTCTTCCTGTCGCAGTGGCGCATGACGGGAGAGGATCTCTTATTCTACATAGGGGTCTAATGAATGGTGATCCAGTCTCAGTCCTCTTTGATTCTGGATGTACCACTATTGGGGTTAGACAATCTCTGGTAGATTCTTCATGTGCCACTGGAAGAGTGATCAAATGTGTAACATTTGGTGGCACGGTGGAAAAATACTCTACCGCTATCATCCGTATAGCTACTCCCTTCTTTACGGGAGAGGTCCAAGCATGTCTGCTTCCGAATCCTATTGCGGATCTTATCGTCGGGCGTACACACGGCATTAAAGAGTGTACCCCGCAGCAGATTATTGCTTGGGAAGAGCATAACTTAGAAGCTGCTAATGCAGTTATCACGAGAGCTCAGGCTCAGAATATGCCTCAGACTACATCGACCGAAGGTGTTGAGGTACGTGATCAAGAGGATCATGATGTGATTTCATGTGACTCTTTTATCAAAAGTCAACAGGAAGACATTTCGTTAAAAAAATTCTTCAATCTGGCAAAAACAGGTGACCCAAATAAGAACACAGATCACAAATTTTGGATCACTATCAAGAATGGCGTACTAGTGCGTATGGTACAGCACTCAGACATGTCTATACATTCACAAATTCTTGTTCCGAAATACATGAGAGTTAGAATGCTGCAACATACTCACGACTCCCAATGCGCTGGTCATATGGGATTTTCACGTACGAAGTCGAGAGTTCTTGCGGCTTTCTTTTGGCCATTCGTCAACAGAGACATACGTCTTTATTGTCGCTCATGTAGAGTATGTCAAGAAGTAAAATCGAAAGGTCCTCGCCATGCAGCACCTATCCAGGCTGCGGACATTCCTATCCGTCCATTTCAGAAAATGGCGATATATATCAATGGTCCTTTCAAAATAAAATCAGCCAGAGGACATCAATTTATTCTTACATGTGTTGACATGTGTACTCGATGTCCAGAGGCCATACCTCTGAAGAGCATTTCGACTACCGATATTGCAGACGCTCTTTGGCTGATATTTTCGCGGTTGGGATTCCCTAGGGAAATCTTGTCAGACCATGGCACCCAACTGATATCTGAGACAATGTCGCAGGTGATGTCTACTCTTAATATCAAGAGATCACTGAGTAGTATTTATCATCCGATGTCTAATGGACTAGTCGAACGTCTCAATAGGACTCTCAAAAATTTACTTGGGAAAATAACTGAGGATCATCCTCAGGATTGGGACAGAGTCTTACCCGCTGCTCTCTTTGCTTATAGAGAGGTTCCTAATCAACATACCGGGTTTTCTCTTTTCGAGCTCGTCTTTGGCGCGCGTCCGCGCGGCCTAATGTCCTTGCTTCACGATCTGATAGCTGCCGATGACATTAGTGATGACACACAATCTTCTTATGAGTATGTCATTGCTCTCAGGCAGAAAATCATTGAAGCTTGCAAATTAGCAACTTCCGCATCTGAATTTGCCAAAGCAAAGGCAAGACAGTTTGCAAATAAAAATAGATGCCTACGTCAACTTTGTCCTGGAGACAAAGCATTTGTGTTGCTTCCTTCCAGAGAAAATAGACTTCTTATTGGTTGGAAAGGTCCTTTTAAGATTGTATCTAAAATTTCTGATGTCGACTATGTCGTCGATATTGACGGAAAGCATAAGACTTTTCACATAAATATGCTTACAGAATTTTATGAACGTCCAGAGTACTTACAACCTATCTTTCAAGCGACGGACGACGCTACAGTCGCTCGTGGCCATTACTCATCCCTGTCTGTCATACAGGATGAGGAATCTACTTTCTCTGATGTTAATCTTCCTCTTCCGATGATTCCACTTCATTCTACGGAATCATGGAAGGATGTTGCAATTTCACCTAATTTATCAACTAGGGAACAGTCACAAATCTCTTCCAAGTTACAAGCATTTCAGGATGTTCTCACGGACATTCCTGGACACACTACAGTCATTGAACATGACATTGTATTGACTGACCATACTCCTATCAGGGTCAGACCTTATCCTATTGCTATCCACTTCTAAACTCAAGTCGAGAAAGAGTTGGATGAAATGATAAAGTTAGGAATAATTGAACCATCCAATTCGGCATACTCGTCGTCTATGGTTATTGTCCGAAAAAAAGACAATAACATACGCATTTGCGTCGATTACCGTAAACTAAATCAATTAACGAAGTTCGATGCAGAACCTATGCCTCTGTTGGATGAGTTACTTACTAGACTTTCCAATTCTCGTTTCTTTACAAAACTGGACTTGTCTAAAGGATACTGGCAAGTTCCTTTAACCGAACGAGCCAAACCTTTCACTGCTTTCTCCACACCGAGGGGTTTCTTCCAATGGAACTTTATGCCTTTTGGCCTTATGAATGCCCCAGCTACATTCGTACGCATGATGCGTCGAATACTGGCATATCGTTCTGATGTGATTGCATACTTGGACTATATCTGTCTTTTTAGCGATTGTGGGGAAGATCACTATCTGGGATTAGATGAACTGTTGTCTACTCTACGTGAGCATAATTTGACAGCTAAACCCTCTAAAGGCTATGTTGGGTTTAGTGAGATTTCTTTTCTTGGTCATCGTGTTGGTCATGGTCTCTTGAAGACAGAAGACCACAACACTTCTAAGATACTGAACATCACTATTCCTAAGACTAAGAAACAGCTCCGTAGTCTCTTGGGCCTAATACAGTTCTACGGAAGATTCATTCTGAATCTTTCCTCTATTACGGAACCACTCTCAACCCTATTGAAAAAAGGGTCTCCTAATATGGTGCGTTGGTCCCAAGAAGGCCAATCTTCATTGGATCAGATTAAGTCATTATTTTCGTCTCCTCCTATTTTAAGACTACCTACAGCCGATAGGACGTTTGTCCTTCGTAGTGACGCCTCAGCAATAGGGATCTGGGCAGCACTGATGCAAGAGTATTCTGAGACTCTGCATCCTGTAATGTATGTCTCGAGAAAACTGAATGCGGCAGAAAGGAATTATTCTGTTCTAGACCGAGAATTGCTAGCTATGGTCTGGGCAATTCTTAAACTTCAAAGATTCCTTCTAGGCGCGCATTTTGTAGTAGAAACTGACCAAAAAGCTCTCACAGCTATGCAGAATAAGGATTTGAAGAGTTCGAGATCCACTCGATATGCTATTGCTCTTCAACCTTTTCATTTCACGGTACGAGCTATCCGTGGTTCGGATAATGTGATGGCAGACATATTGTCTCGATGCCCACATGAAGCTACTTAGCTCTTTTGTCTAGATCTACTGTAACATATCTAAAGTTATGATCTATTCGTACAATAACATGCTTCTATAACACTTGTTGTCACTTTGTTTAAACTCATGGTTATGTTGATTACTTGCTTTCTCTGTTACCATCTTCGGTAAAACAGAGGAAGGCTTTGTTTCATATGAAATAAAGGTCGAAAAAATTAATGCGGCCACATTTATAGTTTAAATATATATTAAGTGACTATGGTACATTATAACATTCTAAGAATTGTACTATTTGTATTGTTCTCAGCAAACCGGTGTGATATCTTGGAACGCTGTAGAACTACGATGACTTCTATTGACGTCCTTATGTTCCTTGAGGATCTTGCTTCCAAGACATCGCCGGAATGAAGGATCGTCTTGTTCTTCTGACATCATCAGATATTAGTTCTATCCGCATATATAATTATATGTTTGTAAACAGAATTTTGCAATGTTGTTTATGATTGACCATTGGAATTTATGGTTATATACACATTATACGTCGTGAGATTTCGATGTTGGTGTAATCCCTTAATGGAAGTTGTCATTCACCATTTATACACATTGATATGAATTTTTGTTGTAACATTACCTGCACTTTTGAGTTGGTTGGTAACACCTCCCCGGATATATTTACTTTGAGAAAATAGTTTCTCCTATCTAGTGAGATTTTTTCTTCTCACCAGACGCTCTACTGTGCGTCGATTGGATCTGACATTATGATGTTATATTTTTTGGTGATCCTTTCATCGGCGCATTACTCATGCGTTATGAGCTTAATGCACCTGGCTCATAGATGTATTTCCCCCGGGAGGTGTGGTAATGTTGCCGTCATTTTTTACGGTGGAAGAAAACACCAACCTAATGTAATTTTGGTTTGATGTGATCAAAGAGAGATAAATGTATATTGTCTTTCTGTGACAGGTTTGACTGGTGATTATCTTCTCCTGTCTTATGTTGTCCTGTCTCAGGCAATGTCTTATAGTTGACATGTCGTAAGGCTATTTATAGGATCATTTACGGAGTATCTATATCACCCGCTTGGGCGGAAACGCCTGGTCTGGGTTTGCCTCGATCTGGTCCGTGCTCTTTGGGCATGCGCGGGGTCTTGGCGGCAAAAGCCGGGAGACTGATTCAGAGAGAGTGTACCTAAGGCTTAGAACGGATGTGCCGATCCGTAGATTCCTCTCTGCCAAGTTTTCGATAGGGATTGGAAATTCTGGGAATGACTGTTTGTCATTCTTCCGTCCCTGAGTGTTTCTTTATGCCAGTATTGGCTGTGTTGTGTTACCTTAGAGTGTGAGGATTCTTTAAGAAGGTAACTGAAAAACATTACTCGATCTTTTCGTCGCGTTTAGATCTTACACAGGTACATTTTATCGCTGATGGCGACATAGTGAGCGAAGCTCACAAGGAGGTATTATACTGTACCCCAGTATTGCTTCATATTTGAAGGACGAGGTCTAGTTGACCCATTACATACATAAGCCTAGGAATCATCTTTATGGATCCGCAATGCAGGCGGAATATGGTTTGGCAGAAATTATATATAATCTCAGAAGCTTGTGTAAACTGAGAGTGACCTGATTATCGAGGCTCGCGACCTGCGGCCTGATTTCGTTGTCATCAAATTGGTTCGTATTCACGACCAATCCTCTTCACCAGAATGAAGTATTTGGCATGTGAGGCCAGTCTGAAGTCTTCTGCTAATTGTGGGACAATGGCATTGACTTTATTTGAATAACTGATATTGCCCGTACTAAGCAAGATATTTGCTAGGGCTTACCTGACGGGGCTCAGTCAGGGATTAGAGCTATTGCATAAACAGTAAACATTGTACAAGACATTGTTATATGTCTGGGATCTGTGATGCCTGAAGCTGACCTTTGTAACTACACACATTATGTACT
Source organism: Oreohelix idahoensis (assembly GCA_024509875.1). Taxonomy (NCBI): domain Eukaryota; kingdom Metazoa; phylum Mollusca; class Gastropoda; order Stylommatophora; family Oreohelicidae; genus Oreohelix; species Oreohelix idahoensis. Next base: position 425,221 of record JAMPIV010018979.1, read on the forward strand.
CGATCTATACTATTGACTGTTTCGTCCATCATCATCATCGTATTATCGTACGTCATGAATAAATATTGTAAACGTAAGCAGCATTCCCTACTTCACTGACTTCTACTTGTGGTTGTGTGAGTTAATGTGAAGACGTCCAAGAGCCTATACGGCCTTCGTGTTATCAGCACTGTTATCTACACACTTACACGATCAACCACATTGCTATACAAGTATTACACGTCTGAATCTACAGGAATACTGGCATTATGTATGTGTCTATTATACCCTGGCGGCACCTCACGCTAGTGACCTAGATTCTCGCCACAACTTGGTACTGCCCAGGACAACACGACACGCTTGAAGTACTAACATTCATAACACAAGAAACAGTACGTTACATCTGGGCATTTACACTGAACAACCATTTACATTTCTAGTAAACAGACTTCAACATCCGTGCAAACCATCTTCAACACTAACCTTGTAGTTACAGTTGAATCTATTCATCTCTCAATCATTTAAATGAATTTACATAACCAAATTACAGCATGTGACATTACACAAATAAATCATATGCCCATTGGGGAAATACATTACCATCCCACAAATGAATACATAGAAAATGCAATGTTCTTGCTATCATAATACCGTTGTGACTGAACATAAGATATAATTATATCTATGGCGGGCGTCTGCTTTTTGTGAAAGTTATGGCTAGAGTCTAGCTACACAAGTAAGCATATCAAATTTCACACCCAACCACTACTCCTATAATTCAGAGTTATAGTGCCTGTATCTGTTATTGTAAGTTTATCATTTAACCCATTATAAACCATAACACTGACACCTGACTGTTTAAGCACCACTTAACTAAGGCGGTAGACTGCACTACATTATCACTGAATTAAATCACTAAGAGTCCTCAGAAATGAATTCAAGTCATTTTCCTATCAGATACATAAAAACTAACATGAATATATTATATTATAAGAGTTATTTACTCACCCCGAAAAATGACAAGAACATAGGCAAACACATTCTAGTTCTGCTGTGCTAACTCTGCCTTAGTCTCATATGGTCATCTACGGGCCAGGAAATATCTACGAGTGTGTTTGACTATTAAGACTTTCTAGATTTATAGTTTACAAAGGATGCTCCCCCCGGACACCTGGCCTAGCGTATTTCTACAGATGTTCGGCGAAAGCCGTAATCCAGAGTAAGACAAAGGTTTCTCTAGAGACTACATCAGAAGTTAGCAACCGCGAGAAAGTTCCCTAGATAGACAAAATATTATGAGAGCTCTAACTCGTCTAAGGGGCAAAACCCAGAGACTAACCGCAGGTGTATCTTCCCCTGAATCGGAGATCAAACTATTTTACCGACCGTAAAAAGTTCCACTGCCGTTAGCGAGCCGGTTCTACACAGAAGCCGTCTTCGCTCGTTCAAACACTTTAAGCAAAACAGAAATGTTTCTCTGGTCAAACAAACCACAGGTGCGCTGATGTAACGTTATCTGACTGTTGAAGGCCAGAACGTAAACAAAGCGCGGGTGGGGTTGGAGAAGGTGAAAAAATTGGGCCACGAACGTAGAAAAAAAACAAAATGGCAAGGAAACCCGAACATTAAAAAAGTAATAACATATGGAACGGAATGGTAAAATAAATTAACAGTCACTGTGACACTGTGCAACATCCGTTGGCAGGGGGTGATTTGTTGACAATCTTCGACCAAGGATATCCCAGAGGTGCTCAATCGGAGAAAGGTCAGGTGAATGAGCTGGCCACGCCATCCCGATGATCCCATGTTGCTGAATAAACTCATTCACCACACGAGCTCGATGGGGTCAAGCGTTATCATCTTGGAGGATGGCATTACCACCTATGGCCTCCAGAGCAGGCTGAACAATTGGTCTCAAGATTTCGTTCTGGTATCTTGCGCCGGTCAAGTTGCCTTGGATGATGTAGAGTGGGGTCCTGTCGTGTCTGTAGAAGCCTCCCCAGACCATGACAGATCCCCTACCATAACGATACACCTCTAGAATTGTGTCATCAGTAAATCGCTCTCCTGGTCGTCTCCAAACTCGAATCCTGCCATCATTGAATGACACAGTGAAGCGAAATTCACCAGTGAAGAGAACTTGACTCCATTGTTGCCTTGTCCATCAGATGTGCTCGCGACACCAAGCAACACGGGCTCTGCGATGAGCAGGAGTAAGAGAGATTCTGACTGCAGGACGTCGAGCAGCCAGTCCAAATTCATGTAAACGTCTGCGAATGGTGCTTTGACTGACATTAACGTATACAGTTTGTCTCAGCTGACATCTTAGCGTGGAACAAGTCACTGTTCGATGGCGCAGGGCTGACAACAAGAGGTACCGGTCATCATGTCTGTTGGTGCATCTAGGGCGACCTGGCCGGTGGCGATCCTCCACACTTCCTGTGGCCTGAAATCTCTCCAAAATTATTTGGATAGTAGAGTGTGACACTGCAAGCCGTCTAGCAACCTCACGGACAGATAAACCACTTTCAACCCACGCTATAGCCATCTTTCTTTGTAAGGTGTCAAGACTTCTTCTCGGTGGCATGGTTTTTGCAAGTGATGAAACTACCCTAAGTCTGCTGATTGTAAAACAAATTAAGAGTGAACTCTGTTCACGAAAAGTTGCCATTGCACTTGGAATGTCAATCAGGACGATCACTTCACCTGTTTGGTTGTACGGAAGTTTGAAAAAACAGATTAAAAATGTGAATTTATGGTCAGCAAACCAAATTGCACGTGATCACCATGGTTGTCGGTGAGTTGTTTTTATGCTTAACGTGCATAGAGGACTGTCAGAGGAAGATATTGCACCCATTTTTACTAAAAACTTCCTTCATTTAATCCTTCTATGCGCTTATATAAAAGTGTATTGAAAATAATAGGGTGGCCCTTGACTTTTGACGAGTAGTATATTTGAATGAACTTACAAAACCTCATTTCGACTTGTCTTCTTTTTCTGAAAACTGTCCCTGTCTCGTAATCATGGAAGGCTGAGTCTGTTTATGTCTCACAAGTCGTTCAGTCGATTGTTGGTTTGTCCTTCAGGCCTAGAATCCCTACATAAAAGGGTGCTATGACTTTTTTGCCTGAATGATAACATTTCCAATGCTCAGATATTTTCACAGCTGAATGTTTTCCTCTTAAAAAATTCTTCTTCTTCCAAGATCTCCTATTTGTGCATCAAATTTTACACGGCAGAACGCCTTCATACTTGCAAATGTTCTTTCGCTATAAAAACCTACTTTTGTACCTTGCAAAACCACGAACTGACCTCTTCCGAAGTTGTTTTAGTTATGCAGGTGCTTTAGCATGGAATTCCCTACACAAGTCTGTCAAAACTGATAATTACATCTCATTCAAAAGATCTATACTATTGACTGTTTCGTCCATCATCATCATCGTATTATCGTACGTCATGAATAAATATTGTAAACGTCAGCAGCATTCCCTACTTCACTGACGTCTACTTGTGGTTGTGTGAGTTAATGTGAAGACGTCCAAGAGCCTATACGGCCTTCGTGTTATCAGCACTGTTATCTACACACTTACACGATCAACCACATTGCTATACAAGTATTACACGTCTGAATCTACAGGAATACTGACATTATGTATGTGTCTAGTATACCCTGGCGCCACCTCACGCTAGTGACCTAGATTCTCGCCACAACTTGGTACTGCCCAGGACAACACGACACGCTTGAAGTACTAACATTCATAACACAACAAACAGTACGTTACATCTGGGCATTTACACTGAACAACCATTTACATCTCTAGTAAACAGACTTCAACATCCGTGCAAAAACCATCGTCAACATCTGGTGGACCAGATTCGTGGGCTTTTGTCAACGACACGGATTTTCCTGCCCACATCTGGATTTATACATCCGGAAGACAAGATTGGCGTTTAGTTGTCAGCTACACATGACAGTAGGAAATAGGTCAACGTCTGCTGATCGACGTATACATTTATGGATGGTACAGAATTGCTACATGGACAACAGCTGCTGCAGAATTGCTACATGGACCACAGCTGCTACAATAGTGCTACATAGACCACAGTTGCTTACGAAGTCGGTTAACACTGTGACAATCGTCGAAGGACATATGTGTCAAAGTTCACGTCACAAGTTTACGTGCAAGCTCGAATTGTAAACATAGAACAGTTCAAGCTGTTGTTTACTACAACATTCTTCACTTTGGGAGACTACTACACCCGTTGTCAAGTTGCGGTGACCTTCAACGGTGGAACGTCTATTGGTGTTTACGTGTACTGTAATGAACTGCATCTTTGCGGTTGTAGAGGAAAACGCTTAAAGATAAGTGGCCTGTTTTTCCGTGTTAAACTTAGCCTTTATTTTGTGTGCAAATAAGCCTTCCTCGTTACACATTTATTATATGCATGCTATTATTTACTTGTTCTTTGTTTACTTGTTGAGTTAATGTGTATTTTTTTTTCTGCGGGTTCAGGTTGGAGGGTCTTACAGTAAATATCCCACTTAACCGAGGGTGCTGTAAGCGTTCTGTAAGGATTGTGCATATTTCTCACAGTAGAAATTGCAAGCGACTTTCGTTCTATTTATTTTTTTTTTTCTTAGCTGTGACGAGATGTGTTAGTGTGGTTTTCGTTATTTTTTCTCCGTACTTTAGTTTTTTGATTCGTTTTGTTGGTATTTGTCTGCCTTCTCTTTTCTATTGTTAATTTCTTTACACCTATTTGTTTATACACTGTGTTGTCATTGTATTATTGTGAATTTTTCGCAGTTATCATTGTGATTTTTCACAACATTTGATTTAGTTAAGCTGTATTTTCTTTTGACCTCTGCGAATGTTTTCGTTTGTGCAGATGCTTGTCTTTGTTTAGTTATCGTGATATTGTTGATATATACAGTCTTCATGTATACTTGATCATGTACTGTTTATTATATGATGCAAATTATATACTGATCTTATTAATGGTGACTTAATAAATAAGGTAATTGTACTTAGTCTTTATAAAAGACTCATCTCCCACCTGAGATTGGGATAACTTGTGTTGCTATTTCAGATATATTGACAGCACATTTGTAGACAGAATGTCTACATTAGATTTCTTCATCCAGCAAGGGTTGGCCCTTGGAAAAACTGAGGAGAAATTGGAGGACTTTGCGCTTGCTCAATATGCCAAAGCACAAAAAGCTTAAGAGAAAAAGATTCAAGCCCAGCTAGACAGAGAAGCTGAAGAAAGGAAGATTCAGCAAGACCGAGAATTTGAAGAGAAAAAGATTCAACCGCAGCTAGACAGAGAATTTGAAGAGAAAAAGTATCAAAGAGAACTTGAAGAGAAAAAGTATCAAAGAGAACTTGAAGAGAGAAAGCATCAAAGAGAACATGAAGAAAAACTCTTGGCTTTGGAGATAGAGAAGTTGAAAGTGACTAATATAGGGAGTTCTCAAGAGACTTCTTCGAGCACAAAAGGTCATGATTATAAGTTCAAACTTCCTCATTTTAACCCTACGAAAGATGACATAACGTTCTATCTAGATAGACTAGAACTTAATTGTGTAACATATAAAGTAGATAAGGCACAATATGTTAGACAACTGTTGAATTCACTTACAGGTGAACCATTAAATATTATAATGGCAATAGAAGAACATGATAGAACTAATTATGAAGTTGTCAGAGCAGCCTTATTGAAAAGATATCAGCTTAAAGAAGATGATTACCGTCTTCGTTTTAAGACTATGTTACCAGAATCTGGTGTAGAGTTCTCAGGCTTTATAGGAAAGATACGCCTTACTTTCACTAGATGGATAGAGTTATCTAAGACTGAACATACTTATGAAGCACTTATGGACTTGTTGCTTAGAGACAAAGTAATGTCATCTGTTAATGAGTCTTTTCTTGCCTTTATACACGGACGTAAACCTAAGGACATAAAAGAAATGGAACAATATTGTTCCCAATATGTCACTGCTCATCCACAACAAACGATTAGCAATAGTAAGATTAAAGAAGGTTTACCCGTGGCTTCTGCGACTCCATACAATTCTAATTTCGGAGGTAAAGTTAAAGGTACTCAGCGCAACTTCGATAAGAAAAGTAAGCGTAACTTTGGACAGGATCAAGGTGATTCATCCCAAAGAGGCTCGTCTTCTAGGAATTATAGGCAATCTGATAGCCCTCATAATTATGGTTCCAACAAATTTGGTAACTTTAAAAGGGGTAGCCACAATAAAAACTATCCTCGCCATAATTCTTTAGGAAGACAGCAATATCAGTCTGATAGATATTTTCATCAAGGTGTAAATCACAATCCCAATTGTGAAAATTGCGGTTCAAACCAAAATAATAATAGCAATAGGGGTAATTACCATAATTCCAAAGGAAATAGTAATCGAGGTAGATGGCAGCATAATAATAACAGATCATGTCATCATACTAACTGTGCTGAACAAGAGTCACAAGGAGTTAGTAGTGAACAAAACAATAGTAAACCTAGCGCTAGTGCTAGTTCTTGTTCTGCCTTTGATTATGGGAGAGCATCTCAATGCCCTCAGTACATCACTTTATTTGAACGTACTACTATATCCACCTTGAGTTGCGGTCATCCTCTGCCCGCTCTTCCTGTCGCAGTGGCGCATGACGGGAGAGGATCTCTTATTCTACATAGGGGTCTAATGAATGGTGATCCAGTCTCAGTCCTCTTTGATTCTGGATGTACCACTATTGGGGTTAGACAATCTCTGGTAGATTCTTCATGTGCCACTGGAAGAGTGATCAAATGTGTAACATTTGGTGGCACGGTGGAAAAATACTCTACCGCTATCATCCGTATAGCTACTCCCTTCTTTACGGGAGAGGTCCAAGCATGTCTGCTTCCGAATCCTATTGCGGATCTTATCGTCGGGCGTACACACGGCATTAAAGAGTGTACCCCGCAGCAGATTATTGCTTGGGAAGAGCATAACTTAGAAGCTGCTAATGCAGTTATCACGAGAGCTCAGGCTCAGAATATGCCTCAGACTACATCGACCGAAGGTGTTGAGGTACGTGATCAAGAGGATCATGATGTGATTTCATGTGACTCTTTTATCAAAAGTCAACAGGAAGACATTTCGTTAAAAAAATTCTTCAATCTGGCAAAAACAGGTGACCCAAATAAGAACACAGATCACAAATTTTGGATCACTATCAAGAATGGCGTACTAGTGCGTATGGTACAGCACTCAGACATGTCTATACATTCACAAATTCTTGTTCCGAAATACATGAGAGTTAGAATGCTGCAACATACTCACGACTCCCAATGCGCTGGTCATATGGGATTTTCACGTACGAAGTCGAGAGTTCTTGCGGCTTTCTTTTGGCCATTCGTCAACAGAGACATACGTCTTTATTGTCGCTCATGTAGAGTATGTCAAGAAGTAAAATCGAAAGGTCCTCGCCATGCAGCACCTATCCAGGCTGCGGACATTCCTATCCGTCCATTTCAGAAAATGGCGATATATATCAATGGTCCTTTCAAAATAAAATCAGCCAGAGGACATCAATTTATTCTTACATGTGTTGACATGTGTACTCGATGTCCAGAGGCCATACCTCTGAAGAGCATTTCGACTACCGATATTGCAGACGCTCTTTGGCTGATATTTTCGCGGTTGGGATTCCCTAGGGAAATCTTGTCAGACCATGGCACCCAACTGATATCTGAGACAATGTCGCAGGTGATGTCTACTCTTAATATCAAGAGATCACTGAGTAGTATTTATCATCCGATGTCTAATGGACTAGTCGAACGTCTCAATAGGACTCTCAAAAATTTACTTGGGAAAATAACTGAGGATCATCCTCAGGATTGGGACAGAGTCTTACCCGCTGCTCTCTTTGCTTATAGAGAGGTTCCTAATCAACATACCGGGTTTTCTCTTTTCGAGCTCGTCTTTGGCGCGCGTCCGCGCGGCCTAATGTCCTTGCTTCACGATCTGATAGCTGCCGATGACATTAGTGATGACACACAATCTTCTTATGAGTATGTCATTGCTCTCAGGCAGAAAATCATTGAAGCTTGCAAATTAGCAACTTCCGCATCTGAATTTGCCAAAGCAAAGGCAAGACAGTTTGCAAATAAAAATAGATGCCTACGTCAACTTTGTCCTGGAGACAAAGCATTTGTGTTGCTTCCTTCCAGAGAAAATAGACTTCTTATTGGTTGGAAAGGTCCTTTTAAGATTGTATCTAAAATTTCTGATGTCGACTATGTCGTCGATATTGACGGAAAGCATAAAACTTTTCACATAAATATGCTTACAGAATTTTATGAACGTCCAGAGTACTTACAACCTATCTTTCAAGCGACGGACGACGCTACAGTCGCTCGTGGCCATTACTCATCCCTGTCTGTCATACAGGATGAGGAATCTACTTTCTCTGATGTTAATCTTCCTCTTCCGATGATTCCACTTCATTCTACGGAATCATAGAAGGATGTTGCAATTTCACCTAATTTATCAACTAGGGAACAGTCACAAATCTCTTCCAAGTTACAAGCATTTCAGGATGTTCTCACGGACATTCCTGGACACACTACAGTCATTGAACATGACATTGTATTGACTGACCATACTCCTATCAGGGTCAGACCTTATCCTATTGCTATCCACTTCTAAACTCAAGTCGAGAAAGAGTTGGATGAAATGATAAAGTTAGGAATAATTGAACCATCCAATTCGGCATACTCGTCGTCTATGGTTATTGTCCGAAAAAAAGACAATAACATACGCATTTGCGTCGATTACCGTAAACTAAATCAATTAACGAAGTTCGATGCAGAACCTATGCCTCTGTTGGATGAGTTACTTACTAGACTTTCCAATTCTCGTTTCTTTACAAAACTGGACTTGTCTAAAGGATACTGGCAAGTTCCTTTAACCGAACGAGCCAAACCTTTCACTGCTTTCTCCACACCGAGGGGTTTCTTCCAATGGAACTTTATGCCTTTTGGCCTTATGAATGCCCCAGCTACATTCGTACGCATGATGCGTCGAATACTGGCATATCGTTCTGATGTGATTGCATACTTGGACTATATCTGTCTTTTTAGCGATTGTGGGGAAGATCACTATCTGGGATTAGATGAACTGTTGTCTACTCTACGTGAGCATAATTTGACAGCTAAACCCTCTAAAGGCTATGTTGGGTTTAGTGAGATTTCTTTTCTTGGTCATCGTGTTGGTCATGGTCTCTTGAAGACAGAAGACCACAACACTTCTAAGATACTGAACATCACTATTCCTAAGACTAAGAAACAGCTCCGTAGTCTCTTGGGCCTAATACAGTTCTACGGAAGATTCATTCTGAATCTTTCCTCTATTACGGAACCACTCTCAACCCTATTGAAAAAAGGGTCTCCTAATATGGTGCGTTGGTCCCAAGAAGGCCAATCTTCATTGGATCAGATTAAGTCATTATTTTCGTCTCCTCCTATTTTAAGACTACCTACAGCCGATAGGACGTTTGTCCTTCGTAGTGACGCCTCAGCAATAGGGATCTGGGCAGCACTGATGCAAGAGTATTCTGAGACTCTGCATCCTGTAATGTATGTCTCGAGAAAACTGAATGCGGCAGAAAGGAATTATTCTGTTCTAGACCGAGAATTGCTAGCTATGGTCTGGGCAATTCTTAAACTCCAAAGATTCCTTCTAGGCGCGCATTTTGTAGTAGAAACTGACCAAAAAGCTCTCACAGCTATGCAGAATAAGGATTTGAAGAGTTCGAGATCCACTCGATATGCTATTGCTCTTCAACCTTTTCATTTCACGGTACGAGCTATCCGTGGTTCGGATAATGTGATGGCAGACATATTGTCTCGATGCCCACATGAAGCTACTTAGCTCTTTTGTCTAGATCTACTGTAACATATCTAAAGTTATGATCTATTCGTACAATAACATGCTTCTATAACACTTGTTGTCACTTTGTTTAAACTCATGGTTATGTTGATTACTTGCTTTCTCTGTTACCATCTTCGGTAAAACAGAGGAAGGCTTTGTTTCATATGAAATAAAGGTCGAAAAAATTAATGCGGCCACATTTATAGTTTAAATGTATATTAAGTGACTATGGTACATTATAACATTCTAAGAATTGTACTATTTGTATTGTTCTCAGCAAACCGGTGTGATATCTTGGAACGCTGTAGAACTACGATGACTTCTATTGACGTCCTTATGTTCCTTGAGGATCTTGCTTCCAAGACATCGCCGGAATGAAGGATCGTCTTGTTCTTCTGACATCATCAGATATTAGTTCTATCCGCATATATAATTATATGTTTGTAAACAGAATTTTGCAATGTTGTTTATGATTGACCATTGGAATTTATGGTTATATACACATTATACGTCGTGAGATTTCGATGTTGGTGTAATCCCTTAATGGAAGTTGTCATTCACCATTTATACACATTGATATGAATTTTTGTTGTAACATTACCTGCACTTTTGAGTTGGTTGGTAACACCTCCCCGGATATATTTACTTTGAGAAAATAGTTTCTCCTATCTAGTGAGATTTTTTCTTCTCACCAGACGCTCTACTGTGCGTCGATTGGATCTGACATTATGATGTTATATTTTTTGGTGATCCTTTCATCGGCGCATTACTCATGCGTTATGAGCTTAATGCACCTGGCTCATAGATGTATTTCCCCCGGGAGGTGTGGTAATGTTGCCGTCATTTTTTACGGTGGAAGAAAACACCAACCTAATGTAATTTTGGTTTGATGTGATCAAAGAGAGATAAATGTATATTGTCTTTCTGTGACAGGTTTGACTGGTGATTATCTTCTCCTGTCTTATGTTGTCCTGTCTCAGGCAATGTCTTATAGTTGACATGTCGTAAGGCTATTTATAGGATCATTTACGGAGTATCTATATCACCCGCTTGGGCGGAAACGCCTGGTCTGGGTTTGCCTCGATCTGGTCCGTGCTCTTTGGGCATGCGCGGGGTCTTGGCGGCAAAAGCCGGGAGACTGATTCAGAGAGAGTGTACCTAAGGCTTAGAACGGATGTGCCGATCCGTAGATTCCTCTCTGCCAAGTTTTCGATAGGGATTGGAAATTCTGGGAATGACTGTTTGTCATTCTTCCGTCCCTGAGTGTTTCTTTATGCCAGTATTGGCTGTGTTGTGTTACCTTAGAGTGTGAGGATTCTTTAAGAAGGTAACTGAAAAACATTACTCGATCTTTTCGTCGCGTTTAGATCTTACAGGTACATTTATCGCTGATGGCGACATAGTGAGCGAAGCTCACAAGGAGGTATTATACTGTACCCCAGTATTGCTTCATATTTGAAGGACGAGGTCTAGTTGACCCATTACATACATAAGCCTAGGAATCATCTTTATGGATCCGCAATGCAGGCGGAATATGGTTTGGCAGAAATTATATATAATCTCAGAAGCTTGTGTAAACTGAGAGTGACCTGATTATCGAGGCTCGCGACCTGCGGCCTGATTTCGTTGTCATCAAATTGGTTCGTATTCACGACCAATCCTCTTCACCAGAATGAAGTATTTGGCATGTGAGGCCAGTCTGAAGTCTTCTGCTAATTGTGGGACAATGGCATTGACTTTATTTGAATAACTGATATTGCCCGTACTAAGCAAGATATTTGCTAGGGCTTACCTGACGGGGCTCAGTCAGGGATTAGAGCTATTGCATAAACAGTAAACATTGTACAAGACATTGTTATATGTCTGGGATCTGTGATGCCTGAAGCTGACCTTTGTAACTACACACATTATGTACTCGATCTATACTATTGACTGTTTCGTCCATCATTATCATCGTATTATCGTACGTCATGAATAAATATTGTAAACGTAAGCAGCATTCCCTACTTCACTGACTTCTACTTGTGGTTGTGTGAGTTAATGTGAAGACGTCCAAGAGCCTATACGGCCTTCGTGTTATCAGCACTGTTATCTACACACTTACACGATCAACCACATTGCTATACAAGTATTACACGTCTGAATCTACAGGAATACTGGCATTATGTATGTGTCTATTATACCCTGGCGGCACCTCACGCTAGTGACCTAGATTCTCGCCACAACTTGGTACTGCCCAGGACAACACGACACGCTTGAAGTACTAACATTCATAACACAACAAACAGTACGTTACATCTGGGCATTTACACTGAACAACCATTTACATCTCTAGTAAACAGACTTCAACATCCGTGCAAACCATCTTCAACACTAACCTTGTAGTTACAGTTGAATCTATTCATCTCTCAATCATTTAAATGAATTTACATAACCAAATTACAGCATGTGACATTACACAAATAAATCATATGCCCATTGGGGAAATACATTACCATCCCACAAATGAATACATAGAAAATGCAATGTTCTTGCTATCATAATACCGTTGTGACTGAACATAAGATATAATTATATCTATGGCGGGCGTCTGCTTTTTGTGAAAGTTATGGCTAGAGTCTAGCTACACAAGTAAGCATATCAAATTTCACACCCAACCACTACTCCTATAATTCAGAGTTATAGTGCCTGTATCTGTTATTGTAAGTTTATCATTTAACCCATTATAAACCATAACACTGACACCTGACTGTTTAAGCACCACTTAACTAAGGCGGTAGACTGCACTACATTATCACTGAATAAAATCACTAAGAGTCCTCAGAAATGAATTCAAGTCATTTTCCTATCAGATACATAAAAACTAACATGAATATATTATATTATAAGAGTTATTTACTCACCCCGAAAAATGACAAGAACATAGGCAAACACATTCTAGTTCTGCTGTGCTAACTCTGCCTTAGTCTCATATGGTCATCTACGGGCCAGGAAATATCTACGAGTGTGTTTGACTATTAAGACTTTCTAGATTTATAGTTTACAAAGGATGCTCCCCCCGGACACCTGGCCTAGCGTATTTCTACAGATGTTCGGCGAAAGCCGTAATCCAGAGTAAGACAAAGGTTTCTCTAGAGACTACATCAGAAGTTAGCAACCGCGAGAAAGTTCCCTAGATAGACAAAATATTATGAGAGCTCTAACTCGTCTAAGGGGCAAAACCCAGAGACTAACCGCAGGTGTATCTTCCCCTGAATCGGAGATCAAACTATTTTACCGACCGTAAAAAGTTCCACTGCCGTTAGCGAGCCGGTTCTACACAGAAGCCGTCTTCGCTCGTTCAAACACTTTAAGCAAAACAGAAATGTTTCTCTGGTCAAACAAACCACAGGTGCGCTGATGTAACGTTATCTGACTGTTGAAGGCCAGAACGTAAACAAAGCGCGGGTGGGGTTGGAGAAGGTGAAAAAATTGGGCCACGAACGTAGAAAAAAAAACAAAATGGCAAGGAAACCCGAACATTAAAAAAGTAATAACATATGGAACGGAATGGTAAAATAAATTAACAGTCACTGTGACACTGTGCAACATCCGTTGGCAGGGGGTGATTTGTTGACAATCTTCGACCAAGGATATCCCAGAGGTGCTCAATCGGAGAAAGGTCAGGTGAATGAGCTGGCCACGCCATCCCGATGATCCCATGTTGCTGAATAAACTCATTCACCACACGAGCTCGATGGGGTCAAGCGTTATCATCTTGGAGGATGGCATTACCACCTATGGCCTCCAGAGCAGGCTGAACAATTGGTCTCAAGATTTCGTTCTGGTATCTTGGGCCGGTCAAGTTGCCTTGGATGATGTAGAGTGGGGTCCTGTCGTGTCTGTAGAAGCCTCCCCAGACCATGACAGATCCCCTACCATAACGATACACCTCTAGAATTGTGTCATCAGTAAATCGCTCTCCTGGTCGTCTCCAAACTCGAATCCTGCCATCATTGAATGACACAGTGAAGCGAAATTCACCAGTGAAGAGAACTTGACTCCATTGTTGCCTTGTCCATCGGATGTGCTCGCGACACCAAGCAACACGGGCTCTGCGATGAGCAGGAGTAAGAGAGATTCTGACTGCAGGACGTCGAGCAGCCAGTCCAAATTCATGTAAACGTCTGCGAATGGTGCTTTGACTGACATTAACGTATACAGTTTGTCTCAGCTGACATCTTAGCGTGGAACAAGTCACTGTTCGATGGCGCAGGGCTGACAACAAGAGGTACCGGTCATCATGTCTGTTGGTGCATCTAGGGCGACCTGGCCGGTGGCGATCCTCCACACTTCCTGTGGCCTGAAATCTCTCCAAAATTATTTGGATAGTAGAGTGTGACACTGCAAGCCGTCTAGCAACCTCACGGACAGATAAACCACTTTCAACCCACGCTATAGCCATCTTTCTTTGTAAGGTGTCAAGACTTCTTCTCGGTGGCATGGTTTTTGCAAGTGATGAAACTACCCTAAGTCTGCTGATTGTAAAACAAATTAAGAGTGAACTCTGTTCACGAAAAGTTGCCATTGCACTTGGAATGTCAATCAGGACGATCACTTCACCTGTTTGGTTGTACGGAAGTTTGAAAAAACAGATTAAAAATGTGAATTTATGGTCAGCAAACCAAATTGCACGTGATCACCATGGTTGTCGGTGAGTTGTTTTTATGCTTAACGTGCATAGAGGACTGTCAGAGGAAGATATTGCACCCATTTTTACTAAAAACTTCCTTCATTTAATCCTTCTATGCGCTTATATAAAAGTGTATTGAAAATAATAGGGTGGCCCTTGACTTTTGACGAGTAGTATATTTGAATGAACTTACAAAACCTCATTTCGACTTGTCTTCTTTTTCTGAAAACTGTCCCTGTCTCGTAATCATGGAAGGCTGAATCTGTTTATGTCTCACAAATCGTTCAGTCGCTTGTTGGTTTGTCCTTCAGGCCTAGAATCCCTACATAAAAGGGTGCTATGACTTTTTTGCCTGAATGATAACATTTCCAGTGCTCAGATATTTTCACAGCTGAATGTTTTCCTCTTAAAAAATTCTTCTTCTTCCAAGATCTCCTATTTGTGCATCAAATTTTACACGGCAGAACGCCTTCATACTTGCAAATGTTCTTTCGCTATAAAAACTGCTCATATTTTATACGTGGCGACCTACTTTTGTACCTTGCAAAACCACGAACTGACCTCTTCCGAAGTTGTTTTAGTTATGCAGGTGCTTTAGCATGGAATTCCCTACACAAGTCTGTCAAAACTGATAATTACATCTCATTCAAAAGATCTATACTATTGACTGTTTCGTCCATCATCATCATCGTATTATCGTACGTCATGAATAAATATTGTAAACGTCAGCAGCATTCCCTACTTCACTGACGTCTACTTGTGGTTGTGTGAGTTAATGTGAAGACGTCCAAGAGCCTATACGGCCTTCGTGTTATCAGCACTGTTATCTACACACTTACACGATCAACCACATTGCTATACAAGTATTACACGTCTGAATCTACAGGAATACTGACATTATGTATGTGTCTAGTATACCCTGGCGCCACCTCACGCTAGTGACCTAGATTCTCGCCACAACTTGGTACTGCCCAGGACAACACGACACGCTTGAAGTACTAACATTCATAACACAACAAACAGTACGTTACATCTGGGCATTTACACTGAACAACCATTTACATCTCTAGTAAACAGACTTCAACATCCGTGCAAACCATCTTCAACATCTGGTGGACCAGATTCGTGGGCTTTTGTCAACGACACGGATTTTCCTGCCCACATCTGGATTTATACATCCGGAAGACAAGATTGGCGTTTAGTTGTCAGCTACACATGACAGTAGGAAATAGGTCAACGTCTGCTGATCGACGTATACATTTATGGATGGTACAGAATTGCTACATGGACAACAGCTGCTGCAGAATTGCTACATGGACCACAGCTGCTACAATAGTGCTACATAGACCACAGTTGCTTACGAAGTCGGTTAACACTGTGACAATCGTCGAAGGACATATGTGTCAAAGTTCACGTCACAAGTTTACGTGCAAGCTCGAATTGTAAACATAGAACAGTTCAAGCTGTTGTTTACTACAACATTCTTCACTTTGGGAGACTACTACACCCGTTGTCAAGTTGCGGTGACCTTCAACGGTGGAACGTCTATTGGTGTTTACGTGTACTGTAATGAACTGCATCTTTGCGGTTGTAGAGGAAAACGCTTAAAGATAAGTGGCCTGTTTTTCCGTGTTAAACTTAGCCTTTATTTTGTGTGCAAATAAGCCTTCCTCGTTACACATTTATTATATGCATGCTATTATTTACTTGTTCTTTGTTTACTTGTTGAGTTAATGTGTATTTTTTTTTCTGCGGGTTCAGGTTGGAGGGTCTTACAGTAAATATCCCACTTAACCGAGGGTGCTGTAAGCGTTCTGTAAGGATTGTGCATATTTCTCACAGTAGAAATTGCAAGCGACTTTCGTTCTATTTATTTTTTTTTTCTTAGCTGTGACGAGATGTGTTAGTGTGGTTTTCGTTATTTTTTCTCCGTACTTTAGTTTTTTGATTCGTTTTGTTGGTATTTGTCTGCCTTCTCTTTTCTATTGTTAATTTCTTTACACCTATTTGTTTATACACTGTGTTGTCATTGTATTATTGTGAATTTTTCGCAGTTATCATTGTGATTTTTCACAACATTTGATTTAGTTAAGCTGTATTTTCTTTTGACCTCTGCGAATGTTTTCGTTTGTGCAGATGCTTGTCTTTGTTTAGTTATCGTGATATTGTTGATATATACAGTCTTCATGTATACTTGATCATGTACTGTTTATTATATGATGCAAATTATATACTGATCTTATTAATGGTGACTTAATAAATAAGGTAATTGTACTTAGTCTTTATAAAAGACTCATCTCCCACCTGAGATTGGGATAACTTGTGTTGCTATTTCAGATATATTGACAGCACATTTGTAGACAGAATGTCTACATTAGATTTCTTCATCCAGCAAGGGTTGGCCCTTGGAAAAACTGAGGAGAAATTGGAGGACTTTGCGCTTGCTCAATATGCCAAAGCACAAAAAGCTTAAGAGAAAAAGATTCAAGCCCAGCTAGACAGAGAAGCTGAAGAAAGGAAGATTCAGCAAGACAGAGAATTTGAAGAGAAAAAGATTCAACCGCAGCTAGACAGAGAATTTGAAGAGAAAAAGTATCAAAGAGAACTTGAAGAGAAAAAGTATCAAAGAGAACTTGAAGAGAGAAAGCATCAAAGAGAACATGAAGAAAAACTCTTGGCTTTGGAGATAGAGAAGTTGAAAGTGACTAATATAGGGAGTTCTCAAGAGACTTCTTCGAGCACAAAAGGTCATGATTATAAGTTCAAACTTCCTCATTTTAACCCTACGAAACATAACGTTCTATCTAGATAGACTAGAACTTAATTGTGTAACATATAAAGTAGATAAGGCACTATATGTTAGACAACTGTTGAATTCACTTACAGGTGAACCATTAAATATTATAATGGCAATAGAAGAACATGATAGAACTAATTATGAAGTTGTCAGAGCAGCCTTATTGAAAAGATATCAGCTTAAAGAAGATGATTACCGTCTTCGTTTTAAGACTATGTTACCAGAATCTGGTGTAGAGTTCTCAGGCTTTATAGGAAAGATACGCCTTACTTTCACTAGATGGATAGAGTTATCTAAGACTGAACATACTTATGAAGCACTTATGGACTTGTTGCTTAGAGACAAAGTAATGTCATCTGTTAATGAGTCTTTTCTTGCCTTTATACACGGACGTAAACCTAAGGACATAAAAGAAATGGAACAATATTGTTCCCAATATGTCACTGCTCATCCACAACAAACGATTAGCAATAGTAAGATTAAAGAAGGTTTACCCGTGGCTTCTGCGACTCCATACAATTCTAATTTCGGAGGTAAAGTTAAAGGTACTCAGCGCAACTTCGATAAGAAAAGTAAGCGTAACTTTGGACAGGATCAAGGTGATTCATCCCAAAGAGGCTCGTCTTCTAGGAATTATAGGCAATCTGATAGCCCTCATAATTATGGTTCCAACAAATTTGGTAACTTTAAAAGGGGTAGCCACAATAAAAACTATCCTCGCCATAATTCTTTAGGAAGACAGCAATATCAGTCTGATAGATATTTTCATCAAGGTGTAAATCACAATCCCAATTGTGAAAATTGCGGTTCAAACCAAAATAATAATAGCAATAGGGGTAATTACCATAATTCCAAAGGAAATAGTAATCGAGGTAGATGGCAGCATAATAATAACAGATCATGTCATCATACTAACTGTGCTGAACAAGAGTCACAAGGAGTTAGTAGTGAACAAAACAATAGTAAACCTAGCGCTAGTGCTAGTTCTTGTTCTGCCTTTGATTATGGGAGAGCATCTCAATGCCCTCAGTACATCACTTTATTTGAACGTACTACTATATCCACCTTGAGTTGCGGTCATCCTCTGCCCGCTCTTCCTGTCGCAGTGGCGCATGACGGGAGAGGATCTCTTATTCTACATAGGGGTCTAATGAATGGTGATCCAGTCTCAGTCCTCTTTGATTCTGGATGTACCACTATTGGGGTTAGACAATCTCTGGTAGATTCTTCATGTGCCACTGGAAGAGTGATCAAATGTGTAACATTTGGTGGCACGGTGGAAAAATACTCTACCGCTATCATCCGTATAGCTCCTCCCTTCTTTACGGGAGAGGTCCAAGCATGTCTGCTTCCGAATCCTATTGCGGATCTTATCGTCGGGCGTACACACGGCATTAAAGAGTGTACCCCGCAGCAGATTATTGCTTGGGAAGAGCATAACTTAGAAGCTGCTAATGCAGTTATCACGAGAGCTCAGGCTCAGAATATGCCTCAGACTACATCGACCGAAGGTGTTGAGGTACGTGATCAAGAGGATCATGATGTGATTTCATGTGACTCTTTTATCAAAAGTCAACAGGAAGACATTTCGTTAAAAAAATTCTTCAATCTGGCAAAAACAGGTGACCCAAATAAGAACACAGATCACAAATTTTGGATCACTATCAAGAATGGCGTACTAGTGCGTATGGTACAGCACTCAGACATGTCTATACATTCACAAATTCTTGTTCCGAAATACATGAGAGTTAGAATGCTGCAACATACTCACGACTCCCAATGCGCTGGTCATATGGGATTTTCACGTACGAAGTCGAGAGTTCTTGCGGCTTTCTTTTGGCCATTCGTCAACAGAGACATACGTCTTTATTGTCGCTCATGTAGAGTATGTCAAGAAGTAAAATCGAAAGGTCCTCGCCATGCAGCACCTATCCAGGCTGCGGACATTCCTATCCGTCCATTTCAGAAAATGGCGATATATATCAATGGTCCTTTCAAAATAAAATCAGCCAGAGGACATCAATTTATTCTTACATGTGTTGACATGTGTACTCGATGTCCAGAGGCCATACCTCTGAAGAGCATTTCGACTACCGATATTGCAGACGCTCTTTGGCTGATATTTTCGCGGTTGGGATTCCCTAGGGAAATCTTGTCAGACCATGGCACCCAACTGATATCTGAGACAATGTCGCAGGT
Source organism: Oreohelix idahoensis (assembly GCA_024509875.1). Lineage (NCBI taxonomy): Eukaryota > Metazoa > Mollusca > Gastropoda > Stylommatophora > Oreohelicidae > Oreohelix > Oreohelix idahoensis. The sequence goes on from JAMPIV010018979.1 coordinate 444,788, forward strand.
GATGTCTACTCTTAATATCAAGAGATCACTGAGTAGTATTTATCATCCGATGTCTAATGGACTAGTCGAACGTCTCAATAGGACTCTCAAAAAATTTACTTGGGAAAATAACTGAGGATCATCCTCAGGATTGGGACAGAGTCTTACCCGCTGCTCTCTTTGCTTATAGAGAGGTTCCTAATCAACATACCGGGTTTTCTCTTTTCGAGCTCGTCTTTGGCGCGCGTCCGCGCGGCCTAATGTCCTTGCTTCACGATCTGATAGCTGCCGATGACATTAGTGATGACACACAATCTTCTTATGAGTATGTCATTGCTCTCAGGCAGAAAATCATTGAAGCTTGCAAATTAGCAACTTCCGCATCTGAATTTGCCAAAGCAAAGGCAAGACAGTTTGCAAATAAAAATAGATGCCTACGTCAACTTTGTCCTGGAGACAAAGCATTTGTGTTGCTTCCTTCCAGAGAAAATAGACTTCTTATTGGTTGGAAAGGTCCTTTTAAGATTGTATCTAAAATTTCTGATGTCGACTATGTCGTCGATATTGACGGAAAGCATAAAACTTTTCACATAAATATGCTTACAGAATTTTATGAACGTCCAGAGTACTTACAACCTATCTTTCAAGCGACGGACGACGCTACAGTCGCTCGTGGCCATTACTCATCCCTGTCTGTCATACAGGATGAGGAATCTACTTTCTCTGATGTTAATCTTCCTCTTCCGATGATTCCACTTCATTCTACGGAATCATGGAAGGATGTTGCAATTTCACCTAATTTATCAACTAGGGAACAGTCACAAATCTCTTCCAAGTTACAAGCATTTCAGGATGTTCTCACGGACATTCCTGGACACACTACAGTCATTGAACATGACATTGTATTGACTGACCATACTCCTATCAGGGTCAGACCTTATCCTATTGCTATCCACTTCTAAACTCAAGTCGAGAAAGAGTTGGATGAAATGATAAAGTTAGGAATAATTGAACCATCCAATTCGGCATACTCGTCGTCTATGGTTATTGTCCGAAAAAAAGACAATAACATACGCATTTGCGTCGATTACCGTAAACTAAATCAATTAACGAAGTTCGATGCAGAACCTATGCCTCTGTTGGATGAGTTACTTACTAGACTTTCCAATTCTCGTTTCTTTACAAAACTGGACTTGTCTAAAGGATACTGGCAAGTTCCTTTAACCGAACGAGCCAAACCTTTCACTGCTTTCTCCACACCGAGGGGTTTCTTCCAATGGAACTTTATGCCTTTTGGCCTTATGAATGCCCCAGCTACATTCGTACGCATGATGCGTCGAATACTGGCATATCGTTCTGATGTGATTGCATACTTGGACTATATCTGTCTTTTTAGCGATTGTGGGGAAGATCACTATCTGGGATTAGATGAACTGTTGTCTACTCTACGTGAGCATAATTTGACAGCTAAACCCTCTAAAGGCTATGTTGGGTTTAGTGAGACTTCTTTTCTTGGTCATCGTGTTGGTCATGGTCTCTTGAAGACAGAAGACCACAACACTTCTAAGATACTGAACATCACTATTCCTAAGACTAAGAAACAGCTCCGTAGTCTCTTGGGCCTAATACAGTTCTACGGAAGATTCATTCTGAATCTTTCCTCTATTACGGAACCACTCTCAACCCTATTGAAAAAAGGGTCTCCTAATATGGTGCGTTGGTCCCAAGAAGGCCAATCTTCATTGGATCAGATTAAGTCATTATTTTCGTCTCCTCCTATTTTAAGACTACCTACAGCCGATAGGACGTTTGTCCTTCGTAGTGACGCCTCAGCAATAGGGATCGGGGCAGCACTGATGCAAGAGTATTCTGAGACTCTGCATCCTGTAATGTATGTCTCGAGAAAACTGAATGCGGCAGAAAGGAATTATTCTGTTCTAGACCGAGAATTGCTAGCTATGGTCTGGGCAATTCTTAAACTCCAAAGATTCCTTCTAGGCGCGCATTTTGTAGTAGAAACTGACCAAAAAGCTCTCACAGCTATGCAGAATAAGGATTTGAAGAGTTCGAGATCCACTCGATATGCTATTGCTCTTCAACCTTTTCATTTCACGGTACGAGCTATCCGTGGTTCGGATAATGTGATGGCAGACATATTGTCTCGATGCCCACATGAAGCTACTTAGCTCTTTTGTCTAGATCTACTGTAACATATCTAAAGTTATGATCTATTCGTACAATAACATGCTTCTATAACACTTGTTGTCACTTTGTTTAAACTCATGGTTATGTTGATTACTTGCTTTCTCTGTTACCATCTTCGTAAAAAACAGAGGAAGGCTTTGTTTCATATGAAATAAAGGTCGAAAAAATTAATGCGGCCACATTTATAGTTTAAATGTATATTAAGTGACTATGGTACATTATAACATTCTAAGAATTGTACTATTTGTATTGTTCTCAGCAAACCGGTGTGATATCTTGGAACGCTGTAGAACTACGATGACTTCTATTGACGTCCTTATGTTCCTTGAGGATCTTGCTTCCAAGACATCGCCGGAATGAAGGATCGTCTTGTTCTTCTGACATCATCAGATATTAGTTCTATCCGCATATATAATTATATGTTTGTAAACAGAATTTTGCAATGTTGTTTATGATTGACCATTGGAATTTATGGTTATATACACATTATACGTCGTGAGATTTCGATGTTGGTGTAATCCCTTAATGGAAGTTGTCATTCACCATTTATACACATTGATATGAATTTTTGTTGTAACATTACCTGCACTTTTGAGTTGGTTGGTAACACCTCCCCGGATATATTTACTTTGAGAAAATAGTTTCTCCTATCTAGTGAGATTTTTTCTTCTCACCAGACGCTCTACTGTGCGTCGATTGGATCTGACATTATGATGTTATATTTTTTGGTGATCCTTTCATCGGCGCATTACTCATGCGTTATGAGCTTAATGCACCTGGCTCATAGATGTATTTCCCCCGGGAGGTGTGGTAATGTTGCCGTCATTTTTTACGGTGGAAGAAAACACCAACCTAATGTAATTTTGGTTTGATGTGATCAAAGAGAGATAAATGTATATTGTCTTTCTGTGACAGGTTTGACTGGTGATTATCTTCTCCTGTCTTATGTTGTCCTGTCTCAGGCAATGTCTTATAGTTGACATGTCGTAAGGCTATTTATAGGATCATTTACGGAGTATCTATATCACCCGCTTGGGCGGAAACGCCTGGTCTGGGTTTGCCTCGATCTGGTCCGTGCTCTTTGGGCATGCGCGGGGTCTTGGCGGCAAAAGCCGGGAGACTGATTCAGAGAGAGTGTACCTAAGGCTTAGAACGGATGTGCCGATCCGTAGATTCCTCTCTGCCAAGTTTTCGATAGGGATTGGAAATTCTGGGAATGACTGTTTGTCATTCTTCCGTCCCTGAGTGTTTCTTTATGCCAGTATTGGCTGTGTTGTGTTACCTTAGAGTGTGAGGATTCTTTAAGAAGGTAACTGAAAAACATTACTCGATCTTTTCGTCGCGTTTAGATCTTACAGGTACATTTATCGCTGATGGCGACATAGTGAGCGAAGCTCACAAGGAGGTATTATACTGTACCCCAGTATTGCTTCATATTTGAAGGACGAGGTCTAGTTGACCCATTACATACATAAGCCTAGGAATCATCTTTATGGATCCGCAATGCAGGCGGAATATGGTTTGGCAGAAATTATATATAATCTCAGAAGCTTGTGTAAACTGAGAGTGACCTGATTATCGAGGCTCGCGACCTGCGGCCTGATTTCGTTGTCATCAAATTGGTTCGTATTCACGACCAATCCTCTTCACCAGAATGAAGTATTTGGCATGTGAGGCCAGTCTGAAGTCTTCTGCTAATTGTGGGACAATGGCATTGACTTTATTTGAATAACTGATATTGCCCGTACTAAGCAAGATATTTGCTAGGGCTTACCTGACGGGGCTCAGTCAGGGATTAGAGCTATTGCATAAACAGTAAACATTGTACAAGACATTGTTATATGTCTGGGATCTGTGATGCCTGAAGCTGACCTTTGTAACTACACACATTATGTACTCGATCTATACTATTGACTGTTTCGTCCATCATTATCATCGTATTATCGTACGTCATGAATAAATATTGTAAACGTAAGCAGCATTCCCTACTTCACTGACTTCTACTTGTGGTTGTGTGAGTTAATGTGAAGACGTCCAAGAGCCTATACGGCCTTCGTGTTATCAGCACTGTTATCTACACACTTACACGATCAACCACATTGCTATACAAGTATTACACGTCTGAATCTACAGGAATACTGGCATTATGTATGTGTCTATTATACCCTGGCGGCACCTCACGCTAGTGACCTAGATTCTCGCCACAACTTGGTACTGCCCAGGACAACACGACACGCTTGAAGTACTAACATTCATAACACAACAAACAGTACGTTACATCTGGGCATTTACACTGAACAACCATTTACATCTCTAGTAAACAGACTTCAACATCCGTGCAAACCATCTTCAACACTAACCTTGTAGTTACAGTTGAATCTATTCATCTCTCAATCATTTAAATGAATTTACATAACCAAATTACAGCATGTGACATTACACAAATAAATCATATGCCCATTGGGGAAATACATTACCATCCCACAAATGAATACATAGAAAATGCAATGTTCTTGCTATCATAATACCGTTGTGACTGAACATAAGATATAATTATATCTATGGCGGGCGTCTGCTTTTTGTGAAAGTTATGGCTAGAGTCTAGCTACACAAGTAAGCATATCAAATTTCACACCCAACCACTACTCCTATAATTCAGAGTTATAGTGCCTGTATCTGTTATTGTAAGTTTATCATTTAACCCATTATAAACCATAACACTGACACCTGACTGTTTAAGCACCACTTAACTAAGGCGGTAGACTGCACTACATTATCACTGAATAAAATCACTAAGAGTCCTCAGAAATGAATTCAAGTCATTTTCCTATCAGATACATAAAAACTAACATGAATATATTATATTATAAGAGTTATTTACTCACCCCGAAACATAGGCAAACACATTCTAGTTCTGCTGTGCTAACTCTGCCTTAGTCTCATATGGTCATCTACGGGCCAGGAAATATCTACGAGTGTGTTTGACTATTAAGACTTTCTAGATTTATAGTTTACAAAGGATGCTCCCCCCGGACACCTGGCCTAGCGTATTTCTACAGATGTTCGGCGAAAGCCGTAATCCAGAGTAAGACAAAGGTTTCTCTAGAGACTACATCAGAAGTTAGCAACCGCGAGAAAGTTCCCTAGATAGACAAAATATTATGAGAGCTCTAACTCGTCTAAGGGGCAAAACCCAGAGACTAACCGCAGGTGTATCTTCCCCTGAATCGGAGATCAAACTATTTTACCGACCGTAAAAAGTTCCACTGCCGTTAGCGAGCCGGTTCTACACAGAAGCCGTCTTCGCTCGTTCAAACACTTTAAGCGTAACAGAAATGTTTCTCTGGTCAAACGAACCACAGGTGCGCTGATGTAACGTTATCTGACTGTTGAAGGCCAGAACGTAAACAAAGCGCGGGTGGGGTTGGAGAAGGTGAAAAAATTGGGCCACGAAGGTAGAAAAAAAAAACAAAATGGCAAGGAAACCCGAACATTAAAAAAGTAATAACATATGGAACGGAATGGTAAAATAAATTAACAGTCACTGTGACACTGTGCAACATCCGTTGGCAGGGGGTGATTTGTTGACAATCTTCGACGAAGGATATCCCAGAGGTGCTCAATCGGAGAAAGGTCAGGTGAATGAGCTGGCCACGCCATCCCGATGATCCCATGTTGCTGAATAAACTCATTCACCACACGAGCTCGATGGGGTCAAGCGTTATCATCTTGGAGGATGGCATTACCACCTATGGCCTCCAGAGCAGGCTGAACAATTGGTCTCAAGATTTCGTTCTGGTATCTTGGGCCGGTCAAGTTGCCTTGGATGATGTAGAGTGGGGTCCTGCCGTGTCTGTAGAAGCCTCCCCAGACCATGACAGATCCCCTACCATAACGATCCACCTCTCGAATTGTGTCATCAGTAAATCGCTCTCCTGGTCGTCTCCAAACTCGAATCCTGCCATCATTGAATGACACAGTGAAGCGAAATTCATCAGTGAAGAGAACTTGACTCCATTGTTGCCTTGTCCATCGGATGTGCTCGCGACACCAAGCAACACGGGCTCTGCGATGAGCAGGAGTAAGAGAGATTCTGACTGCAGGACGTCGAGCAGCCAGTCCAAATTCATGTAAACGTTTTGACGAGTAGTATATTTGAATGAACTTACAAAACCTCATTTCGACTTGTCTTCTTTTTCTGAAAACTGTCCCTGTCTCGTAATCATGGAAGGCTGAATCTGTTTATGTCTCACAAATCGTTCAGTCGCTTGTTGGTTTGTCCTTCAGGCCTAGAATCCCTACATAAAAGGGTGCTATGACTTTTTTGCCTGAATGATAACATTTCCAGTGCTCAGATATTTTCACAGCTGAATGTTTTCCTCTTAAAAAATTCTTCTTCTTCCAAGATCTCCTATTTGTGCATCAAATTTTACACGGCAGAACGCCTTCATACTTGCAAATGTTCTTTCGCTATAAAAACTGCTCATATTTTATACGTGGCGACCTACTTTTGTACCTTGCAAAACCACGAACTGACCTCTTCGGAAGTTGTTTTAGTTATGCAGGTGCTTTAGCATGGAATTCCCTACCCAAGTCTGTCAAAACTGATAATTACATCTCATTCAAAAGACATCTGCACTTACATGTCATGAAATCTTGTACTCATTTAACGACAATTCTGTTTCAGTTATTTCAACGTTTCCATGAGCATTTAACTGTCATTGTAATATTTTCATTTTAAATTGAATTTTTTTATATTAAGTAGCTTTATTGCTTGACCTCTCTCTCTCTCCTTCTCTCTCTCTCTCTCTCTCTCTCTCTCTCTCTCCCTCTCTCTATGTGCGTGAATGACTATGAGTAAATGTACTTGTGTAAGCTCAGTTTCTGATTCTGATGATAATATTAATTAATCCTGTCTGAAGTTGTTAATATTTTAATTTTAATTTGTAAAACGCTGAAAATTGTATTGCAGAGCAGAAATGTAAAAAGGCAATTATGCCTATTTCTTTACCCTGATGAAATAAAGATTTCGTTCGTTCGATCGTTCGTTCCTTCATTGTTTACCTTGTCGTGTCGTTTGTACAAACACCATTCTGCTTAGCCGATAGTCGTGCAAGACTGACGCGAAGGGGTCACATTATGTTACATGTGCTTTCTTTTTTTCACTCTTCCCTTTATTGAAGATAATCAGCCAGACATCATACATTGCCTTATTTTATAAAAGGAGCATGAAGATCGTACTATAAACTTATATGAAAAACATGAAATAATGACATTGATATCATATGTATGAAAAACATGAAATAATGACATTGATATCGTATGTATGAAAAACATTAAATCATTAGTGTAAATAAAACATTTATACAGCATGAAGTTATTTTTAATTTCCCACCTCATTTAGACTGGTTATCAACATTATTCTTTTAGTTATTTAAGATAATCTAGTTTTCTAAGTTATTTTGTTTAAGATATTTGCTTACCCTGCGCAGGTCAGTTTATCAGATATGCCGAGAATTAGTACTTTTACCCGGTTCTGGCGCCATGTTTGAAGAAAGTGAGCTATCTTTGAGCGGCAAATATTTTATATCGGCATCTGACCACTGAAGTCATGCACTGACCGCGACCCTATCTTAGAATTCTGGCGGGTGTAAGGTGAACGCTGACCCAGGTCAGTTGAAAGCGAAAATCTGGTTGTCTAGTAAATGAATAAAGAAACCACAAAAATCAAAATGTCAGCTTAACCCACGACAATCTGGTATAATTTACTCAAAAATTGCACAGTGGAATTCAGTAACAAAAGTTATTGTCTGAAACTAGTGTCACCATACACAGATTTAAAATTTGGTGGTATGTCCTCGGTTAGGTGGACTTAGCTTAATATGACGTGGATAAACTCCTGGTCCTGGAAGTCACAATGCTGAGGCCAGATAGCTGTGATGGTCCACTGGTTCACGAGTTACATACAGGTTGACATGGGTACGACTCCTGGTCCTAAGTCACAACGCTAAGATCAGGTAGCAGTGGTGGTCCACTGTTCACATTCCACCCTGTTTTAGTGTCACGTGGTACACACTGATTGAAACTCATAGACTCACAATCATTATATAAATTAAAAAATAATATGGTATGAAGTCAGTTTTACAAGTAAACGGTACACATGAGACAAGGGACGTTTCGGGTTTTACCCTTCGTCGGCCACAGTTACGAACAGGTGACAAGGACAAGAACTACATATAGGTACTACAAAGATCTGTGATGATGAGGAAAACGTCAAATGAGCGATACAAGCAGATGAAACCACGGTGATAAGCGAAACGATAACAGTAATAATGCAAGAAAATCGTGAAACCAGAAAGACATGTCGAAACGAGAAAGTAAATAATCAACGAAACGAAGACAGGAATGAATAACACTAATAAAATGCGAGAAAAATCACTTAGCTGTGCCGAGGAAGGAAACATTCACAATCATTATGCCGACTGCAGCTGTTTAGAAGTTTGATTGCGCACAACGGCAGTATTATTCTAGCTTGTATCTCTATGTGGGGACTTTCGATACTTTCAGTAAGATCTAGCTCTCATACAGGCGCCAGCTCGTCGACTTAATTTTGTAGAGTATGTGTCCGACTTTTTGTTTTGTTTTTTGGTTTGTGGGTTTTGTCTTCTTGTGGCGAGGCACGTCCCTTCCAACCTAGACACGTCATTTGGTTATATCAGAGCGCAATTTGACATTCAAAAATAAGTAAACTCTGTAAACTAAAGCGATGTGTTGATAAACTCTAATCCCTGAAAAGGACTACTAGTATCTATCAGCTAGCATGAAAAAGCCATGAAAAGGACTGCTAGCCCGATCAGCGTTGATAGATACTAAGTCTTAAAAAGGACTAACATTGTGTGGCAAATATTTTGTAGGTTTTTGTAGGTGCAAACATTTGTTGACACTCCTCTCTGTGATGTCACCTGTTTGTTATCCGGTCATCCTAGCTTGCGGTGAGCATCTGAGATAAGATAATCGCCGGCGTGTTTAGATTGAACCGCTGATAAGACGACTCGTTTGGTAACCCAGATGGGCAGACAAGTGTAACATAATCGCTTACGGGCCGACTTGTTATGACAACGTTTCTTTCTAATAAAGAAATAAGCATTACAGCTTACACATGGTGTCAGGTGAGTTCCCCGATCTGTCTGAAAGTTTGTACACAAGGGCATCGGAAATCATATTACCATATATAGGAGAGTTGACCTCTGCCTTACATTCAAAATTATCGGATGTCGGAATATTTTTGAAATCATCACACCCTATCCGCATTATTTGAAGTGATTGGATCATTCTGATTAGATTCATAACAACAATGCTTGGGAAGATAGGAATAAAGTCTGACCATTTTCGCAGTTTTATTTCACTGTGAATTTCACGCTCGCCTAGACAACATCAGACCTCGCCAGAGTGAAGACTAAATTCATAATTACTTTTTTTAACCGGACCTTTTATTGGAGAACCAAGTAAGTCTTACAAAGCACAGGAAATCTCAACATTTTAATAAGGAACACCGGGACTAGCAAACTGAAGAAAAACACGGAGTCAGAGAGGGACTCTATTGTCAAATTAAAGACACCACTGACGCGTGTAAGAGACCGACTCGTCTCTTTTATTCATCTGAGCAACAAATCTGTAGCCAAGACTGGCGTAAGTAGTGCATTTTTCATTCTATGTTTCATTACTAACATGTGAACTAACATACATATATATATATATATATATATATATATATATATATATATATATATATTTATATATATATATAATATATATATATATATATATATATATATATATATATTATATATATATATATATATATATATATATATATATATTATATATATATATATATATATATATATATATATATATATATATATATATATATATATATATATATATATATATATATATATATATATATATATATATATATATATATATCCCCCCCCCCCCCCCCCCCCCCCCCCCCCCGCCCCCCCATATATATATATATATATATATATATATATAACCATGTGAATTTTAATGTGTGAAAATTGCTACAGGACGCCCAAGTCATTTGAGACTGGCAACCTCAGTATCTAGAATGATGATTCATGAAGCATCATTGCTCGGGCTGGTGATTGCTTTATTGATAGCTTCGTAAAGAGAACTAAAAGCATAACGTAGTTCCAGTTTCCCTATGGAGCAGGGAGTGAACGATGAAAGAAATTATGTACATTCTAAATATAATACTTACATTTTCAAAACAGTGTAAATGTCCCTATAAACATATTCACTTCAAAATTAATGTAAGTTTTCTAGCTTTAAACCAGTGTAAATGTCTATGTGAAAATATTCATTTTAAAGTAATTGAAGTTTCAAACTTTTCAGTCAGTGTAAATTTAAATGAAAACACATTCAATTTATATTGTGAACACTTTTCAATCAGTGGAGATGTATATGTAAACAAACTCTATCTATATTATTAACCTTTTCATTTAAATATAAAGTAACCATGAACGCTATTCTATTTAAGTGTAAAGAAAGTTTTATCCCGAGGGATTAAATTTAATTATCATCGAGTGTGTCGTGATTTAGTCTGTCTCACAACACGGTTTTCTAATCTGAACATACCGCACGCCATAGGTAGAGAATTCTCGGATACAATAGCCAATGGAAACGCACCCTTATTATTGTGTGTTAGGAAACGTACTATGCTTAAACATAGCAGCCAATTATGTGTAACCGATGGACAAGGATATTTAATTATGAAAAGCATAAAGAAGTATCACAAGGGAGGATTATATAATTTAACAACGGGAATGTTATGTTAGAGGTAGGTGTAAAAACTTTCTCTAATAGTATTCTAGTAAGATAGAAATATCGAGTGAAAGAGCTTCGTTACATCAGGCTTAGTCCCAACTTAGCTAGTTGAAGCATGCATATATTAAAATGCAGTTTGCAAACTAACTAATTAGTAGATAGATCAATACAGAATAATTCACCGTATAATTAAAGCTTTAGATGACCAAAATCGACCCATAAAGAAGGAAGATAATTGAAAAACTAGTTTTTACATTGAACAGATAGGAAAATTATGCCTCAGTTTGAGATTGTTATCACCACTCTTACCCCATGTCATCCAATACGGAGGATGCGCTAGTATATAAGACCTTGCCCTTGGCTAAATTGAGGCCACAAAATTCAAAAACTGCAAGCTGAACAGAAGAAGCGGTAACAGTGTAATAGTCGTGTACCTTTGCCAACCGCATCTGTAACGCAGACATTACATGCCATTAACAGCTTGTATGTTTTGCCTGAGGGTAAGAATGACTCTATATATATATATTGACGTTTCTGGGAAACGAGCTACCCCCGACAATCTTGATCAGAGACGAGGGCGAGCAGAGTGAAAAGAACCAACCCATAAGAAGGATCAGAACCGTCATTGGCAGCTAAGTTTAAATCTGTGCTGCCACTTGAACTTCTTGTAACATCTCACATTTCCCAAAGACTGTGATGATAACTTTCTCGATCCATAACGATTCAAATTTTTTTCCAACTGTTAAAACCTAAAGTGATTATTAAATTTTGTTAATTGTAATGTTACAAATTTAACTTCGATTTAATCATTTTAAAGTTACTGTATGTTTGTCTCAGTCAAATTACAACACACACTCAAAACAGAGCTATACTAAAATAATAGAACTCTGATGAGTAAATCAGGAGTGGGGGCTTAAACGAGCTGAAAGTAATAAGTGCTTAAATATTTCACAAAAGCGTCGACAGAATTACAGAGTTAACATACTCAGCCAAATCAGTATTGTTCTCGCTTATTCTGAACATCTTGTGAAGACTCCCTTCGTAATAGAAGTGTCATCACCCTTCTATCTACATCTCTGCCATGAGTAATCTTGTGCGAAAGTAGATACATTTGAAGCCCATTGTAGTAGTGGTTTTGTTGTTGATGACTACTACCTTTTGCTGACACGCGAATGTTATAAGGTTATGTGGCAATCAGGCAACAGGAACATGAACAGGGCACGTCAACTAATGCTAGTGCCAAATGAAGCACCCTGGAACTCTTGGGTTAGTTTACACAGTTTGTTTGACAACAACGTTGGACGTACGATAAAACGAGTAGAGTATACATCCTCTGACATTAACGGTTTGCATATTAATAAACATGGAGAAATGTCAATATATTATCACTGTTCAGATCGGATAGTCTTATGATAGTCGTATTAATGAACATACGACAGGACATCGTAAGTAAAGCATCAAGGTTCATTTTTGAGGCATCATAGTGAACAGTGCATATAAAATCCTAAGTCCTGACTTTGACTGACCTCTCATCATCTGCCGTAATCCATAGGACCGCAAAAATATACTTTATCTATGTATTCACGTTTGTAATACAATGCTTCCAAGCGGCACGTACTTGAAAATAATAGGCTGGATCCAATAACTTCACTTTATCTTTAATCCATTTCAGTACACCCTAATGAAGGGTCAACAATTCCCCATTGAATGTTCTGACTAGATTCAACATGGCGAAAACGTAATATATATTTTTCATTAGCTTAAATGACTTACTGTTAAATCCTCACGGCGATAGCTTCCACATGGAAGGCCGTATAATATAGGCATCAACAGTAGTTTACCCACAATATGGGGCTCGAACAAACAGACCAACGTCTGACTTCCATCCCAGCCATTACCTCTCTCTCTGAGGTCACTGCGTCATCCAGTGTTTAGCAACAAAACGCCAAAATACCCACGTACAAATATGTGCGCTTCCGTGCGCGATGAATTTAATTACCAATATATTCTTACCACATTTGTTGATGCGTACCCTCTTAACAGGAGTAAGACCCGTGTCCACTTTAATACTGTTAAGGCACTCAAAAAGGACGTAACAGTTTACCTTATCCCACCCCCCGCGGAAAAAAATTTTTTTTTTTTTTTTACTTGAATAACCGCGGAGAGGTAAATCAAATTATTATCTACACATAATATCAATCTAAATATACTAAACAAAATACTACTAGTTACAGAATAAATATGAAAGTGAACTCAACTGAAATAAACAAAATGCAATGTAAGTAAATGTACAACCACTATTAACCAACATGAGGCAAATGTGGCAACACTAGATAATGTAAAGTAATAAGGACGATGAACCCCAAATAAAGTGTTAACAGAATGAAAAAATGTTAATAAATGAATTCAAATAAATGGAATATGAACGCATCAAAACGACGAGTTATAAATGAAAAAGAATGGAAATAAACTACGCGAAGTAATCAACACACTTAGCAATACTAAATAAGTATGAGTGCTGATATACTACCTATGTTGTGAAAGAAAATCACTACGGCTATGAACTAGAAATAATCTATTTGCTATAAATATATTAATTATTAGACATAATTAAATTAGCTTAATTAATAGTTTAAGCATAGCGTCCATGGCCTTAAAATGTTATTAATTCCCACTGAGTTCACTATTAATTAAAGTCACGAAGTTGAAACATTACACTAGAAGAATGTTACCATGCCACGTTTGAATTAAAACATTATCAATGTTAAATGTTATATGCACCCAATAGTATATTATTTATAAGTTCATGTTATTTCAACGTCAAACTGTATATGCTAATTTAAGGAAATGTAAATGTAGATACACAACCAGTGAAAAAGAAAACAAGCTCATAATAATAGTGTCGCTGAATGACGTAAAGTTCCCTTAGTAGTGAGTCAAAATTAAGGAAACGTTCGTGCAGAGGCGTCACTCTTCGTAGGGCGTTGAATCTCGCTTGACTCATAAGAATACCGCGAAAAGATGTCTGCTAGAACATTTTGCGACCCTAGTGTTGCTCGGATCGTAAAACTGTAAGGTTGCAGAGCGATTGCGTATCTGGTTGATCTCGATGACTTCACGTCTCTGTTGTTGAGAGCAGTAAGAGCACGCTGGTCAGTCTCTACAATAAAGTGTGCTCCTAATAAAAAACGTAAAGCTTGGTTATAGACCAGACTAGAGCTAACAGCTCTTTGTCCAAGACAGAATAATTCTTTTCTGTAGGCGTTAGTTTTCTGGACACGTACATGACAGGATGCAATGTACCTGAGTATTCTTGAAGTAATGCGCTTCCTTTGCCAAAATTTGATGCATCGCATCGTAAGACCGGTGCATTAGAAAAGTATGTTTTAATTATATCCAACGTGATTTGATGTTCTTTCGACCACCGAATCATGTTAGCTGCGCCCTTCTTTAAGAAAGTAGAGAAAGGTGCAGTGATGGTAGATAAATGAGGAATGAATATCCCATAGAATGTATTAGACCTAAAAGACTCCTTTCTCGTTTCTTAGTCTTAGGTGTTGTGATATTCAGGATTTTAGAAACATTACTGTTCTCAGTATGTAAAAGACCGTGACCAACACGGTGACCTAAAAATGATATGTCATGAAAACTAACAAATGCTTTAGATGGTTTAGGTATCAGATCGTGAGATGAAGAAAATTCAGTCGGTAATAGTATAGATTGTACAGGATGAACTAATGTCATAGCATGTTTACTGTGCAATGACAAAAGAAACATTAGAAATAAAATACAGATACCAAACCAGGCATGTGTGAATCTGAATGGGTATCGAAATTTAAAAGAAGAATAGTGAGAGCGATAAAAAGCACATGACAAGCTAGATACTGAGCTAACTGGCCCAGAAAGGAAGTTAAATAGTCCTACAAGAAATACCAATGTACGACGAAATAAATCAGTATATGTGGTAACGAACTCACAAGTCTGTGAAGGATAGGAATTGGAATCCACGAGACTGAATGTAGATTCGGTTGACGTGTCAAAGGTAGTGTGCGTATCACCCACCACAGAGGAATCTTCCTCTTGAATAGTATATAAAGAAGCATTACGATTAGAGTGTTGCTGAAGCGAAGTTTGTCGTAAGGGGCTCAAAGGAGCGCCAAAATTAGTATAATGTATAATGGTATCATTAGTAATACAAGTTCCCACCATATTAGCTGAACGTATCACGTTTGCTGAATGTAACTGGTAATGAGATTTAGGCATAGTGGTAACTGTTACATACTAGGTTTGCTGGTTTCTCACTGAATGTAATTAAACGTTAATGTTATTAGTCTGTTTACACCCACTGTTGCGAGTGTAGTGGTTTGGTCTATATCATCGCCACACAGGCTAATTCAATATATGTGTGTTGCTGACCTGTCACTGTGTCTGGGATGTTGACCTGGGTGTGTGTTGATATGTTCGCACACCACAGTACGTACATAAGGGTACATGCAGGAGTCAAGAAGGGTTGCAAACGACTGGAACAGTTCGATACTGTTTATTCCGTTACAACACAGATACGATGACATAGATGACACACATTCGACAGCAAAACACGAATCATAGTATATAATTTCCACACTGCATGAATACCTAATACGGCCTGTCCTAATCCTGGACTTATAATAGCTTAATAGCTTCATACATCTCCACACTGCAGTTAATATATAATATGGCCTGTCCTAATCCTGGACTTATAATAGCTTAATAGCTTCATACATCTCCACACTGCAGTTAATATATAATATGGCCTACAAAAGTACTTCAATACATAGCAAAGCCTGCATCACACGGCAGCTATAATAAGGTTCATATGGCCTAAACAAATCTTCACTGCAGTGTATCACATAGGCTGTACACACAGCGAAATATATAAGTCGACATTTTCTCAAATCCTACGTAGGCATACATTATCCAAAAACACTGGGACTCGACCTACACGGTCCACGCCCAAAAAACACAACTCCCTAAATCACACACTAGTCCCGCCAAAAAACCCGTCACGAGATTCGGTTGTCTTGAACACCGTTCTCGATAACACATGCAGACTAGCGAGCTATTCACATGACTCAAAACAGTACAGAATAAATACATTAAACAGCGTTCACACGCTTATCTGTACTCTGTCACCCGAAAAAATAGGAAAAGATAATTATATCCTAAAGTCAAACAAGTATCCGCTTAATCAAGCGTTGCAACTCGAAATTTAATATGTCTAAAAAACCATTCTAAAGATTACTTCCCCTTCCATAAGTTCCACTTGCAACAGTTACCACCCGCTCCGGGAAAAAAAATGATTCTATCATTTTTTTTGAAAAAATTAACTCCCAAAAACGAAAAATTTAGAAGACAATTAAGCTCTAACGTATGCCTACAAAAATATCTTATTTTAAATCAAAATTATATCTACAACAAATATCAGCATTAAAGTGTAAAGTAGCAATTAAAGCATACAGCATAACCAGCTAAGTATAAAAAGTAATTAGCTAAATATACAAATATGATCAGTTCCAAAATTAAGTTACGTATATTTAGTACAAACCAAACCGAAAACAACCAATCGAAAGAGAAAACACAAGATCAATCAAAAGAAGAATGATCTGTAAAAAAAAAGGAAAGTAAGAACTCAACAATACCATATACTCATAATTAAGTTGGACAATTACATGTAAAATAAATACAACTATCATAAGTAGATATGTTATATCTAGTCATATAACCACTCCAACAATACAAAGAATAGAGGTATAAGTGTTGAAAGAAGACAAAGTATACAAATAGAATCAAGTAAAACGAAGATGAGGTACGAAAGTATAAACAAGATATGAAATCCATACCGAAAAGACAACAGAAAAGGAGGAATGAAATGACGAATAGTTACCAAAGACAGATAGAAAGCAAAGGCACGAACGCAAAGAAAGTCAATAACAGTACATACTAATAACTGTTTTGATCAGATAACCTATTCAAAAATAAATATATAAACATGATCGAAAGGCACAACACAAAATATCAAAGTATATCTATACTAATACCACCAAAAATAATTTATAACTAAACAAAACCTAATAAGTAATTTAACCAAGTTACAAGAGTTATACAAAACTGACATAAATAAATTATAGGCATCGAACAAACAAGTAATAGCATTGCTATAACTAATACTACCAACGCACAATGAAGCGCTAAAATAAAAACACATCATCATAAAAAACAACTTTTTACAAGAACTAATCAAACTACATATCAATTATATCACGCAGTCAAATGCTGGGCACACACAACAAAAAATTACAATGCCAAAAAAAAAAATCATTTTTTTCAACAGTACCGTACAAACATATTTTTTTAACGATAAATTACATAAAAACATTATTTAATCTTTAAGTAATTCAGTAAATCTTTAAGTAAAACCTAATAATGAAATCAATATTTTAACAAAATGAGTGAAATATAAAACAAAAATCCTATCTCGAAGAAACCTTTAAATCAACACATGTAAATTTAATTTATCCTTTAAGTTCTTTCTGCTGACAATTACGTTCAGCTCAGTACAATGCTATTTAGCTATAACTTTATCAATAAATCTACACTTTGTTGCTAATATGAAATATAAAAAAGGTTCTATAAAAATATCTACAAAAAATAAGTTTTTTTTTTTTAAAATAATCTGCTAGGAAAATAATCTGCATACCTGACTGGCAAGAAATCAAGTTTTGGAAAAATCGAAGTTTCACAAAAAGTTAACAAATCCAAATACAAGATCATGTATGATACATGCAAGCTATTTTCAAAATTACATTTCACAAAATACCAGATAATACACATCTTCTCTGTATGTTCTATATATTAATTAATCATGACATCAAAACATAAGAAAAATATAAATTAAGTGAATAACGAACACTCAGGACTATCTAAAAGTAACCACTACATCAACACAATAAATGAGTTTGTGCAATCTCATCATGTACAAAACTATCCTAAACAACACAGTTGCAAAAATTCTAAGTTGAACAGAGTAGTATAAAGGATAATAATTACATACTACACATTATCAACACAATAATATATAAATAGCATAAAAATGTATTAATACATCATCAAAATACAGACATATAAATAACAATTAAAAAATTATGGCAATCAAATGATGCATAGAAATAATCATTACAACAAAATTATATGTTATTTCAAAACAACAACATGTCATGTACTAATATAGAATACAAAAATATTTACTATCTTCACATAAAAAAAAAATAAATCAGACGCGAAGTCTCCCACTCTCTTGTAAACATGCTTGACCTTCAGAAAGCAACACCTCAGATTTAGTTTGACGCTGACAGGTTTCGGTTGACTACTCGAGCGGAAAGTTGACTCACATTTCTGACCGTCAATATGTCGCAGAAGCCTTGACTCTTATCGCAACGTAGCTTCTGTCAACAAATACAAATAAAATTTCCATTTTACTCAATAGTGAAATTTAATGAGAAAAACGTAGAAATCACGTTTACAATTACCCAACACCGGCTTGTGTAAAAACCCGGTCTCTTCACGATGTCACTAGCTCTCTCTATCACATGTAGATATCATAGAATTCTTGGGGACAACATGACCGACCTTGAATGTCGCCGCTGCCTTACGCTGAAACAAAGTCTCACATTCACAACAACAAGCAGAGCAATGAATAGTATTCAAGCATCCACTGTTATTTTTACTCTGTTTACTTTGATTATAAATGACTCTGGGCTCATGTTGAACAAAATTAGCACAATTGCGCTTATTATTTGTTCTATGATCAAAATACTTATTATTACCGTTGCCTTGTTTACAAATAATCACTTTAGTCTTTTGTTGAGGAACATTATTCTGGTGATGTAAAGCAACATTTGAAAAGCTATTATCTCTATCATACTTTCCAACATTCTTACTATCAAAACTTTGAGATTTGTTAAATTGTCTACAGTATCTACGAGAGGGAAAATTATTATTTTCTGATCTCCCTTGGTACTGTTTACTCTTGGGGTTATCTCTCTTTCTAGAACTGTTTTTCTTTTCCCTTATGGGAATATATTTACCAATAGTTTCAAACTGACTGTGCTGAGTTTGACAACTGCCAGAAACAATAGTATCTCTATTGTTCCGCATATGGGTTTCATCTTTGGAACAAGTAGTAATAGTCTCAACACCCGCTATTAATTTCTGAGTATTTCCAGTAGTAGAGAAATATTTGTTCTTATGAATCTTGACCTGAAATTTATCACCTATCTTTTCCTGACCAACAGAACTGGCTGTTACACAAGAATCTTTGTTGGTCTGACGCCAAGAATTATTACTGGAACTACCAGTAATATTAGAACTTTTAAAGTTGTATTTACCACGATAAGATCTATCTTTACCATGAATAAAATGTCTCTGAGCAAAAAGTGTATGGGGTTGACTTTTCGCAACTTTCTGTCTATCATTGTGAACATTGACAGAAGAGCACCTTTTGTTTTTCAAAACCATATCTAGTAAGCCAAATATTCTTTCCCTTGCTTCCGCAATTTCATTATCTTTAAGTGAAATCGTTTCATAACCTTTTATTTAACTCCTTAACAGCCAAAACTTTGTCGCTTTCTTCTGCTAGTAAATTTTCAATTTTAGCGACCTTCTCTTTCTCCATAGTTAACTCTTCTAATTTCACCTTTTCATCCTTTTCTTTGCTTGCTCTCCTCTGTCGCGCTAGTTTCCTAAATCTCATCTTTTGAACCTCTTCTATCTGTGGCTGAAGTCGAGCCACTTGAGCCTGAAGTCCTTGGATTTGAGCAGCTTGTGTCTTTAACTCATTCATATTCTCCGAGGATACATTACTCTTTTCTTTCATTTGGCGACTGAGAATATCATTGTCATCCAACACATCCTGAAGCATATCTTTATAAGTCTTCTCACAGACATTTCTCTCAACCTTCAATTTCTCATACATCTCTTTCTGTTCTTGAAGTTCCCGCGTGAGATTACCTATCTGAGCTTCCAAGTCTTGGACTTTGCTTAGAGCTGAATTTAATGTAGCTTGTGCACTAGAAAGTTCTGAGTTTGATTCAAGTATCTCACTTTTAAGCCTATACACAGTTGCCTGTAGTTCGTTCTCTTTAGCAACCCCTTCTAGGAAATTCTCTCTTTGCTGTAGAGCACTTTGTTTGTTTACCTTTGCTTGTTTCTCAATTCTCAATTCCCTTTCCTGCTCATCAGATGTATGGTTGTGGATTATTTTGAACATGCTTTGCATTATATGTCCGTGTTCAAGTTCAATATACTGTTGTAAAAACACACGAAGGTGCCGTAGCAAATTCACCAAATCCTTAGCCATTATTGAATTACACAGAAGCTTAAAGTTATGTTCAGCAAATAACTCTAGAGATGCCGATACATTAACCAAAAAATCGTCCATGATCCATACTCCAAGTCGTGCACCTCTCAATCCCTTACCATCTCTACCTACCACCAATGCAGACTCCAACATAGGCCTTATATCTGTAGGGTACATATCACGATCCATGGTGATTCACTTACTTAATCAACTATATATAGTAATAACTTATAGTTATGACAAATTACTGTCGCAAAAGGTTTGACAATTACCCTTCCAGCTCACAAAGTTAACTATTTGTCAAGAAATGAGCTTATTCCTCAATTCTGTATCACCAATCCTTTTTATAGCACCTTTATCAAGTCACATCATTATCAGGAAAATCGACATATGTCAACAGCCATTAACACCTATGCATCAAATCTTAATCATATGTCAAATTAGGCATAAACAACAATAATAACAAAATGAGCAATTAGGGAGGCCTAGCGACATATATGAAGTGACACAATTTACACAAGACACAATCACTTATCTGTCAATGATCCCGCTTCTTTTCCGCCACGACACTGGATATCACATAGACTGCTAAAACCTCCACTGCGGGAAAGCACTGGAACTTGATTCGTTTCTCTTTAGGTAATTTCGTCAATATGATATGTGCTTAACAATGCACAAGTTGACAGGAACCATAATACAGCACACACTGCAACTCTTGACTCTTCTGTAGTCTGAAATGCACACGGCAACTCCGTGTATCATAACATCTTGAACTTGTGATGGTGACAACTGGCACAGGTAACCCGAATATTGCAGAAATCTGTCACAACCCGTACAAATGCTGGTACAAATACTGTCTAAGTCTAATTGAACTTCCTTGACCACTGCAGACGTTGTTGTCGTCTACAGGCATGAAATAGGACGTCAATTGCTACTGGTGTAAAGTTGCCTTCTACCACGAATAAAGCGTGCGTCGTTTCTCAAATGCGCCACCCAGGCAGATAATAACTAGGTCACAGTTCTGAAGTACAGGAGATTCAAGCCACGCCTACATAAGGCTAATTATAACAAAGTCAAGTGTTCTACACTCTTGTCACGTGCAAGTCATATGTATTATTTTCAACTTGTAGTGACTGATCCTCTAGATATGTTATGGTCTGGTGGACAAAATTTGATTCACTTTATCCTCTTGCTTCAAGTACATATCACTGTAGAGGTAACAATTTCTTAATCGTATACGCCACTCAGGCACATCTTAAATGATATCCAATGATACGAAAACTACGCCACTTAGGCTATCGACGCGAATAGTCGTAGATGTCAGATCCTGTTGACTGTAAACCACCAACTGTTACAAACTAGGTTTGCTGGTTTCTCACTGAATGTAATTAAACTTTAATGTTATTAGTCTGTTTACACCCACTGTTGCGAGTGTAGTGGTTTGGTCTATATCATCGCCACACAGGCTAATTCAATATATGTGTGTTGCTGACCTGTCACTGTATCTGGAATGTTGACCTGGGTGTGTGTTGATATGTTCGCACACCACAGTACGTACATAAGGGTACATGCAGGAGTCAAGAAGGGTTGCAAACGACTGGAACAGTTCGATACTGTTTATTCCGTTACAACACAGATACGATGACATAGATGACACACATTCGACAGCAAAACACGAATCATAGTATATAATTTCCACACTGCATCAATACCTAATACGGCCTGTCCTAATCCTGGACTTATAATAGCTTAATAGCTTCATACATCTCCACACTGCAGTTAATATATAATATGGCCTGTCCTAATCCTGGACTTATAATAGCTTAATAGCTTCATACATCTCCACACTGCAGTTAATATATAATATGGCCTACAAAAGTACTTCAATACATAGCAAAGCCTGCATCACACGGCAGCTATAATAAGGTTCATATGGCCTAAACAAATCTTCACTGCAGTGTATCACATAGGCTGTACACACAGCGAAATATATAAGTCGACATTTTCTCAAATCCTACGTAGGCATACATTATCCAAAAACACTGGGACTCGACCTACACGGTCCACGCCCAAAACACAACTCCCTAAATCACACACTAGTCCCGCCAAAAAACCCGTCACGAGATTCGGTTGTCTTGAACACCGTTCTCGATAACACATGCAGACTAGCGAGCTATTCACATGACTCAAAACAGTACAGAATAAATACATTAAACAGCGTTCACACGCTTATCTGTACTCTGTCACCCGAAAAATAGGAAAAGATAATTCTATCCTAAAGTTAAACAAGTATCCGCTTAATCAAGCGTTGCAACTCGAAATTTAATATGTCTAAAAAACCATTCTAAAGATTACTTCCCCTTCCATAAGTTCCACTTGCAACAGTAACTCCATAAGCAGCATGTAAGTGTTGCTTTTCCCAACACGTAGGATCAAAGAAGAAGAAAGAATAGCCTCATAGGAACGTTCTATTTTGGATAGTTCAACCCATATGTCGAATGTAAGACGTATGAGTGAGATCTTCTTCTTCTTTGATCCATAACCGCCAACCGTCAAAGCAGTCAGCGGCCATCACGCCTGGTGGCGTCTTGTAGGGCAGCAACAAATTGATTCCACTTTGCTCGGTCGGCGGCCATCCTTCGTACAGTGCCCCAACTGTGATTCACTCCTTGCATCCCAGCCCCACAGCTCTCCGCCAAGTTGTTTCCAGTCGGCCTCTCTTTCGCCCTCCCTCGGGGGTCCATAGCATAGCTGTTCTTGTGATGGTATCAGGGTCCCTTCTGAGGACATGGCCAACCCAACTCCAGCGTCTGCCAGCTATGATGGTGTGCATGTCCTCCTGATTACTCCGAATAAGTAGTTCTTGGTTGCTGATGGTGTTTGGCCAAAAGATTCGGAGAATTTTCCTTAGGCAGATTGTGTGGAAGGAGGACAGTTTCGACATTTCCTTCTCTGTTACTCTCCAACGTTCCGCACCATAGAGAAGCACAGAAAGTACACAGCTCTCATACAGTCTTAATTTAGTGTTTGTGCTATACTGGGAAGACTTCCAAATGTTGTTGAGAACAGCAAAGGCTGTTCTCGCTTTATTCATTCTGTTATTAATGTCCTTGCTTGTTCTGCCGTCAGGTGTTACTATGCTTCCTAGGTAAGTAAATGTGTCTGTCTGTTCTAACTTCTGGTTCCTTACTGTTATTGGCTCAGGGTTGCCCACATTTAGTGTCATGACCTCTGTCTTCTTTAAATTGATGTTCAGGCCAACCTGCTGGCCATACTTATTCAGTCTATCGGTTTTGTCTTGAATGTGTTGGTGTGAGTGCGCGAGTAGTGCAATGTCATCTGCATATTCCAAATCTTCCAGTGTAAAAAAACGTTGTCCATCTAATTCCTCTTGGACTGCCCTCTGTTGTCTGGCGCATCACCCAATCTATGACTGTCAAAAATAATGTTGTTGATAAGGGGCATCCCTGTCGTACTCCTGTTTTCACTTCGAAAGTTACATTACTCGATCCAACACTGCACGTAAAGTTAGAATAGAGGCTTTTTATAATGGAAACAATGCGGTTGGGAATTCCATAAGCCCTCAGAATTTTCCATAGGCTGTCCCTCTGTATACTGTCGAAAGCCTTTTCAAAATCAACAAAGTTAATGTACAGCTATCTCTGCCATTCTGAGCACTGCTCTATAATGTTCCTGAGGGCAAATATATGATCTGCACATCTTCTGTTCTTTCTGAAGCCCGCTTGTTCTTTCCTCAGTTTATGGTCAACTGCTTTTGAAATTCTCTGGATGATTATCCTGCCTAGTATTTTGCTGGGAACTGAGAGGAGGGTAATTCCTCTCCAGTTGTTGCAGTCTGCAAGGTCGCCCTTCTTGGGCAATTTGACAATTATTCCTTTACTCCACTCTGTTGGTGTTGTCTCAGTTTCCCAGACTTGTGCAAATGGTGGTTCTAATAGTTCTGCTGCTAGTTCAGGGTCTGTCTTGAATAGCTCAGCATTCAGATCGTCGTGACCAGGCGCTTTTCCATTTTTTAGCCCTTTGATAGCTGTGATAATTTCTTCTTTTCGTGGAATGTCTGTATTTACGTCTAAGTCACTTTCAGCCTCAGGAACATTCAGCTGAGTCTCTGGTGGTTCCTTATTCAGTGTTTCTCTGAAGTGCTCTGCCCATCTTGTTTCCTGCCCCTGTGCTGTGGTGATGAGATTTCCTTGCTTGTCTCTTACTAACGTTATGTTGTTTGCACCTCGTTTTCCACTGATAGCTTTAGTTATTTTATAAACTGTGCTTTGTTCATTTCTCAGTGCTGCCTCTTCTGCCTGTCTTGCAAGGTCATCCAGAAATGTCCTTTTGTTAGCACGGGTTTGACGTTTTACTTCCTTGTCCAGCTGACTGTACTGTTCACTATATATTGCCTTTAACATGGGAGACTTAGCTTCTGTTTTCTTTCTTTTCATTTCCTTTCTCTTCGCTATGGTGTTTAGCGTTTCTTGTGTTATCCAGTCTTGGCTCTTTCTTTCCTGGAATCCCAAGCATGACTTGCTGCTTTCTGTGTATATTGTTGAGATGGTGTTGAGTTTCTGGTCCACATCGTCGGTCTCTGTTCTTTCCTGACTTTTGGTAATCAGATATCGTCTCTTTACGTCGACCACGAACGCTTTTCTGGTGAGGGGGTCCTTAAGTTTCGTGATGTTATATCTTTTCTGTTTGACTGCAACTGGTCCAGCAGCTCTGAGTTTCACTTTCAGTCTTGCTACTACTAGGTGATGATCACTTCCCACATCTGCGCCTCTTCTTACTTTCACGTCTTGTAGTGCATGTCTCCATCTGCCATTGATCATTATGTGATCTATCTGGTTTTTGTCTCGTCCGTTTGGTGATTCCCATGTTAACTTGTGCACTTCTTTGTGTTGAAAAAGTGTTCCTCCAATGACCAGGCTGTTAATACTGCAGAAGCTTATTAATTTGTCCCCATTCTCATTTACTGTTCCACTGCCGCATTTCCCCATTACTCTTTCGTTATAATTATTGTGTGTTCCAACTTTCGCATTTAGGTCTCCCATTACTATAATAAGATCGTACCTGGGTACAGTCTCCATTTCCTTCTGTACCTGTTGATAGAACGCGTCCTTGATCTCTTCATCGCTGTCATTTGTTGGTGCATAGCATTGTATAATTGTGGTGTTGGTGAATCTCCCTCTCAGTCTTGCTCTTATTAGTCTGTTGTTAATGGGTTTCCATTCCAGTAGAGACCTTTCCATTCCTTTCTTAAGGATAATGGCTACACAATCGTTGTGTTGACCGTCCTATCTGCCAGAATAAAGTACTGTTTCCCCTGTAGCTGTTTTTATTCTCCCCATCCCTGTCCATCTGCTCTCGCTTATTCCCAGGATATGTAGTTTGTAATTCCTCATCTCTGCTGTGATCTGTCTCAGCTTTCCTGCCTCATTCATAGTTCTGACATTCCAAAAACAAATTCTGGTTTCGTGTTTTGCGGTCTGGGCATCCGTTTTCATGCCAGTGGCTTCCTTTCGGCTTTCACCACTGTCAGTCATACGAGCCTGAGACTCCGGATGTCCGTCCCGCATCAACGTATTTTCATTTATTGCTGTTTCCGTAACGTGTTCGATTTTTTACACAGACAGGGGTGTCGGCCTTGTGCTAAAACCCCCAACCTGGAGGACCAGGGTACCAGCTTTTGTCTGACCCCTACCCACACAGACCAGTCTAGCATGGTTGAACCTACCAGGAGTAAAACTCCCACTGGCATAGCTCTGGGGATTGTCAGGGTACACAAGCTGCCATACCGCTACAAGGTATAGGTACCATTGATGGCAGTATGAGTGAGATAAAGTCACCAAAATCCTTTCCACTTTCAGGTAATAGTGATTTAAAGTTTAGCCGATAACCATCCTCATCCAGTTGAAATTTTTTAAGCAAAGCAGCTCTGACAATATTGTAATCAATTTTGTCAGTGTCTTTCAACAGATTAAATACTGTCAATGCTTCGCCTGCAAGTAATGGCAACAAATGTGCGCAATACTGTGATTTTTCAACCTTGTTGGCTTCGCATATTGTTTGAAATCTATCCTGGTAAAATTGTATGTCGTCTGCCTTTTGATTGAATACTGGCAATTTTAAGTTTATATGCCTAATATTTTATTTGTTAGAAGAGGTGTGAACAAACTGAGCGTTGTGAGCATTACCTTCATTCGTTAATCTAATTTTTTCAAGCTCTAATGTCATCAATTTTTGTTCATGTTGTCTTTTATTTTCATTTTCAGCAGCCTCAAGCTGAAATCTTCTTTCATTTTCAGTAGCCTCAAGCTGAAATCTTTTTTCATTTTCTTCAGCTGTCAATCTCCTATTTTCAAGTTCCAATTTAAGTCTTCTTTCATTTTCTTCAGCGGCTAATTTCCTATTTTCCATTTCCATTTGAAGTTTTCTTTCATTTTCTTCAGCGACTAATTTCCTATTTTCCATTTCCATTTTTTCTTCTCAAGTTCAATCTGAAGTCTTTTATCTTCCGCCTCTAATTTTTTTGCTTCTAGCTTTTGAGCCTTGTCATATTCGACAGTTGCGAATTGTTTTACTTCTTCAGGAGCCATACCAAGGGCTTTAGCTTGCTTAATAAAATAATCCAAAGTTGCCATTATGACAAATGTATATTTGTAATCTTACTTCCTTAGAAATATTTTATCTAATGATTTATAATTTATTACTCTCTTATAAGTGCAATAAGGTCCTGTCCATAGAACTGCACCAGATATCTGCTAATTATATTAATAATGTTATTAATCAAAGAATCAAATTATGCATTAAAATATTATCAGAGTACAACAGAAAAAAACAATGGAGACAATAGTGACAAGGACAAGATATTAAAGGACGAATGACTACGTTCGCAGGAATCAAATGAAACACAAAGTAGAACTAAAAAGAGAATTTTGCAAAGAATGCAATGACAACTGCGAAGAAAAAATGACAAGACAAGTGACAACACAAGGTATAAACACAAATGGTGTATACAACTAAGTGATAGTTAGATTGAGGGTGACGTTTACAAACAAAATACATCATGCAAATAAGGTACATATAAGAAATTTCTACGAAAACAATAATAAAAACTCGACGATACAGCTAAACAATTAGTTGTCACAGAAAACCAAACACAGTGGACTCAAAAATCCTTCAACACTTATGTGTTGGAACATTCCACTGCGGGAAGTCTGTAAACGGTGTCCCTACAGAACACTCACGTAGGCCCAGGGGTGAATCTGGGATGTTTCCTTCGCGAGCCGCCAAAATATGAAATATAAACAACATGGAACATAAAACATGAAATAGTAGTGTGGACATATTAAAGGGAGGCTCAGCTAAGCATGAAATGGTGAATAGAACACACACTTTTTTTTTTTTTTAACTTATCTTTTTTTTGAAGAAAAAATTTTCCTGCCCTTACAAAACTTGCGATTTTGGCATTCGGTCGCTGCATGCATGAGCCATAATACATAAGTAGACGTAAAACAATGCCAATGTCCAACGTTGATGGTGGCAGTTGGGGTCCACCGTTGACCTTGACCACAGATGACCGTTATATTTGATCCCAAGTCCAAGATGTTGTCGCCTTGAAAGCACACGAAATTTCAAACGATTCTTCCATGGGACTCGCTCTGATTCCCCATTGAATGGCCACCAGATTGCAGTAGTGGTTTTGTTGTTGGTGACTACTACCTTGTGCTGACACGCGAATGCTATAAGGTTATGTGGCGATCAGGCAACAGGAACATGAACAGGGCACGTCAACTAATGCTAGTGCCAAATGAAGCACCCTGGAACTCTTGGGTTAGTTTACACAGTTTATTTGACAATAACGTTGGACGTACGATAAGACGAGCAGAGTATACATCCTCTGACATTAACGGTTTGCATATTAATAAACATGGAGAAATTTCAATATATTATCACTGTTCAGATCGGATAGTCTCATGATAGTCGTATTAATGAACATACGATAGGACATCGTAAGTAAAGCATCAAGATTCATATTTGAGGCATCATGGCAAACAGTGCATATAAAATCCTAAGTCCTGACTTTGACTGACCTCTCATCATCTGCCGTAATCCATAGGACGGCGAAAATATACTTTATCTATGTATTCACGTTTGTAATACAATGCTTCCAAGCGGCACGTACTTGAAAATAATAGGCTGGATCCAATAACTTCACTTTATCTTTAATCCATTTCAGTACACCCTAAAGAAGGGTCAACAATTCCCCATTGAATGTTCTGACTAGATTCAACATGGCGAAAACGTAATATATATTTTTCATTAGCTTAAATGACTTACTGTTAAATCCTCACGGCGATAGCTTCCACATGGAAGGCCGTATAATATAGGCATCAACAGTAGTTTACCCACAATATGAGGCTCGAACAAACAGACCAACGTCTGACTTCCATCCCAGCCATTACCTCTCTCTCTGAGGTCACTGCGTCATCCAGTGTTTAGCAACAAAACGCCAAAATACCCAAGCACAAATATGTGCGCTTCCGTGCGCGATGAATTTAATTACCAATATATTCTTACCACATTTGTTGATGCGTACCCTCTTAACAGGAGTAAGACCCGTGTCCACTTTAATACTGTTAAGGCACTTAAAAAGGACGTAACACCCATACTAGATACTCTTGTGTTTTGGCCACTCTTGGACCACAACTGCAAATCAGGGGAGGCAATACCGTCACAATTACAAATAATCAAGAGCGCAACTTTCGTATTTATAAAGTGAAAGCGGGATTTATTCATGTCCATTGGACTGTCCCGTAAGGCGAAGATTCTCTTTCAATCAACGAAGGTAAATGTCAACATAACACAGCATGTGATAGATTCACAGTGGATTTAGCCGACATATCATGACAGAAGCCTCTCCCCCATCCCTTTTCAAGCCAGACTTACGTCTGTCTGTTTCGGGCGAAATATTTCTGGGGATTCTATTCTACCATGACTACTCTCCCGGTTACCTCTCATCCTGCTTCTCA
Organism: Oreohelix idahoensis; assembly: GCA_024509875.1. Lineage (NCBI taxonomy): Eukaryota > Metazoa > Mollusca > Gastropoda > Stylommatophora > Oreohelicidae > Oreohelix > Oreohelix idahoensis. Next base: position 474,263 of record JAMPIV010018979.1, read on the forward strand.
TCCATCGTGGGATGCTACTGCGGAAATATACTCCTGCGTTTTATCTCCTTTCGGGCAGAAAACTTCTGGAAATTTCATTGCACAAATGAGGGTTAAATCTAAGAGTTGTGTTATTAACACCAATCACAACGTAGCGTCAATCAACAAAAGATAATTCTAGTTATCTAGGACAGGGGTTCTCAACCTCTTTTGCTCATGCCCCCCCCCCCTTTTCCCCCCGATCCTCCTTTCCCTCTGTCCTAACGTAGCCCCACTGAGCTATTCAGCGCATGCGCATTTAATAATATTTTCCCAGCAATACGACGTCGAGATTGATGAAACATAAGCTTCGTCAAAGAATTTTTTGGGCATTCATGGAGATGGCTTTTATTTGTCTCCAGAAGCGCGATCATTAAGAAGTTGAAATGGAATAGTAGCGACGGAGCTAAGAAAGAGAACTTGAGTGGGGTTCAATGTGGAATTACAGCGGTTGTGCCTGTCTATGGCGACTTGTATCTCACTATTACAACGTGAAAAGAAGAGGTCTTTGCAATTTAAAGTTCTATCCCCTAAGAATCAGCCGCCACTGTATTATTATCGATACTGCACCTAATGGTGTTGAATTCAGCTGCAGTATGGGGCGTAAGAACTGTCTAATGTAAGTAGCCCGCCTGGTTAATTTAGTGGATTCCATGATATGCGGAATCTTTATTTACTTTATATAGTGCGGTCGTTAAGTCATTGTGCTTCTATGCAATGCGTAATCAGTTTTTTACGTATGTACTTTCCACACAGTAACCTAGCAAGAACATCTCGAATCCCAAGTCTTACTGAGTGCATTTTGATCAAGTAAACATTAAGAGTGATAGCAGATAGGCATTTACACAGAGGAATGAAACTGAAGTGGTGTGTTGTAGATTTTCAGAACCAAAAAAAAAGTATTTGTAGCGTTAACTCTGGTTAGCATACTATTGTAGCATCTGTGAGGGCAGGGTGACTCGAAAAGCAAAACCATACTGGATTCGATTTATGAACACATTTTGAGTGGGTTCCCCCTTCCCCCCGGCCTAAACTTCTCAGATTTTTATAACGAGGTAAACGAAAATAGGTAATGCGTCTATAGTAGGACAAAGGGCAAAAAAAAAAAAATTAAATGGTACGGCCACGAGACACTCGCCAGGGACAACGAGATTTTTAGGGTGTTTATGTGAACAACATCAGAGGTAGAACAATCAAAGACATCATTAACAGAGTCAACGAAACATGAGCGGCTAATAATCTAAATATCATCTGAAAATGAAAAGCTTTCGAGTGCAACACAAAAATCAAACTAAGAATAGCTTAGCGTTGCTTACTGTCTGTACTTCTATCACGGCATTTTTCCCCTTGCTCTGCAGTGATGGTCCAACAATGGCAACAATTCAGGCTATCTACTGAGGGTCTTCAAATGTATCTACCTTTCGCTCAGGATTACTCTTGGCAGAGATGTGAATTAAAGAATGATGCTTCAATTCTAAGGAGCTTCATCGGAATTTTAGAAATCAAGCACCATGGCTGATATTATCAAGGGCCGTAATGAACTTAGTATCTTCCTATACCTTCTATGAGGAGAAAAGAATTTTGCTCGTTTGATGAGCCCCTACCTGATTTAATTCAGTAAAATCTTACTTCATTTTCTCTGTTTACATGTATTTAAACTGAGTGCGACATACGTGTGCAGTTCACTCAAAATTATTAAATCAACTATAAGTTTATATATATAGATATATATATAGAGGACTGTGGAGGCTGAGATGCAAAGAATGAACCAGAGTTGGGGCACTGTACGAAGGATGGCCGCCGACCGAGCAAAGTGGAATCAATTTGTTGTTGCCCTACAAGACGTCACTAGGCGTGATGGCCACTGACTGCTTTGACGGTCGGCAGCTAAGGATCAAAGAAGAAGAAGAAGAAGATATATATATCAGTTATAGTTAACATTGTAATATAAATAAAGCTGTTGATAGAGAAAAATTTAGTTTTAAGGATTCATCACAGGGGATGGTCTAGTTAAGCTCTGAAATGTTTGTTATAAGAGTTCACTTGGCAGCTTTAAATAGGTACTTTGGTTCTTTGCAGGTTGTAGACTGGTTTTCTCTCGTCATGGTCATTGTCTGGTGGCTGTAACACGTCCGTCGTAGTCTCGTGGGGGTAATGATGTTGTCGTCTAGCTTTGACTGAAAGCCACTAATACCACACATACCTTGTATTTTCTACAGAAAAGTACCACCAATTGGTACCACTGACTATTATCATGAAATGAGAGATAAACAAATATCCCTCTTGAGTAGAGGTTCTCCTAAGACGAGCATCGGATGTTCCTCCCTTTCATCCCACTGTCCCATCTGCCTCAGAACGTTATTCTCTCTGAGCATTAATGTTAATCCCAGTGAGCGGAAAACACCCATTATATTTATATAAAACATGTTTACATATGCACATGCACTGGTTAAAAGGATCAATATAAGAATTAAATACATTGTTTTTATCATCATCTATTCCCTGCTCCATATGGAACTTGGTACTACCTCTGCGCTTGGTTCTGTATGAGAAACCTGCGTGAAGCAGTCACTAGCTCTTGCAGTTGTGGTTCATGAAACCATCATTCAGGGAAATAATTTCTGCAACTTGGCTAAGATGCATTTTACATGTGGTCTGGGGCATTACTTTACCATAGAATCCTACTATGACTTCGTATTCAGGCTCCTAGGATTTCAGGCTTTCCGTATTAGTAAATGTAGAGTTTTATTACTGTCTAGGTCCAGATGATGCTCAAATACGTTGTCCGGTCCTTTAAATTAGAATCTTCATTCTATTCTTCTTCCTGGCTTGTCTGGACTGTCTTATTGACGAGTTTAAATTATCAGTGCCGTAATCTTAAAATGTTATAGATTTTAAGTAACTCTCGGCCCACGCATCTACATTGCTACGTGTAGGTGAAGTATAATCAGAAATGTTGTGTTTTAAAATTGTCCATGCCAGGCCAACCATATTCAAGTGTCTGATATTGGTAGAGGTTTTATCCCCCATCCCTCTCATAGAAAATTCCTGCGTGACACATAAGATGTGATATCTCAAAAGTCCCGCCCATATAAGTATTACCTCTTCCGTTGAATTTTTAGTCACGTTTACACCCACGACTTAGTAGATCTATCACGGATAATCTCTTTCAAGATTTCATTTTCTTGTAATTATCCTTCACAACAAAATCTAGCCGGAGACGATTAATCGCTTTCATGCTCCAAAATCTCATTTGCTATCTTAAGTGCGTGTCTTTAATCTCTCACCAAATTGATATTTACCATGTGTTTTTGAGCACTGCATATGCAAACTTTAACAACTTATCAGGCAACAAACCTGGGTTTCTTGTACCATCCCAGACAGAAAATCGGTGGTAACAATAGCTGTATTAGCGAAAAGACAAACGCACTGTGGCATCTTTGCTTTTACGTGTTGATCCATGCGCTCCAATTCACTGTCGTTATCTTCCTATTAACACCTGGTATAATACACGAAATTGACCATCATGACTTAAAGCCAATATTGCCCCATCAGTGAAATCTCGCAAAGGTTGTTCAATTAAGCCCAGACATGACATGAATTGAAAGAAGAAAGTGTAAATAATGAATCGAAAATAACAAGTACTGTCAGAGGTGGGAAAAAGAAAGTGAAAAACACAGAATGAATTAAAGGATTGCACAAGAAAATGTAACAATCAAGGTTATTTCGTCACAACTTCTGTACTATGCAGAATGCAGGAGAGTAACGGAAAACGGAAATGCCCAAATGGTACTGTTTCCACACGACACGTCTAAGGGGAAAATTCTGAATTTTGTTGTCTAACTACATCACCAACCAAGGACTGCATATTCGAACGAACGAACGAACTTTATTTTCAAAGGGTTAAGAATTGGGCCCGCAGGCCCGTCTGACATTCTGCCCTTCCTCTCTCTCTCTCTCTCTCTCTCTCTCTCTCTCTCTCTCTCTCTCTCTCTCTCTCTCTCTCTCTCTCATCGTGTATACTGTATCCTTTCATCCTCACATTTCGGAACCATTAAGCACCCTCACAGCGAGTAGACGCTAGAAATGGGTTGGAGATGTCGTCAGAAGAGACCTTAGACATCATCACCACAGCTGCAAAACTATTAGACCCCAGAATGAAGGCGAAATAAAGACCGACCAAAATCAACTTGGCGATGAAATGTGGAGGCTGAGATGAAAAGCGTAAACCAGAGTTTGGAGCACTGCACGAAGGATGGACACAGACCGAGTAACGTGGAGACAGTTTGTTGCTGTCCTACAAGACGCCACTGGGCGTGATGGTCACTGACACCTTCGCCAGTCAGTGGCTAAAGGTACAAGAAGAAGATGGAGTGTATGAGAATGAGCGTAGGATTAAACCCGAACTGATAGAATATATCAGAGAGAGGATTAAAAAAAAATTCCTGAGAATTTATGTCCGAGTCATTAACAGCTCCGTCCAGCAAATAAACAAATGTAGAGAGCTAGGATGCAGCTTACGCTATCATCATTACATCAGTGGCCCGGAACACGTGAATGCTTCGTTGTGAGCTTTCTTCAAAGGCACCTGCTGCAATAATGGCCCCGTGTTCCCTGAGGATCGAAAACGGGAAAGATGGTGATGAATGAATGATTATAGTGCAATGGTCAGCAACCTGTCGATAAAAATCTACTGGTAGATCCAAGTGGATGATTTGGTAAATCTTTAGGCGACTGCGGGAGGGAAAAGAAATACTTTCTAAGCTATATACGTTTCGGACTAGATCTCTCTCTCCGGCATTAAAAATCGCTGTGTCCCAGGGATTAAAGGTACTTATACCGCATTCCGAACGAAAGCTCTCGAGCTGGCGCTACTAAAATATATTCGTAAACTGCATGAGATAGGAATGCGATCTTTTCTGTGTAAAGTTTATCATTCCCCCTCCCCCATCTTTCCCCACACGCTTAAAATTACCGTATATATATATATATATGTGTGTGTGTGTGTGTGTGTAATCTATATACATGGTAGATCTTTAGAGGGGTCAGTGTTACTAAAGTAGATCCCAAAAGCTCCTGGGTTGCCGATGTTATATAGAAACCCCAATTGCACGTATTACTTAGCCTTAAATATGAAAAAAAGTACGAAGTCATTCTGCCTACAACTTGCCCTCATTACCATCAACAAATACTGTTTTCTTATCAGTAGATATCAGGTATTCTAAAATTGTAAGAAAATATAGAGCAGCCGCTGTTATCTGTGACAGAGACGCGTACGCTACCACAACTGCTATCTATGACCGTGCTAGGCCTACTTGGTAAGTGAGGCTTGAGGCGAGGGCCTATGCGCTTCTCACTGTGCGTAGTTAGTCAAAACAAAAACATTCTTTGTTTCATTTATGAAGTTTTACGCACGTATGCGTAAAGAGCTAAAGAAACGCAAAGAAAGAGCCAGTTCCGGATATTGTTCTTCCAACTTTAAATATTTTTTTTTTTAACTACAAACCAGAGTAACGTTGAAGTCTGCAGCAAAATATATAGTCCACAGAAAGTTCAATATCTGGGGCAAATTCAAGATCACATAGCAATGCAGTACTACTGTATTTGAGTTTAGCAAACTTTGTCGTCAACAACACTTAACTTTAACAATAAGCAAATTTTCTAAATTATGTAACAATATAAACCATTTTACATCGCTTAACTAAATCCACGAGCAATTAATAGGGCTAGGATTTTAATGATTTTGCTTTTTTTTTTTTTTTTTTTTTTTATAAACGACACGTTGCTCAGTTGAATATAAATGTTTTCATATACAACTATGCAGATATAAGAACCTTTTTTACGGCATTATTTTGCATTTTTGGCATGCTAGAGCATTTTTTGAGAATTTTTGGTAATTTTGAAGCATTTTTTGTAGTCATTATTTTGTATATTTTGGCATTTTCAATTTTTTAAAAAGTATGCATTTTTGTGTTAACATGTTCTTACTTATATATATAAAACAAAAACAAATTTCTTACTTCACTGTTTTTCCCATGCTATTTAATAATTTTCCCGGAATCCTTGAAAACAAATGTTGCTGGAAAATGTTCCTACATAAAGTCAAATTTCGGATTTCTGAATGGAGCCATTACTTCTTTGGAGAAGTCTGTCGTGAGGTGGTCTGTTTCACAACACAGCTTCTGCATAATTCTGAGTAACTCTGACGAAAACTGCACCAAAGAAGTGGTGTGATAACGACAGACACTAGCGCTCATACCTCGTTGAAGGTGGTTTCCATTGTTCCCACCAACTGGGTGTACATGACAAGAAGTGATGAAATGCTTAAACCGTTGGAGAGCGGGCTGAAGACCGCAACTGTAAGTTTTTACCGAGGCCAGCCTTTGTTACACGTGCGAAAATACTTTGGTGAGTCATATCTAAAGTTTCCTACCAAACCGGTGGTCACATTTCTATTACCTCTGTTACGCACAAATAATTACTTTTTTCCAAAGTCTTTGTATGATCGTTTTTCGTATGTATGATCATTATTTGACTGAAATGCATGTTATATATATTTTATGGTCAAAGGGACAGAACCCGATATATCGATACTGCTATTTTTTATGAGTTTACCTCCTCTTGTATAGAGACACGTTCGGTCTATAATGTCTTGAACGAAGCGTGACCATATCTCCTTATTTGGTAGTATCAGTCAACTGTTGTAGATGTTTGAAACCTTTCTTAACGCTTCTGTTCATGTCCATAAAAGGCGCGACTGTGTAAGACTTTTATCTCGAATGTTCTTAGAATCGTCTTATTGTGAACAGCGACTCAGAGATTGTCACTCTGCGCATGTCTCGACTGGGTTGTCGTTTGTTGTTCCGCCCAGGTCGGGCAGTTGAGAAATGGACTGATTAGCGAGCGGACGCGACTGCGTCTTGTGATTCTCTGAGGGAAATACATTGTCTTTGTGAGTTAGTTAGCTAACTAGACTATTTCCCCGTATTATTCAAGCCTGCCTGGAGGCATATGTTCATGGTTGATTTTCCGAAATAAGGTAATTCCTCTTGTATCGAACTTTAGGCTATCATCTAGAGGTTCGTCATTTTGTCGCCTTTTTGCTCGCCTGTGTGATTCAAAATGGAGAGGTACTTTGACTAGGATTAAGTCATCGGTATCTTTATACCTGAACTAGTTATATATCTATGGGTCGCTCTAGACCAACAAGACTATTGTCTGTGTTCCAGGATTCGTTATATCAGAGATCACGTCCAAGTCAGATGGTTAGACTTAGGAAGGTTATAAAGGTTGAGCTGACCTGTAATCCATGTATGCTACTCACGTGCAGACAGTAAACGGACGTATTGTATACATCTGATCTGCTAGCTTCAGGAAGGAATAATTATCATTGTCTATGAACATTAAGGATCTGCAGCTGACCACGGTTGCAGAAGTTATATGTATTATTTATCAAGCTTCGCTATGATATTTGTTTTCCATACAACTATTGAGTATTGACTCCTACATGACTGTCAGTTAACATGAGTTTGAATGCTGCATTCGTTATACTATGCTGATGATAACATAAGTATCATGACTGTTTTGTGGCGTGCAATAAATGGTATAAACCTAAAGCGAAGTTACCATTTTTATGACTCTACACGTCATGTTGCCTGTGGTGTACCCTGAACTGTTCTACTGCAACACACACACCGCAACAATCTAAACCAGATAAGACACCCACATCTTGCATTGTAATACCTGGTGTCGATAGAGGTGGTAATTTGACGGCATCCTAAAACCACCCTTATCAATTCATGGTGGCCAATAGTTGGTTTATTCTGGTACCAACTCTCAAGGGGGTCAACAAACCCAGACATCATCAGCAGACTACAAGACAACATTGCAGTTGCTATTCATCACCTTTGATGAAATTTTTTGAAAGACGCAGCAGTACTGACAGTTGTTGATATTTTGAAACTACCCGGCGCTGCTCGGCGGTATTGAAGTTTGTCTACAAATAGAAGGACAAGTACCGAGCGAATGGATTTCCTGATCTGTTGAGAAGAAGGACAAGTGCCGTAACAACTGTTCCGGTCTCAGAATTACTGTTGCAGATTCAGAAGGTCAAGTTCAGAAGCTGTTTCCTGTCAGAAGCTGTTTCCTGTTAGAAGCTCATTTCCTTCGTCATGGCAGTTTACGAGAGCAGATATGGATCAACGTTGGATCATTGTCCTAAGAATGCTGATCACATCCTGTTCTGAACTGTGCTGACGTTGTGGATACATAGAAGTTAAGTGGCCTGTTTTGTTTGTGAACTGTGCCCTTATGTTCTAACTGAGCCTTCTGTCTATCACATTTTTCGCACTCTTTATATGTTTACATGTTATATGTTATTTGGATTTGTATTTATATGTTTATATTTCTGCGGGTTTTCTCGGTTGGGCGGTGTCTTTCAGTAGATGATACCACGTCACAGAGGTTCTACTGTTAGCGTTTTCGTTAGGGACTGTGCGAATTTCCTACTGTGAAATTTGCTAGCGACAATCGTTGCTATATCTGTTTAGTTGTGACGAGTTGTGCTTTATTTTCGTTTTTTGTATATTTTTTTTTTTTTTTTTGTTTTTCTCTTTCTTTCTGTTTTTTAGTTTCGATTTCAATTGTTTGTATTTGTAGGTCTCCTCTTTTCTATTATTCAGTTCTTCACGTAAATTGTTGTGTATATACTGTAGCGTCATTTGTTTGTCATATCTTCGCATTCTGTCATCATATTCTTTTTAGTTTCGCTGTTTATTTATTTGACTTATGCGAATGTTTTCGTATTGTTTGATCTTTGTTATTGTTTACATTGACTCTGATCTTTGTTATTGTTTACATTGACGTTGATCTTTGTTATTGTTTACATTGACTCTGATCTTTGTTATTGTTTACATTGACTTTGATCTTTGTTTTGTTTACATTGTTGGTACTTTGTTATTGTTTACATTGTCTTGTTATTGTTTGCATAGTTCTTGCATAGTTAGCTTTCACTATTGTTACATATATGCTCATGCACTATTGATCTAGAGTGCACTTATCATAACTAACTGGTGGTTTGTTGCTTATGCACTATTGTAGTGCAGTTATGATAAATAACTGATGGTTATGCACTGATAATTAAGAGGTGACTTGTGATATTATTGTACAACTGATAATACAAATTGGTGTCAAGTCTTGTTTCCCACAGAGATTGGAGTAAACATAGTAATTATACAAGCACTTTATTAAGTCTTGTTGCTATTAAGATTGAAATAAGATAATTAATTATTTCAGGTTCTGTACTCACATTTTAGACATCATGTCTACATTTGAGTACTTTATTGAGCAGGGTAAAGCCCTTGGGAAGACAGGTGATAAATTAGAAGAATTTGCGACTGTTCAATATGCCAAGGCATTGAAGTCGGAGGAAAAGAAAATGAAAGAACTAACTGAACAAAAGAGAATAGATGCTGAAAATTTAAAACTGCAGATGCAGGTAGATGAAAAGAGATTACAAATGGAAATGGAAAAACAAAAAAGAGAAGCAGAATCTCAGGAGAAGAGACTTCAGGCTGAGGTTGAAAATAAGAGACTTGAAAAAGAAGCTGAAAATAAGAGACTTGAAATAGAGGCTGAAAATAAAAGATTAGAAAAACAGGCTGAGGCTGAAGAAAGAAGGTTACAAAGAGAAGCTGATGAGAGAAAAGCAAAAATGAAACATGAAGAAAAACTCTTAGCTTTGGAGTTAGAAAAGTTGAAGTTATCTAGTAATGCTAATGATGCTAATAAGGTATCATCTGCTAATAAGTCTAATGCTGTTGATTTCAAGCTTAATTTACCAGCATTCAATGCTTCAATTGATGATATAACATTTTATCTAGATAGATTTGAAAGTGCATGTAAGGTGCATAATATAGATAAAACATTATATGTTTATCATCTGTCCAAGATACTTAGAGGTGATGCTTTGACTTTGTTGGGTATGGTAGATGTGCCTGACAAGAACAACTATGAGGTTGTCAGGGCGGCATTGTTAAAGAAGTACCAACTTAACGAAGACGGATATCGTCTTAAATTTAAAAACATGTTACCAGAAACTGGAGTTGAATTCTCAGAATTCATCTCAGGCATACGTCTTACTTTTTTACGATGGGTTGAGCTTTCTAAGACAGAAAGTACATTTGAAGCCCTCATGGACTTACTTCTTAGAGACAAGGTTATGTCTTCTGTTAATGAAGCTTTTCTTTCTTTTCTTCATGAGCGTAAGCCTAAAAATATAAAAGAAATGGAAGAATATTGTAGCCAGTATGTTACTGCACATCCTCACATAACCATTAGCAACTCTAAGGTAAAAGAAGGTCTGCCAGTTGCTTCGGCAGCACCTTATGGCCCGAATTTTATGCGTAAATTTCAGGGTAGCCAGCAAAATTTCAATAAAAAGAGTAACCGTAATTATGCCCAGAACCATGGTAATCAATTTCAGGGAGATTCTTCTTCCCAGAACTGGAGACAACCTAATATTACACGGTATTCTATTCCCGGTAACTTTAGAAATTTTCATAAAGGTAATCGGTATAGAGGAAAATATTTTTTGCAGAGACCTCAATACCAAGATAATAGAGGTTCTCAACAGCATAGAGATGGTAATGACAGTTATGGAAACTGGAACGCAAACCAGGATAAAAATTACAGTAGGGACTTTAATGATAATTGCAGAGGCAATAATGGTCGCGGTAGATCGCAACAGAAGAGAAAAAGATATCAACAGACAAACTCTGTTCAACAAGAATCTCAGGGAGCAGATAAACAGGTTAATAATGATAAAGACCATAATGCTATCGGATGCTCATCTTTTGACTTTGGTAGGGCAAATAAATGTATCCAATGCAGTACTTTATTTGATCCGAAAACCATTAGTACTCTAAGCTGTGGTCATCCTTTGCCCGCTCTTCCTGCTAATGTTGCTCATGATGGGAGAGGTTCTCTTATATTACATAAGGGGCTTGTAAATAGTAATCCAGTCTCGGTGTTGTTTGATTCTGGATGTACTACTGTCGGGGTTAGGCAATCTCTTGTAGATCCATTCTGTGCTACAGGAAAGGTCATCAAATGTGTCACATTTGGTGGCACGTTGGAAAAATATCCTACTGCCATAATACATATTGCTACTCCTTTCTTCACGGGAGAGGTCCACGCGTGTCTACTTCCAAACCCTATTGCGGACCTTATTATTGGTCGTATTCACGGAGTTAGGGAATGTACCCCACAGCAGATTGCTGTTTGGGAAGAGCAAAACATTGAAGCTACCAATACGGTGGTCACAAGAGCACATGCTCTGGATCCACCTCAAACTTCATTAACTAATAATGATGAAGTAAATGAACAAAATAGTCACTTGACTATTACACGCGACTCATTTATCAAATTGCAAGAAGAAGATCCGTCGTTACAAAAATTCTTCATTCTAGCAAAAAAAGGTGATCCTAATCAAAATACTAATAGAAAATCTTGGATTTCTATGAAGAACGGCGTACTTGTACGTATGGTACAAGACTCGACTACATCCACTCATTCACAAATTCTTGTGCCTAAGAGCATGAGGGTGCAAATATTGCAACATGCTCATGACTCGCAATGTGCTGGACATATGGGTTTTTCCCGTACAAAGTCGAGAGTTCTTGCGGCTTTCTTTTTGGCCATTTGTGAGCAAGGACATACGAATGTACTGTCGCTCTTGCAAAGTATGTCAGGAGGTCAAATCTAAAGGACCACGACATGCTGCGCCTATTCAGGCTGCTGACATTCCAATTCGCCCTTTTCAAAAAATGGCAATAGATATTATCGGTCCTTTTAGAATTAAGTCGGCTAGAGGGCATCAATTTATTCTTACATGTGTCGATATGTGCACACGTTGGCCAGAGGCAATACCTCTCAAGAGCATCTCAACTGCTGATATCGCAGACGCTCTTTGGCTGATATTTTCTCGCTTGGGTTTTCCCGGAGAAATATTGTCAGACCATGGCACTCAACTGATATCAGACACTATGTCACAGGTAATGTCTATGCTACATATAAAAAGGTCTCTCAGCAGTATCTATCACCCAATGTCTAATGGGTTGGTCGAACGTTTAAATAGGACTCTAAAAACTTTACTGGGTAAAATAACTGAGGATCATCCTCAGGATTGGGACAGGGTCTTACCCGCGGCTCTCTTTGCGTATAGAGAGGTCCCCAATGAACATACGGGGTTTTCCCCTTTTGAACTTGTCTTTGGCGCGCAACCGCGCGGCCCTATGTCTTTACTTCACGATCTAATCACTGCCGATAATATTAGCGATGAGACTCAGTCTTCTTATGAGTACGTCATTGCTCTTAGGAAAAAAATCATTGAGGCATGCAGACTAGCAACTTCGTCTTCCGAATTTGCTAAAGAAAAGGCAAGGCAGTTTGCGAATAAGAATAGATGTCTACGACAACTTTGTCCAGGTGACAAAGCTCTCGTCCTACTTCCTTCAAGGGAGAACAGACTTCTAATTGCATGGAAAGGTCCATATGCAATAGTCTCCAAAATTTCTGATGTCGACTATGTTGTCGATATTGATGGAAAGCATAAAACTTTCCACATAAATATGCTCACGGAATTTCATGAAAGACCAGACTATTTGCAGCCTATTTTCCAGGCAACGGACAATTCTCAAGTACCTCATGGTCAATACTCATCGCTGTCAGTTATACAGGATGAGGAAACTACTTTTTCTGATGTCAATCTTCCTCTTTCTATGGTCCCACTTTATTCTACGGAATCTTGGAAAAACGTGACCGTTTCTCCAAATCTTTCCGCTGAGGAACATCGACAAGTTTCTTCGATGTTGCAAACATTTCAGGATGTTCTTACAGACATCCCGGGACACACACATGTCATTGAACATGACATTGTGCTAACTGATCATAATCCTATCAGAGTCAGACCCTATCCAATACCTATCCATTTCCAGTCTCAAGTCGAAAAAGAATTGGATGAAATGATACGTTTGGAAATCATTGAACCATCCACTTCAGCATACTCTTCGTCTATGGTTATTGTTCGAAAGAAGGATAATAACATTCGCATTTGCGTAGATTATCGCAAATTGAACCAAGTTACGAAGTTCGACGCTGAACCTATGCCTTCATTAGAAGAGCTACTCAATAAACTTTCTAATTCTAGATTCTTTACCAAACTAGATTTGTCTAAAGGTTATTGGCAAGTCCCGCTAACTGAACGTGCCAAACCTTTTACAGCTTTTTCTACACCTAGGGGTTTATTCCAATGGAATTTCATGCCTTTTGGTCTTATGAACGCCCCTGCTACATTCGTACGCATGATGCGGCGAATTCTCGCATATCGTACAGATGTCATAGCATATCTAGATGATATCTGTCTATTCAGTGATTCCTGGGAAGATCACTATTTGGTTTTATACGAATTACTGTCTACTCTTCGCGAGTATAACTTGACTGCAAAACCCTCTAAAGCCTTTATAGGATTTAGTGAGATTTCTTTCCTAGGTCATCGTGTTGGTCATGGTCTTTTAAAGACAGAGGACCACAATGTTTCAAAAATACTTAACATTTCGGTCCCTAAGACAAAGAAACAAGTAAGGAGTCTATTAGGTTTGATCCAATTCTACGGACGATTCATTCCGAATCTGTCCTCCATTATGGCACCGCTTTCTACTTTATTGAAGAAAGGGTCGCCTAATTTGATCCGCTGGTCAAAAGAATGTCAATCCTCATTGGACCAGGTTAAAGACCTATTTTCATCTCCACCTATTCTTAGGTTACCTACTATTGAGAAGACTTTTGTTCTTCGAAGTGACGCCTCGTCAACTGGGATTGGGGCAGCACTAATGCAGGAGTATTCTGATACTCTGCATCCGGTGATGTATATCTCTAGGAAATTAAATGCTGCAGAAAAGAATTACTCGGTTTTAGACCGTGAGTTATTGGCTATGGTATGGTCTATTCTGAAGTTACAAAGATTTCTTCTAGGCGCACATTTCATTGTGGAAACCGACCAGAAAGCGCTTACTGCTATTCAGAGCAAAAACTTGAAGAGCTCGAGGTCCACTCGTTATGCCATAGCTCTTCAACCATTTCATTTCTCGGTTCGAGCTATCCGTGGTTCGGATAATGTAATGGCGGACATTCTGTCCAGATGCCCACACGATTCCACATGATTCTTCTGTCATATATATATTTCCTGATATACAGTCCAATGTTATAATGACATGTTAGTAGATTTTTTTTTTTTCTCACTTTTTTGAGGGGGAATTTATAACATTGTTCCATGTAATTATCTAAGAAGGCTTAGTTAGTGATATACGGGCCAAAAGATCACTCGGCCACATTTAAATAAATTATTTTCAGGATTGTATTGAGAGATTTACCAGTTGTCTTTAAGATTTGTGTTATTGATATTTTCGCAGCACATCATTGAAGATGCGAGATTGTGTCCATTGTGGAACTTTGAGTATATCAAGTCCTGTCCTAGATTGGGAGCGGATGATGTCCACATCTTCTTCTATTGAATGTTTTATGTCAACGAAGATCAACACATGTATTACTTATTAGTTACTGATGCATTACATAATGTAATAAAATAGTGCGGTATATTAATATATTACACCGCTATTTGCAACACATTGTATGATATCATAATAATATATTTGATTTCATATATTGGTATGAGAATAATTTGACTTTTATTATGATGTTGCCAGCATTGTGGTTTGTGTTGGTGGCACCTTCCTGGGATATATACGCGTATACTTAGATAAATTTTTCTCTAAGGACCTGGGATATGATCTCAGTTTTGCTCCAAGTGTTGAGCTATTTTGTTAGGTATATCCGCGCATCATACGTGCGTTAGGAGCCTAGATTTTTCCGGCTCCAGGATTTTAAAAAAAAAAATGTTTCATTTTTTTTTTCCCGGGAGGGTGCGGTAATGTTACGCACAAATAATTACTTTTTTCCAAAGTCTTTGTATGATCGTTTTTCGTATGTATGATCATTATTTGACTGAAATGCATGTTATATATATTTTATGGTCAAAGGGACAGAACCCGATATATCGATACTGCTATTTTTTATGAGTTTACCTCCTCTTGTATAGAGACACGTTCGGTCTATAATGTCTTGAACGAAGCGTGACCATATCTCCTTATTTGGTAGTATCGGTCAACTGTTGTAGATGTTTGAAACCTTTCTTAACGCTTCTGTTCATGTCCATAAAAGGCGCGACTGTGTAAGACTTTTATCTCGAATGTTCTTAGAATCGTCTTATTGTGAACAGCGACTCAGAGATTGTCACTCTGCGCATGTCTCGACTGGGTTGTCGTTTGTTGTTCCGCCCAGGTCGGGCAGTTGAGAAATGGACTGATTAGCGAGCGGACGCGACTGCGTCTTGTGATTCTCTGAGGGAAATACATTGTCTTTGTGAGTTAGTTAGCTAACTAGACTATTTCCCCGTATTATTCAAGCCTGCCTGGAGGCATATGTTCATGGTTGATTTTCCGAAATAAGGTAATTCCTCTTGTATCGAACTTTAGGCTATCATCTAGAGGTTCGTCATTTTGTCGCCTTTTTGCTCGCCTGTGTGATTCAAAATGGAGAGGTACTTTGACTAGGATTAAGTCATCGGTATCTTTATACCTGAACTAGTTATATATCTATGGGTCGCTCTAGACCAACAAGACTATTGTCTGTGTTCCAGGATTCGTTATATCAGAGATCACGTCCAAGTCAGATGGTTAGACTTAGGAAGGTTATAAAGGTTGAGCTGACCTGTAATCCATGTATGCTACTCACGTGCAGACAGTAAACGGACGTATTGTATACATCTGATCTGCTAGCTTCAGGAAGGAATAATTATCATTGTCTATGAACATTAAGGATCTGCAGCTGACCACGGTTGCAGAAGTTATATGTATTATTTATCAAGCTTCGCTATGATATTTGTTTTCCATACAACTATTGAGTATTGACTCCTACATGACTGTCAGTTAACATGAGTTTGAATGCTGCATTCGTTATACTATGCTGATGATAACATAAGTATCATGACTGTTTTGTGGCGTGCAATAAATGGTATAAACCTAAAGCGAAGTTACCATTTTTATGACTCTACACGTCATGTTGCCTGTGGTGTACCCTGAACTGTTCTACTGCAACACACACACCGCAACAATCTAAACCAGATAAGACACCCACATCTTGCATTGTAATACCTGGTGTCGATAGAGGTGGTAATTTGTACCCTTATCAACCTGAACTGTTACATTTTTATCACCTCACAGGCACATTTCTTTCAACACACACACCTCACGGGTGCATTTCAATCTACGGGCAACCAGATAAGACACCGGGCACATTTCTATTCATTGTAAGGGTGGCACATTGGACGGCATACCATTTCTATAGAGGTGGTAATTTCAACCACCGTATCAACCTCACAGGCACATTTCTATCACTCCACGTGTACATTTTTATCACCTCACAGGCACATTTCTTTCACCTCACGGGTACATTTCTATCACCTCACGGGTGCATTTCTATCACCTCACGGGCACATTTCTATCACCTCACGGGCACATTTCTATCACCTCACGGGCACATTTCTATCACCTCACGGGTACATTTCGATCACCTCACAGGCACATTTCTATCACCTCATGGGTACATTTCTATCACCTCATGGGCACATTTCTATCCCCTCACGGGCACATTTCTATCATCTCACATGCATATTTCTATCACCTCACGGGTACATTTATATCACCTCACGGGCACCTTTCTATCACCTCACGTTATAACCAGTGGACCAGCAAAAACCGTCTGAGACCAAGCCCATCCTTCTGAAAAAAAAATCAACCGTTGAAAGCAGACCACGTCAAGCTCACCACCAAAAAGACGTATGTTGCTTTTTATATCTTTGTATTTGTGTTACTTGTTGTTTGTAACAAGACTACAACACATCCACATGTCTCTAACACGTTACTCCCCACCTCTCGATGCTAGACCTAGTATAGTTTCTAACACTGCACTTCCACCTCTAGGTGTTGGCCCTAGTGTAGTGACGTCTCTAACACTTCATTCCCACATCTCCCCGCTGGACCTGATCATGTCTCTAACACTTGCGGCGCACACAATTTTTTTTTCACATCGACAACGCGTCAACGATTGATTAGTTTTTCAACTAATCAACTCTCTGTTAGCGCACAACACCAAACACGGATACCTGTCCTACTACTTGCCCCAGTAACACGTTTGACCATTACATCAACTCCAGTTGTTATCAACCAATATCGCCAGAACCGAGTTTGTTTCCTAACACCAACCCTTGTCCCCCTACAGCCCACCCGCGCACGCACGCACACATACACAACCACACGTACACACACACACACACACCCAATGGAAATATGAAAACTGATACCAAAATTAAGAAATGGAAGTGTGAAAACTGATACCAAAAGTATGAAATGGAAAATGTGAAGGTTGTGTTGCAAAAAGTATGGAACGGAAATATGAAAACCGATACCAAAATTAAGAAAATGGAAGTGTGAGTGTTGTGTTGTAAAAATTAGGAAATGGAAATATGAAAACCGATACAAAAATTACGAAGTGGAAATTTGAAAAACTGATACCAAAAGTATGAAATGGAAATGTGAAGGTTGTGGTGCAATAATTATGAAATGGAAATATGAAAACTGATACCAATATTAAGAAATGGAAGTGTGAATGTTGTGTTAAAAACTTGACCGCCATTTTATCGGATTTTTACTGTCGTTTTTTCCTCACGCGAATACGTTCATGAATCATACACTTACAATGCCAGCACACACAAATTTTCACATCGACAACGCATCAACTATCGATTCGTTTTTCGACTAATCAAAACCTGGTTAGCGCGCAGCAAGTCTTGTCGCATCGACAACGCGTCAACTATCGATTAGTTTTTCGGCTAATCAAACCCTGACTAGCACAAGTCTGGATACGTTTAAAAAACCAGATTATACTGGTATTCCTTCATATAAATAGACACTTGGAAGACCAAGGCCCAGACACTCCCGTTAATACTTTACTGAATCGGTGGTGTGATAATGACAGATACTTACACCTCACTTATATATATATATATATATATATATATATATATATATATATATATATATATATATATATATATATATATATATATATATATATATATATATATATATATATATATATATATATATATATATATGTCTAAACAAACACACCCAACATCACACAAACATCCCCCTCTAACCTACACCCGCCCGCTACATTACACCCATGCGTCGTCACCCGCGCCAGCACAAAAAACCTCCACTCGCTTCAAAGACCCCCCTTAGTAACCTAATCCAACATTATCGTTTTTTTATATTTTCCGTCATTATCGATTTTATATATATATATGTGTGTGTGTGTGTATATGTATGTATATGTATGTATATATGTATGTATATATGTCTAAATAACACGCCCAACATCACACAAAAATCCCCCTAACCTAACCCCGCCCGCTACATTACACCCATGCGTCGTCACCCCCGCCAGCACAAAAAACCTCCACTCGCTTCAAAAACCCCCCTTAGTAACCTACTAACCCGCCATTATCGATTTTTTATATTTTGCGTCATTATCGACTTTTTTATATTTTATATATACCTATATACCTATATATATCTCTAAGTATTTTGTATAAACATCACACCCGCCATTATCAAACAAATTTATTGCTATATAACAAGTCATGCGTCTGATCGTCAGAGTAAGTCACCCCGGCTAATATTTATTACTATATAAAAAGTCATGCGCCACCTCCTGACGCGCCTCCTGCGCGATCGACACTTCACTCCCACCTCTCGATGCTGGTCCCAGTAAAGTCAGGCTTCTAACACTTCACTCCCATATATAAATATTGTATAAACAACAACATAACAACACATGCTGTAACACATAAATAAACCACAACACACTACCAGGACACCAGGAAGTCACCCCGGCTAAAATATATCGGTATATAAAAATTCACGCCCCGCCAGAGCGCTCCACCACATTTTTCCTTATATAAAAGTCACGCCCCGCCAGAAATACGCGTCGTAGCGTACATGACATACTACTACTAATGTGAGGTGATTAATGTGAGGTGACTAATGCGAGGTGACTAATGTGAGGTGACTAATGTGAGGTGATTAATGTGAGGTGACTAATGTGAGGTGACTAATGTGAGGTGATTAATGTGCGGTGACTAACGTGAGGTGACTAACGTGAGGTAATTAATGTGAGATGATTAATGTGAGGTGACTAATGTGAGGTGATTAATGTGCGGTGACTAACGTCAGGTGATTAATGTAAGGTGATTAATGTGAGGTGATTAAAATGCGGTGATTAATGTGAGGTGACTAATGTGAGGTGACTAATGTGAGGTGACTAATGTGAGGTGACTAATGTGAGGTGATTAATGTGCGGTGATTAATGTGAGGTGATTAATGTGCGGTGATTAATGTGAGGTGATTAATGTGAGGGGTTGCATGAGGCTGCCAACCTCATCGTGAAAAAACATTGCTACAAAAACCAATGCTGCAAGATCTTGTGAATGATTGGTGGGGACTTCCTGCAAGGGAGGTGGCTGTAACAGTGGCTCCATGCTACATAAGGAGGAAAAATAAAAATCATGAATAATGATTGTTATATTTGTTTCTGTTACCGTTTGTGTGTCCGATTGGCTTATCGATTAGAGTGCTTTCCTCTAGTTGCATGGCTACCAGATTCGGGTTCGAAATCTGGTAAAGTCACGCTTCAGTCTACCCAGTTGTAAATGAGTACATTGACTCTGATCTTGAATTATTGAAGGTAAAGCCAGCGAAGAAAGAAACCGGTCACCTTACCTCATCAAGCTAGATCTAGCATAGTCAGTCTCTGACGCTTCACTCCTGTATGGTAGTTTACAAAAGTGCAGTATACAAATTAATATTAACCGGATAGTTTTAGTGCGACAGGTAAGTTAAAACTACTCAAACTAATAAATCAACAAACAGAAAACAAATGTATTTGAGGCGATTGCAATTGCAATAGAGAAGATGAAACACGAAAATGATACAGTAAATCAACGTCTGCAACCTCCTCAAATGCAACAGGCTAAAGAGAGATGCACTAATGAATATGGAAGAGCTATACATTATTTACATCACAAACATTAAGATACTTTACAACACAATCACGCCTAGTACCAACACAAGAAAAACAACGAAATAATATACGGTATAGAATAAAAAACACTATATACCCATATTATAACCATTGGCGGATCGAAGGAGGTGCAGACGGGGCAATCGCCCCTCCCTTAGGACTTTAAAAACCTTTATTTCATATCAACGGCTCCATTACTTTCCCCCACTTGGGACTTAAATGTAAGTAGTACACGTTAGGTCGGACGACGGACGAATTAAAACATGTCTGGTCATGGACAATGGCATGTACCCTAAAGGTTACGAACGTAGTCTGCAAGTAATTCTACGTGGCGGGACAATATGCTTAAATATAGAGCGGGGGAAATGCGGGTTGGGGGGAGGAGGGGGGAAGAGGGGGTCCATATCATTCTGATGCATCAGCCTTCCCTTGTACAATCCCTAGATCTGCCAGTGATTGTAACCCACATGAGGTTGGATAGATATTACACGCACACAAAGCCGGCCTTAGAGCCGGCCTTCACCCACACTTTTAGTAGCAAATGTTGATTAAACTGTACATACAAATTATGAAAGATACGTCAATAAATTTGCAGATCAATTTTAAAAAGTTATTACTTATTTTTTTAATATTAAAAACATTGTTAAAAACCAGTGGCGTACTAAGGGGGTGCGAAAGGGCAGACCGCCCCGGGTGACAGCCAATAGAGGAGTGTCATCGGGATACTTTTATGATATTAGTTACTGTTTAAAATATACTTGCAAGTGTGATTCTTGTCAGAAGGGGGTGCCAAAAGTAGAATCTGCCCCGAGTGCTGAAGGTAGAATCTTCCCCGGGGGCCAAAGGTAGAATCTATCCCCGGTGCCAAAAGTAGAATCTGTCCCGGGTGCCAAAGGTAGAATCTGTCCCGGGTGCCAAAGGTAGAATCTGCCCCGGGTGCCAAAAGTAGAATCTGCCCCGAGTGCTGAATGTAGAATATTCCCCGGGGGCCGAAGGTAGAATCTGTCCCCGGTGCCAAAGGTAGAATCTGTCCCCGGTGCCAAAGGTAGAATCTGTCCCCGGTGCCAAAGGTAGAATCTGTCCCGGGTGCCAAAGGTAGAATCTGTCCCCGGTGCCAAAGGTAGAATCTGTCCCGGGTGCCAAAGGTAGAATTTGCCCCGGGTGCCAAATGTAGAATCTGTGCCGGGTGCCAAAGGTAGAATCTGCCCCGGGTGCCAAAGGTCGAATCTGTCCCGGGTACCAAAGGTAGAATCTGTCCTGGGTGCCAAAGGTAGAATCTTCCCCGGGTGCCAAAGGTCGAATCTGTCCTGGGTGCCAAAGGTAGAATCTGTCCCGGGTGACAAAGGTAGAATCTGTCCCGGGTGACAAAGGTAGAATCTTCCCCGGGTACCAAAGGTAGAAACTGTCCCGGGTGCCAAAGGTAGAATCTTCCCCGGGTGCCAAAGGTAGAATCTGCCCCGGGTGCCAAAGGTAGAATCTGTCCCGGGTGCCAAAGGTAGAATCTGCCCTGGGTGCCAAAGATTGAATCTGTCCCGAGTGCCAAAGGTAGAATCTTCCCCGGGTGCCAAACGTAAAATCTGCTCCGGGTGCTAAACTTAAATTCTGCCCCGGGTGCTAAACTTAAATTCTGCCCCGGGTGCCAAAGGTAGAATCTGCCCCGGGTGCCAAATACTTTAAGTATGCCTCTGTTAAAAACTGAAAATACAATGTTAAAAATGTCACTTTGGTTTTAGTATTCTCTTGAAATGATTTACATCGCGTGCTTTAGCCTCGGCGAATCAGGTCCGGCTTATGCATGACAAAATACTTTTTTTTTTCTTGCTCACTTTTGCGCTCTTTAGCCCTTAGCGCATAGAGTGGTCACCTCGGTCGCCCCACCATTAAGGCAGGCCCTACATGCACATTATAAACACAATCCTTGTGGATGGACCAAAATCCACCAGATAACACAAAAAGCTTTGTTTCCGATTCCAAAATAAACTTCCAATGGAAGTCCGGGTACTATACTACTAATGAGACTCCGAGCTTTTGAGTTTTATTAGCGGTTTTAGTATAATGTGACGTGCGCGTATTAAAGACAAATAAATGGTTATATGGTGTTCATTGCAGACTCAACTCCGATTTGAAGAGATTACGTTGTATTAATCTGCTAAAGTTTATCATTTCTGCTCGTCAAAATTGGCAAACGATCTTTCATATTTAAACTATTACTGATGTTGCGTCAGTTTGTTTGTGACTAGAAGAGGGTATAATATAAACTCATTAATATTTCAACTATTTCAGGTGATATTACACAGATTCTTCATTTCAACCTTTTATATTTTTATCTGAGAACCAGACAAGTGCAAGTGGGATATGATATAAGAAAAAGACACTGGCGATAAATAAGACCACGCATTGAGAAAATATGTTTATAGCACTACAAGACAGACCCTGTTGTGATATCCCCGTGGTAAGAGAGGAAGACGGAGGCCGAAGAACACACACAGAAGAGAACTGACGACAGAGAAGAAAGAGATGAGGAATTTGTGGAAAGACCTTGAGCTGATGGCACGTGACAGGAAGGTTTGATGAAAGTTTATTGACGACCTCTGCTCCTTGGAGAGCTAGATGTTGGTGATCATGATGATGATGATGATGTTTTTATGATATTACAATTCTGATAAAATTTTTCTTCTTCTTCGTATACTTTCAGGTATCAACTTGAATGTGTTTAAAGAAAGCAGTGGCCAGACTCAGGGTTGTTGGTATCTCCATAGAATTTGCCCAGGAGTGATACTTGTGACCTCCGTATGTGCTTTCTATTTTGGGCAATTTTGCAGCAGATGTACAGCAGCAATTTTATCGGTGTCACAGTTATATTCGTCAGTAGCTCTTATCTTTAGCTTGTTGAATAGATGTTATCCCACTGTATTATGGTCTGTGCGGAGCCTGAAGATATACTACTTGTTCACGTCTTTTGAGCTGGTAGCATGTATCATTTTTCTGTCGGCCTGAATACTCTGCTTCCCACTTGTTCCTGTTTCTGCGCCTGATAAAACACTTGGGCTCTTCATAAGTGATAGTTCTGATATAGTTTCATAATTTTTCCGCATTGTTACACGTCAGCTCTCTATGAAGCCATAGCCTTCAACAGATTCAGGCCAAATCTTCTTCTCTTGTGCCCTCTGTTTAAGCCTTTCAGTGTCTTCATTATCCCCTTTCATGTCTATCTCAAATCCCTTCACACTGTATTTCTTAAGCTTGCTTTAATGTCACTTACGTTGGAGATTCCAGAATTGTCTTTCTCAAACCCCTTCTCCCTGTGTATTTTTAGGCCTACTTTAATTTCTCTTACATTGGAGATTTCAGAACTGTCGTCTCAAATTCCCTTTTCCTTGTGTTTTTTAGGCCTACTTTAGTTTCTCTTACGCTGGATATTCCAAAATTGTCGTCTAAAATCCCCTCTCCGTATGTTTTTGTAAGCCTACTTCAATTTCTTACGTTGGAGATTCCAGAATTATCTGTGTCTCAAATCCTCTCTCCTTGTGTTTTTTTTTTTTTTAAAGCCTACTTTAATTTCTCTTGCGCTAGAGATTCCCGAATAAAGATTGTATTGTAATGCTATCAGACGGCTTCCTCACTGCGTGACCTTATCCAACATCAGTGTCTTCTCCCCATCTTTTGTTCTACTAGTATTAACTTCAGAAGGACAAAATGAAATAAAGGGAGTGGATAAAGTGGAAAGGAAGCTAATTAGTAACGTTAGAAGGCAGAAATTTTCTTTCTTCAGGTATAATATGAGAAGACGCTGGAACAATGTGACAACCGAAAAGATCGAAGGAAAAGGGGATCAGGACATTTTGGCATCATGGTAAGGAAAGACGTCAACAACGGAACTGGTAAGCTGTACTGGAGAGAGGAAGTTGTAGAGAGACATGAAAGCCTGCGATACAAGGCCTGATACTTCAAGAAGAAGAAGAAGAAGAGGCTGATGATGATGATGGAAGATGGAGAAGAAGAAGAAGTAGATAATGGGAATGAGCGAGGCGGAGAGAGATCGCACAGAGAGAGAGAGAGAGAGATCGCACAGAGAGAGAGAGAGAGAGAGAGAGAGAGAGAGAGAGAGAGAGAGAGAGAGAGAGAGAGAGAGAGAGAGAGAGAGAGAGAGAGAGAGAGAGAGAGAGAGAGAGAGAGAGATTGGGGATTGAGCGATTTTAGAAGATTGAAACCATACAAGCTGACGTTGCAAATAGACCCACTTTAAGCCAGGGTACTCGGCGATCGATCTACGAAGTTTTAAAATGCCGCTTTTAGCACATCATTACGCCTCCACGAGTCCAGAATGAAACATACTGGTGCTTTCAAAGTAGGACAAGATTAGAAGTACTGTAAAAAAATAAATTCAAATCTGCTGCAGTGATTTCTTGCGCTTCAGAGATCATTTAGTCGACCATGTAATCATTTCAGGGCGTAACTACAATATAAGAGCCCCCGGCACAAATTAAATGGGGGCCCTCCGTATATAACGGACTCTACAATCATATTATCATAATCTATTTAGAGCAAATCTGTATTAAATATGTATCCCACCCTCTCCCACTTAAAGCGCCCAATTGGCAGAGTGGTTAGAGTACTGATCTCTCGCGGCAAAGGTACGGGGTTCGAATAACGGTACCGACATGCTTCAGTCTACTTAGCTGTAAATGGGTACCTGACTGTGAGTTAGGGAAGTAAAAGGCATCGAGGAAGGGAACTGGTCACCCCAACTGTCGATGCTGGACCTAGTATGGTGTAGTCTCTAACACTTCATTCCCCTATGGCCGTATCTTTTATGGGACTACCTTGTATCCCTTACTTAATAATTACTATTATCTTAAAAAAAGAAACAATAATTTTTTTTTTAACTTAATATAAAGAATCGCATAATGTGTGACGTCATCTACTCGGGCCTCTTCTGATCACTACTTTCCGAGGATCACTCCGCGCTGGGGCCTCCGGGACGTACCCGGTCCACCCAGGCGGTAGTTACGCCACTGAATAATTTTTCCCCGTGTTGTTCCCGGGGTAAAAAGGGGGGGATCTCTAAGAAGAGTAGCAACACACAAATGGTTTTCTGCTATTATACCTCAGATATGTCGTAGAAGGCGTCTAAAAAGAGGTTGCGCTTGGAACTGGCAAATGTCATCTTGTGAAACAAAGTGTAGCAGAAACCCGCTGTACGAGTATGTGCCTTGCCGTAGGCATTCTCATGTGCCCATCTGCAGTTGCTTGTCCATGTTCCATAAACAACGAAAAAAGAGATGATGATGGTGATGACGATGATGATGATGACGACGACGATGATGATAATGTAATAATTTTAGTTGTGAAAGACCCAAAGCCACAAATTCAGACAGACAGACAGACACACTGATAGATTGCCAAGTCGGATAGAAAGAGATTACAATTAATTTTTCTATCTTTAATTAAGGTAATGGTAAAAGTAGTCCCATAGCAGATACTGCCATAGGGGAAGTGAAGTGTTAGAGACTTCGGGGTACTAGGTCCAGCATCGAGAGGTGAGGTGGCCAGTTCCAGTCCTCGTTGCCTTTTCCTTCCCTAACTCAAAAACAAAGTCATGACCAGAGTGAAAACACTTTCGACGCAGCTCCCGGGAGGCTCTTATGAAACCAAGGAAAGAATAGCAGTACTCCTTTCTCGTGCATGTCGTACAAGGCAACTAATAGGAGGTTGTGCTTGAGGCTGGCAGCCTCATCATTCAAAAGAAATTGCTTCAGAAACCACGGCTGTAACAACATGTGAATGCTGTGTGCAGGCTTCCTAGCACGGGGACCAGCTACATTGGTGGCTCCATTCTCCACAGGGTGCCAAAACGAAAAAGACAATGGTGATGAAAATACATTCGCTTACTTAATTTTAACTCTTTAAAGACGAGAGACCAACCAGTATTCATGGCCGATGTTTCAGAGGCGCGTGACAGAAGGCCAGTTTTTTTACGGCTGGTATATTTAAACTCAGTTCGCCGTTTCGATTTGTCCAAATGTTATATTTGATTAAACCTTACTCCGTTTCCTTTACAACTATGTATAACATTATCATAATTTTTAATTGGGCGGGTGGGGGGGTCCGGAGTGGCTAAGAGGCATAGCGTCCGCCTGTAATTTAAAGATACCGGGTTCGCTCACGGTACAGGGAATATAACTGAGGGAATTTTTGTTCACAATCAGTGGTTCCTAATTATGCCATAGGCCCCCCCCCCCCCCCACCCACCCACCAATCTCTTGAGTAGTGAGATCGAATGCCAAGCCTTCTCGGATAAGGGTGAAAAAATATGAGGTACCATGTGCAAGTTGCGCACGATAAAAATCCCTCGGCAGTTGGAAATCGTAAACAGTAGGCCATAAAGCCGCTGCTCTGGCAAAATTTAAAAATTAGGAAACCTATCCATTTCAAACATTGTTATAGAATGGGTGATTCCTGTATACACGCATTAGGATCCTCGTCGGTGTTAGGAGTTCGTGCACTGTGCTGATATCCTCCTTGTATGATCTAAGACAGCACAGGAGATTGGAGCACTGACGGAGTTGATTGTGTGCAGTGAAGATGATCCTTAACCCCCCCTCTTCCCCCCCCCCCCAAAAAAAAACAGCTTCTCCTTCAACTGGGCTGGTGAAAGTCATGTTGCCACTCTGCTTCTCTCATGGAACCGAAAGTCATAGAGGATATTTTTTTTTCTCCTCCCCACATGGGCACATATATATGTCTGTCTGAATCGATAAAGGTCGTAAACCATGGTCGACAACTCACCTAGGTTCTGAGAGAAGGAAAATTAATTTCAAACCACCTGCTGCCTTACAGGTAGACTGGCGACAGCCAAAAACTAATGAAAGCAAACCTGAATTAATCTGCTCGTTGAAATCGGATACGCCGGGGGAGAAAGGCGCAGATATTGCAGCTCAGCTGTAAACTGTGACATAACATATTTTTCACTCAAACAAACAGTTTCAAAGGTGGACATATAGATCCAACTTTTTTAAGCAAAGGTGAACGAGATTCCATTACCACTCCTAATTTTAATTAACCCACTATGTTAATTAGTGTTGTTTTATGCAAGCCAAACCAATTTTAAATTCAGAAGTGAAGCTCGTAATATGTTTACAGTACTGCAGTTTGTTTGGCATTAAAAATAAAATAAAAAGAATAACTAAATAAAACAGCGGGCGTTTCAGTTTTTTTAAGGTCAACGTATTAACCTCACGTTTGGTTCACATTCTCTCGTTGTCGAATATTACTTCAGAGGTGTCAAACTTATAAGTGCAGATGATCCTACGGTTAAAAAAAAAAAAAAATGCGCATGCACGAGCACATACACACGGAAGTACGGACGCGAATATATATGTTACGCTGTTAATCTAAGGAAAATAATCAGATTAATAAATCAGTGAGGAGCGACAGAAAGAACGTTTGTTAAATGTAGATTTTACCTCATTACAGAAAGATCATCATCAAGCGCCATGCCTGGTCGTGTAGGAGATCATGTCTCTCCACAACTTCATGCCTACAGTACTGTTATGGTTTGGTTTGGGTCCCCAACGTTGTTACCGACGTTGTTGCCGGTGATTTATATTTGGTTCACTTTGTTGCCGTTACAAATTTCTCTGTTGTTGCCACCATATTTTAGTGCAGGTTGATTTCAGTGTTATTATGTATTAAGTGGGGTTTCTGTTAGCTTCCACATCAATGTTCATTATTCTGTCCATATAAGATTTGTGCTCTTTGATTATAAATAACTCTCTAGGTTTAGAGCGTATTGTGCCTTGGTGGTAAACGCGAATGATGTGGCAAAATTGTATAACCTTCAACATCAATCAAATGGATAAGTCCGTTGTATTCAGAGTCCAACGAACACATTTAATTACGGCAAAACAATCCATTAAAAACAGTTCATCATCATAATGCAAAACATAATAAATCGTCACTTGAGTTTACCTCCTTCAGTCGTCATACCGTCAGGTTATTTACACGTGATTCTGTGGATAGGCAATCCGGTAACGAATAACTTGACTTATGCGATTAATGTGACTTTGGATATTTATTCATAAATATTGCTCCCTGTCCATTATATCCAATTCCTAAACGTACTCCATTTCCTCAATGAGACGTACAATCGTATCCACATCAAATAGGCAGACCCATGTGCCGTATCATAAATAAATCCTTTACATAAATATCATTATCACGGGAGACTTCAAACTTGCGTCCGTCTAGGACCAAGGTTAACATAATAAAGGTACAATTACAATGTTGTCACGTGCTAGCTTATCAACGCGGCACGTCATTGTTACCAACAGATTACTGGTGACAATGTATATAGTTATTATAATATTTATCTGTCTGAGGGAAGGTATTTGTTTTTAGAATTAGGATGTTTTCCTGGCCAAAGATATGTCACCCATGATTGATTGATACTTTTGTTATATGGGTTATCTCCCCTGGAGATCGAATTTGGCGTATGAATCCAGATTTCGCTAGTCTGTGCCTTGTTGGGCCAGAAAACAGATTGTTCTTGCTTAGGTTTATGCAGGAATGTTTATGGTCCGAGTCTATGTTTACTCTGTGTCTATTTCGGACGATTCGGTCTTATATCGTGATATCTTGGTATGTCTAAGTGGAACTATTTTTCCTTGTACTGAACTTTGGGGTCAGGGAGTTTCTGCGCATGCCGAGAAAAAAAAAGAGGGTCTTCCGTGATGATGGAATGTCTGGCGAAGGCCATGTCGAAGACGAATCCTCAGTCTGTTGATCTCTGTGATTTGTTATGAGGACGAAGATAATTTTTGATATGATTATTAAGTCTATTAGTCCCCAGTGTTTATTCTATAACGCCAGGAGAGGGGCGTATGTGTTCTGATAGTGTATTTCCCATGCCCAGGTAAAAGAACTTTTTGCTGAACTTTTTCGTCCTAGGCTTAGTTGGGCAGACGTCTACATTGTGATTATCTATATCCATATGTCGGGATGACATGTTACCTAGCAGCACTGAATATTATTGTATGCAGCAGTTATGATGAGAGAATATGCTGATTCTTGTAGAAACATTTGTGTTTATGAACAAAGCTTATATTGAAGATTTACTATACATCTGTATAGTGAGCGATGCTCAAAGGGAACCAGAAGCCATTTTGGATCCTAACTTTTTGTCGATCATCGATCAGAGAACGGGGATGCCCCTTATTATCAGGTGATGATTAAGAGATCACAGTTATAAAGAAAACCCAATATTGGTGGGTTAACATTGTCTTCAGATAGATTTGCTGAGCTTTACCTAAAGGAATCTTCGCTAGAAAAGAGGTTCTGTCTAGGAGTCATGCTTGAACAGTATTTATTAACTGACACGCTCGGTCAGTAATGCCTGATGATTATATTGATAAACAGTGGAAATCTAAGAGCTTGTCTACGGATGTGCCATTGTAATGTTCTTCAACATGAATGCTAACTTAAGATGGTAGACCAATGATCAACAGTATGCTATTTATGTCGACCTGTTTTCCTGTAACTATACTCGTACTGTCCAAGTGTGTGCGTCCAATTAAACAGTATGAAACGATTTTCCTGTAACTATACTCGTACTGTCCAAGTGTGTGCGTCCAATTAAACAGTATGAAACGACCACAGTAGTCTGCATCATTAACTTCTAGATACATGTGAGTGAGTGTTTGATCTTCTAGTCAACTCTTCAGAACAATCCATGCATTCGCGTCCTGACACTCACATCAACACCCAAAGTCAACATTACATCCTTGTCGCGGCCTCATTACGTTTTTGGACAAGGTGACCTGTATTCCCAACACTGTGCCGGTTTTGAGTTGACCATCTACACCTATACCAGCTGTATTAACATTGTGCCTGGACGAGCTATATCACAAAATAGCACTTATTAACGTGGTGACCGAAAATCAGACCTTATCAGTCATCTTAAAACTAAGCAACTTATGCTCTTCGCTTTCAACACCGTGAAGCGCGAAAACATATTATACATTAATTACATTAAAAAACCCAAAATGTACAACTTTTACCCGAGCTCACTACAACAGTGGCTAATATCATAAATCCTATCGTAACATTCCCCTGTCCGACGGGGTAAAAAAATCTATTCTATATATTTTTTTCAGTTATTTGAAAAAAGTAAACATTTAACAGATTATCGATCTACGTATCACGTAATATCGTCGAAAGTTGTAGTCAACTTTAGTTCATGTCAATAACTACAAAAAAATGTCAAGTTAACAGATAAAATTGTCAAATGTCAGAGTGTCGACTAATAATTAAATAATTATGTCTCTAAATGAAATTATATATTAATTAAGAAGAGTATGAAGTAATAATCAATATTATATTATAGACCAATAAACTATAAGATTAACTAAATGTAGTGTGTGAAGTATGTTATATAAATATACCTAAGTGAAATAAAGTAAGGTTTAATAGTTAAGGAAGGTACAGAAAAGTATGGAAAAATAAGGAAAAGTTAAGAAAAAGTTAAGAATGTATGAAAAGAAAGTAATAATAAGTTAATAGATTAGGATAGAATAGATGTATGTAAGGAAAAAATATCGAAGTAAATATAATTAAATTAACCTAGTAATTACCGTTAATCACGTATTAATATAAAATGTCCATAACTATATTAATGAATATAATAATCTACAATTAATTAATTACAGTAACTATACTATCTTAGTGTGTGATATTGTATGTATAGAAATAACTATCTTCTGTTCATTTTATTGCATCAGAAAAATTCCTCGAAGTAAGTACTGTTAATTTCCACGAATACACTTTCCTTCTTTCGTATTGTTCCATCCATAATACTTCATATAGTACTGATTAATCCTTACTTACGACGAAAGTAAATGAAAACACATCTGTAAGTCAAATCTCTCCTATTTTCCTTTTGTGCTTCGAATGAATAAAATTTGAAGTCGCTTGAGCTACGTAAGGACACCAACCAAAGTCCGTGAACATTCAAACGAGGTCAATAATGTCAAGTGATTATTTGAAACGAACTGTTATTATCTTGAAAGTACGGCGAATGTTTCTTTGCCAATTTATTTGACCTGGGATGCTGTAATGTTTTTATTAAATTGAAATTTCATCCCGAAAATTCTTGTTTCGTTTGTGAAAGACTTGGTTTGTTTGTTCATTATCAATTGTAGGTTTGTAGTCTCTCGAATAAAGCTCTGTAAGTTTCAGCATAAAAACCAGTTTGAGTTTATTGAGTTATTTCTTGTCCATCGTTTTGTGACAAAGGATTGCGTGACAAAGCATCCGCCACCACATTCTCGTGTCCCGGAATAGCTTCAATGGCAAAGTCGAACGGCTGCAACAATATAGCGAAACGTAAATTCGTCATATTCCACGATCTTGAAATAGTTTCAAACGTAAACTTGGTTATGATGTAAACCAATATCAACGTAGAAATTGCCTGCATCTGACGAAAAATAGAAAACCTGGTAAAATCGGTTAAACTCAAAATAGGAGGTTTAACAAAATTTTCCTAACAATTTAATGAAAGTTGTATTGCAAGTATCGGTCCACGTGCCATTCATAGACATATCTTTCTTCAACGGTGAAGACAAGACACTAGCTCATGCTGCATTGGCTGAACATGAGTAGAACAGTCAACGACATTACTGTCTAACGTAGGCATGCGAAAAATCAACGTGAATACAAAAATACTAAGTGTCATAGTAGGTAAGACAACAAAATGTTATATAAAAGAAAAGTTCACACTAATCAACTTATGTAAGAATAGATGACTAGGAAAGAAAAGGAATGATGACTGACTATGCTGAGTCATCAAAGATATGAGATGATAACACCAAGTGTCAACAGGCTAATATCTACGTGAAGCAGAATTAGGTACCATCTGTAAATGGAGAGAATGGTGATGAAAACATACACCATTGTCACGCTCGACAACCTTACGAGCATCCCTATTGTTACAGAAAGTAACCAATGCCTCACTATTCTGACCATTGAATGATGGCAGAAGACGAACAAACTTAACGTTTGCTGTATAATGGAAGAAATTCCCAAGTGCCTGCCATGTAGTACTTTGCGGCAAATTACGCACTAGAATGGTGCGAGAACATGCACCTTTTCCAATATAGGTAATCTCATTGTCACAAAACTGTGAACAATGAAGATATGTATTTCTAGTTATATCAGAAGAATTGACTTTTACCTTTCCCATATACGTAGTATTCTTGTTAGCTGATGTATCATCCTGATTGAACTTAGGATGACACCTGTAAGTATATGAGGCAGTAGATTTCCTGCATGTCGAAGACACTTCCTTGCCGTGCAAAGTAAAAACTTTGCCGACAGACTTATTTGTCTGAACTTTATTATGCAGGTTCATGTTAACCCTTACATTATTTCTCCTTTTAGTAAAGTCATCTTTACTATTGACCACCTCGACAGTTTTCTTGAGATCATTATCAATCTGATCATGTCGCCATGATTTGTTATCTGAATTGGCAGTATTTTGTCGAGGGAAGGTGTATCTCCCCCGGAATGATTTCTTAACCTTCACAGGTTGTGTTGAGACTTTAGGATCACGCTTAGTACCTGAGGTATGTCGTACAACAGAGTTATTATGTCTGTTGTTCAGCAATATGTTCTTGCTCAACACTACATCTAGCAGACCATCAACTCTTTTTCTTACTTTCGTACCCTCTAAATTCAGGAGTGTAATCTCCAGTTGTGACAGTACGGACTGTTACGTCGGATTAACACTAAGGTGCTGCCAATTAATTATAGTTGGGGTAAGAATACTTAGCAAGATCTAACACTAAGTATTTGAGCGTGTCTAGTTAGCGTAATAACACTAGTCACAAATCCTATGAGTGATTTAATTAAAGGTTAAGAAATGACGTCATCGAACTTGGGGTAGAATTGCTCAGTAGCTAGGACGGAAGTGATGGTTTGAGAGAAGGGGGTTAAGTGAGTTGGTTTTAGGCACGAGACGAGCGAGGCAGTGATTTTGGGGTTTGGACCATCTTGTAAGTTCGATGGCTGTGTGTTATTTCTTGGGATGACTGGTTTGTATACCACAGAAGCACATGTATTTATGAACTATTATGAAGTTGTCAGAGGTTACAGACACTTAATAAAGGTGTTCATTCATATTTAATCCAGCTTGAACTTATTTCCTGAACGTCAGTAGGAAGTGTCGTTTGTTTACATCAGGTAATTGAGAAAAGAATGTTACCATATTTTCGACGATCATGCAGCCTAAAACATAAACACAGTTACGAGTCTCCAAAAGAACCACCTGGGTTATGTTCCTATTCTGTAATCACCACCTCTGGCAGTCGCCAGTAAAACAACAGATGAACATTGATAAAAGATTCCACCCCATTCTCATCCTGTCACACTAGACTTGATTTGTCACCGTGACCAAGCCCGGTCACATCTAACTTGATTTGGTGCCATTCCCGTCCACTCCCCCGGCCACATAACTTGATTTGGTGCCCGTGACCAACTCCTAACTGTTTTTTTATGATGGATTCACCCATTCAACAGCTAGAGCATCAGGTATACTTGTTACAACAGCAAAATCAACTGCTTCAACAGCAATTGTCACAACAACAGGCAGCGAGTAAAACTTTACCTGATTCTCCGGATACTTCATCCAACACATTAAAGTCCATTGCAAATACGCTCAACTCCGTAACACAGAGTGCCAATTACCAAAACATTAATAACATTGTCAAGCCGTTTCACGGTGATGCTTCTCACTTTAGACAATGGCTTGTTGATATTGACAAGTTTGTGTCTTTGATCCCCTCGGCAACCGATGAGGACCGAAAGCGTGTTGCATTCTTCTCCTCCCAGTCATTGTTAACTGATTTCTTACGCCGTCGTGCACAACTTTTCCCTACAGAAACTTATGCTTCACTGAAGAAGGCACTGGTCAGTCGCTATTCATCCATAACGGATTGTCAGCACGCGTGGACTCTTCTTCGTAGGGTACACCAGGACAGACAGGAACCTGTCCAATTTTATGCAGACAGACTGTTAAACTTGGCTGAAGATGCCTTCATTGATTCGTCTTCCACATCTGCAGATATTGATCGGCAGCTTGTTGGTATTTTCATTGATGGTTTGTCATCCGACGCACTTAAGTTGCATCTGATCCGCAAGGATCCTCAGACAGTCACAGATGCAATACAACAGGCCATCACAGAGGACAACGTGAAGAAACGCTTTACCAACCGTCTTGGTCGCGAGCCTCGTCTTGAACACCAATATGATGACGAACCGATGGACGTTAGCCATTGCCGCCACTCTTGGCAGCAACCTTCAAAGTCACCAATGCCTTGTAATAATGCTTCCAATTATCAGTACCAGCCTCGACGCCTTCACCATCCACCAGCGCCACAGGTCCATCAAATAGCTTCAATAATATGTTACACTTGTGGGCAAAGGGGACACGTCTCGCGCAGCTGTTTTCTGCGGCTACAAAGCAGTCCACAGCCTCACAGTAATCCCGTGCCACAACCATTACATTATCAGAACAGACAGCAGCGACCACGCCAATCTTCTTGGCTTCCTACCAATCCTGTGCCCTCCCCCCAAGGTCCATGTTACGGTATATGATATTAACGCCGTCTGCTAAAGGTTACCAGACGTGCAATTGTAAAGGTTAAGACATTTAATATATTGCGATAGATGTTTCGAATTGTTACGGTATATGATATTAACGCCGTCTGCTAAAGGTTACCAGACGTGCAATTGTAAAGGTTAAGACATTTAATATATTGCGATAGATGTTTCAATTACTGAACGCTTCATACACGATCGATTATGACGTGTATAGCGTTGTTTAGGACACAGTCGGTAACTAAGAAACCAGACCCTTTTTACATTGACCGTCAAGCTGTTAAGACGCGTCTGACTTTCCTTCCAATGTTGAGCATGGTATTGACATACAGATATATTTTATGCAAGTACGGATATGGGTCAGTCCATTGCTATTACGAAGATTTGAAATGATTAAAGGTCAGTACGAAAGTGAAAATTAAGGAAGGATGAATTACAGTCCATAGTATTTGATTTTGCCAGACTCATAGACTCACTGTCGGCCGTTGGAAAACCCCAACCGCGCGTGCATACAGCTATGACAATCTGCATACAGTAATTTGATTATTGGACAAGGACTGATAGGATATCTACATATCTATGCCATATATTTTCAAGTTATAATATGTACCTTTGTGATCAACATGCATGAATCGTCTTGACGTGTAAACTGTATTAAATATTTGTGGACTCTATGAACCGACTTGTCACATCAATCGTATTCCAAGGTTCAATTATTGTTCAGAATCTTCCACCCCTGCATTCGCGTAATCTTACATAGAAGGCACGATACACGATCACTCAAGAATATCAAGAAGATAAAACAATGGCCAGACATTTATAACTGTTTTATTAATATCACATGGAACATTGTTCAGGGCTAACCAAACCACGCCTTGCAACAGACCACTTGCAACAGTCCACCGCGTTCCTTTTCACGTGGACAGTCCCGTCCTGCACCCTTAATGAATCAAGGAAACCCTTGGGTTGCCCAGTAGTTAAGACCATACCGGGTAACTTGAACACATCCTCACATCGGTCTTTACAGACTAAATGTTTACTTTCCTCCCCACCTTCGGTGTCTTCCTCCTCTCTTTCTTATGTCTCTCCTCCTTTTGTCACTCCGGATCCTTCACCATGTCTTATCTCCATCAACACGAAAAGCTACCGTGCTCTTGTTGATACTGGCGCAACTGTTAGCCTCATCCGTGAACAGTTGTTTCGTCAGATTCGTCGGCACGTAACATTTTTTCCTTCCTCTACTCCTTTGGCCTCCGTTACTGGCCAACCTTTACGTTCCATTGGAACTGCTATGATAAGCTTCAAGATTGGTTCTCAATCTGTTGTCCATCCATTCATTATTACAAGAGGCATGTCCCGTAACTTTATTCTCGGCCGTGACTTTCTTCTTCGTCATCACGCCCGAATCTATTTTGACTTGCGACAGATTCGCGTCAATGGTGAATACATCCCTCTTCAGGATGATATTCACATTGCATCCTTTGTCCGCCTCACTGCTCCTATTACCTTAAAGCCTCACTCTTTGACTATCGCTACTGGTCGGGTCAAACGATCCGACTATGTCTCATCTGGCCATTCTGTCATAGTGGAACCATTACCGGGTAATGACATCATTGATGACCCCTGCATAAATGTTGTTGATGGCATTGTTCAGGTTTCCACTAAGCGTGATTTTCCCGTCATGCTGTTAAATACTTCTGGGAAGCCTGTAACTGTCAAACGTGGTACAGTGATTGCTCACTTAGCAAAACATTCTCTGCCTCATCGTACCTCTGTTCCTCCCTCCACAGAGTATGATAACCATCCCCCTCCACTATTCTTTCCCATTTGGTTACTAACCCTCCCTCCTCACACCCTTCTACCATTGGTGCTGTTACTAATGCGCGTGTATCGTTTAGTAACTACCCTCCTCAGCGCCGTTCACTTTCCTCTCCTACCTTTACAACTCTCCCCTGTACTTCCGGTTATCGTACTTCTCCTCCTCAGCCTCTTTTCCCACAACTTTCTCCTTCTCCCTCCTCTTCCTTGAATGTGCCACCTACACGCCTTACTCAATTAATGGAGCAAGTGACAACTGACTCCCCACACGCCAGTCGCATTTGTCAGTTTGTCAAGAATAATCATGATATCTTTGCTCTCTCAGACATGGAACTGAAGAGAACCAATACTGTAACAATGGAAATCCATACCACCACTGAAGTGCCTGTCTCACTTAAGCCGTACCACACTCCACTTAAGAATATTGAGATCGTGGAGAAATCGATTACGGATATGCTGGCAGCAGGTATCATTGAGAGATCCCGATCCTCCTGGTCTTCCCCTATTGTAATAGTCACTAAGAAAGATGGTACTAATCGTTTCTGTTGCGATTATCGGGCTTTGAATGCCATCACCAAGGTAATTTCATACCCCCTTCCTCGGGTTGATGATATCTTGGCGACCGTTGGAAAATCTAAGTGGTTTACTACCCTAGATGCCCGTTCTGGATTCTGGTGCATTCCGATGTCACCGGAAGCCAAAGTGAAGTCCTCTTTTGTACACATATTGGGAGTTACCAGTGGAATGTCATGCCTTTCGGCCTAAAGAGCAGCCCAGCTACGTATATGTCCCTCATGGACGAAGTACTGAAGGGCATGCAATCTTACGCCTTGGCTTATGTTGATGACATCTTGATCCACACTCCAGGAACCCTTGAGGATCATTTACTCCATGTAGAGAAAGTCTTTAACCGACTGAGGGCACATAATATTATGCTCAAATTAAGCAAATGTGCCTTCTTACAGACCGAAGCCAGATATCTTGGCTTCATAATCAACCAAGATGGTGTCCGTCCGGATGATGCTAAAGTGCAGGCCATCCGTGATATGCCCTCTCCTACTTCTGTTCGCCACGTTCGCGGTTTCTTAGGCAGTTGTTCCTACTATAGAAAGCACATAGTCAATTTCTCTCGAGCTGCTGAGCCTCTTATTGCTCTAACAAAAAAGTATGCACGATTCCGATGGACTGACGTCTGCCAGGATGCTTTAAATTATCTTAAGTCTTCACTTACTAAGATTCCTCGTTTGGCATATCCAGACATTAGACGTCCTATGATCTTGTATACGGACGCTTCTCTTCGGGCTGTTGGTGCTTGCCTTGTCCAGGCCAACATCTCGGACTCTCCTCCGATTATTGCCGAAGTCCCAAACGAGATGCCTATTGCGTTCCTCTCTCATGCACTCAGTCGGTCTCAACAACGATGGACCGTTACTGAGAAGGAAGCTTTTGCCATACACTATGCATTGCAAAAGTTAGACTTCTATCTACGTGGTACAAAGGTTTTAATCCGTACTGACCACAAGCCGTTGCTTACTTGGTTAACCAACACGTCTGAGCAACCCCGTAAGCTACAAACTTGGGCTCTGAATTTACAGAGTTATGATGCTACCATTGAGCATATCCCAGGAGAACATAACACTGTAGCTGACCTTCTGTCTCGGATTCCATATGATACTTGTACAGACCCCTCCTATTCTTCTAAACCGGATCCTAAGGCGTCATCAGACCTTGATGATAACGCCAAAGAAATACTTGTCATAAATGCTGACTGTCCTCCTCCTGTCATTTCTGATCATGAAAATCTCTCTAGCTCTCCTGATGAGCTCCTCTTTCCTTCTTTCACTGCGAAGGAACAACTTCGAGATCCTGCACTCCTGCAAATTCGATCTCAGTTTCAGCGTGACCCAAAATCTGTTTCTAATTACACTATTCAGTCCTCTGATAACGTTCTTTTCTGGATTAACCCTAAATGTCCAGATAAACTCCTCATCTGTCTTCCTAAACATCTTATCCCTCGTGTTCTCCATGATTTTCACGATTCTAATGGCCACATGGGGCGAGATAAAACACGAGACATTATTTCCAAACGATATTACTGGTCTTCTCTCTATAAGGACGTTGCCGAGTATGTTGACTCTTGTAGAACATGCAAGCAGCGCAACATGCGTCCTCTGCCTATCCCTACCCAACTGATGTCTCTGACACATTTTCCCATGGAATGCGTCAGCGTTGATCTCTCTGGTCCCTACCCCCTTTCTCAGTCCGGTAATACCCATGTCTTGCATTTTGTAGACCAGTATTCTGTCTGGCCTGAATGTTTTCCACTCTGTGGCTCTTCCTCTGAAGATGTTACTGAAATCTTCCTTAATTCTTTTGTTCCTCGCCACGGTTATCCTAAGACTATTCTTTCGGATAATGGGAAACAATTTACAGGTCGCCCTTTCCATTCTACTCTTGCAGCCCTTAATATCAGACATAAGATGACCAGCTTCTATAGGCCTCAGTCAAATGGTCGCAATGAAAGAATGCATAAGACTCTTCATGACATTCTCTCCAAATTCACAGCTGATAATCCGCAGTATTGGGATGTTTATATACCCCAAGCACTTGAGGCTCTGCGTGTTAATGTGAATGATACAACTGGTTTCTCGCCATTCTACCTCTTGTATGGCAGGGAACCACGTCTACCTTTGGATAATCTCCTTACTCCTCAAAGGAAATATATGGGCGATAATCCCATTGAGATTATCCTGCGACAAAAACGTACCGCCCACCAGCAAGTTCACCATAACGCTCTCAAGGCGTTTACGAAACGACAGCGTTTGCTTGATAAGGGCACTCGCTTGCCATCATTCCATGTTGGTGACTTAGTCTGGTTTAAAAAGAATGTCCGTAGCGATAAATTTGATCATCGCTGGCTTTCAGGGTACAAGATAGTGAAACAGACAACACCGGTTACCTTCGTGTGATATGGAATGAAGAGCGACACCACGAAACTAAAGCTCATGCTACCCAGTTGCGACTAGATGTGCAACGCCCCTACACTGTCCCTCCTCATGCTCTTCCGTCTGGCCGCCCCGTGCGACAGGCTACCCTCCAGTATAACCCTTCCTCCTCTTCCTCTCCCTCCATGTCTGAACTTGCATCTTGTCCTCCTTCAGACCACATTAGTTCTGCCCCTGTCTCCTTTATCCCTCCTCCTGCTCCACTTACATCTGTTCAGCCCTATGCTTACGATGCTTCCTCATCAGAATCTGATAGTCCTCCCAGTGATGATGTTTTACACAGACTCCGGTCTAGAGTAGTCCGTCGAGCTGCTGTTCCTTCCGCCTCCTCGGTGCCCTCTCCTTCTTCCCCCTTCCATATGGTTGATCGTACCAGACGTTATCGTTCCTGTTCCACCTCCGAGGGTCCTATCCCTCTTCCTGAGCTGTACTCACGTATCCACTCCCGTGATGCTCGCTTGGCTGAGTTACCCTCCGTTACTCCAGGCCCCTCTCATGCTTCGCCTCAACATGATATTATTGTACCTCCTATTACTGCCGCAACTCCTGTCCATACCTCCCTTCCTCCCTCTGTTCAACTCTCTTCTGACCCCGCTTTTCCTCCCTCTGGTTATTTTCCTCCACCTCCCTCCGACCTTGATACAGCCCCTGAGTCCGACTCTTCGGATGTTGAACCTCCTCTTCCTAGCTCTGATTGCTTTCCTCCCCCTCCCTCCGATCTTGACTCTTCACCCGATTCTGCTTCTTCTGATATTGAACCGGATGTTCTTCCTCCCCCAGCTCGTTTTCCCTCTAAACGTCGTCATTCGACCTCATCTAGCGATTCTGCTCCCCTTCCTAAGCACCTTCACCAGCGGCCGCCCATGTACGAACCCGTTTTCGTCCACTCCCGTAGTCCATGCCATTGTTCCTACATCCCAACCTACACAGTACGATCCTCGCCTGTTATTGTAAGCCATTGAAAGATTGGAAACAATGAACATTTTTGCAAAGATGTTTACAAATTGAACTGCACTTACCTCCAGATGCCGTCTCCGGTCAGGTTGACATTTCCTGCCCTGCTATTATTTTTAGCATGAAGTCGACCCTGCTTCTCGTGTCTTCCGATGCAGGTCTCCTACACAATACCCCTCCTGCTGAATTGCTTGATCCTGATGCTACCTTGAAGTCCAATCGTT
The DNA here is from genome assembly GCA_024509875.1 of Oreohelix idahoensis. Classification (NCBI taxonomy): domain Eukaryota; kingdom Metazoa; phylum Mollusca; class Gastropoda; order Stylommatophora; family Oreohelicidae; genus Oreohelix; species Oreohelix idahoensis. Next base: position 515,193 of record JAMPIV010018979.1, read on the forward strand.
ACGCATCCTTGAACATCTGGGTTACACACTTTACGCACATTTCCAGTTCAGATAGGAAAGTCCAACAGCCGTTATTTATGGAGAGCTGTTACATTTTCGTCCGCAAGAAAGACATTGCCGAATCTGCCAGTACATGAACATTTCCCTCACGACATCCTTTCGACCACTGCTGATGGAGATCCACCAACTCAGAAGATCTCTGCAGTCCTGATATATTGTAGTTGATGTAGTTCCCTTTTACACGTGTTAGCGTCATTATGTCACATTATTTTGACTGATGTAATATTTGACCATCTTGTATGCCCCTATGAATTTTTGTTTTTTTTGTTTGTTTTTTTGGTGTTTATTTTTTTTGTTGCCATGTTTCTGACGTAAGATTTTACCCAGATTTTTTTTAAGGTTTACATCGTTCTGTTGTACCAAATAAAAGTGATTAACTAATGTACATCTTCACCCGCCACTAATGTTGGCATCATTCACGATTCATTATGATGATGACACCATATTGCATTATGATTGTTTGAATTTTCGGTTATTGTTACACCGACACTCATTCATGTGATTTAACTATTTGCCCATTTATATATTCTATACCATTGTCCGTTGATTACCATGTTTCCATTCCATTCATTGTTTCCGGTTATTGTTATACCGGCGTAGTCATATTTTTTATTATGAGATGTACCCATTTTGCCCATACTTTGCCACCAGGTTTTGTGGTTCTATGTCCATTTGTTCCATTCATATTTTTTTTTCATGGTTCAGTGAAGTGTAGGGTCCATTTTGTTCCGCATTCATATTTTTTTTTTTTGGCCATCACCCACTTCAGTGAAGTGTACTGTTCTATTTTGCCCATATATTTTTTTTGCCACTTATTAGTACTATTTGTAGCTACCATAACCTCCATAGTTTTTTTTTCATGTGTCCCTCGTTTATGTTATGTCCATAAGTCCCTACCCCTTCATGATCGATTTTTTTGTGTGTGAAACGTTAATGGTGTTATTTCATCCATTATTCCCATCTATTGTTTATTGTAGTCCTTCTGACATGATTTATGGTGGGATACATGAATTCCAATAATTTTTTTTAGAGTTAGTAAATTTTTTTCTAGGGAATAAAGTGTCTCCTACGGGATACACTTTAGTGGCCCCGGGCGTATGTGACAGTACGGACTGTTACGTCGGATTAAGACTAAGGGGCTGCCACTTAATTATAGTTGGTGTAAGAATACTTAGCAAGATCTAACACTAAGTATTTGAGCGTGTCTAGTTAGCGTAATAACACTAGTCACAAATCCTATGAGTGATTTAATTAAAGGTTAAGAAATGACGTCATCGAACTTGGGGTAGAATTGCTCAGTAGCTAGGACGGAAGTGATGGTTTGAGAGAAGGGGGTTAAGTGAGTTGGTTTTAGGCACGAGACGAGCGAGGCAGTGATTTTGGGGTTTGGACCATCTTGTAAGTTCGATGGCTGTGTGTTATTTCTTGGGATGACTGGTTTGTATACCACAGAAGCACACGTATTTATGAACTATTATGAAGTTGTCAGAGGTTACAGACACTTAATAAAGGTGTTCATTCATATTTAATCCAGCTTGAACTTATTTCCTGAACGTCAGTAGGAAGTGTCGTTTGTTTACATCAGGTAATTGAGAAAAGAATGTTACCATATTTTTGACGATCATGCAGCCTAAAACATAAACACAGTTACGAGTCTCCAAAAGAACCACCTGGGTTATGTTCCTATTCTGTAATCACCACCTCTGGCAGTCGCCAGTAAAACAACAGATGAACATTGATAAAAGATTCCACCCCATTCTCACCCTGTCACACTAGACTTGATTTGTCACCGTGACCAAGCCCGGTCACGTCTAACTTGATTTGGTGCCATTCCCGTCCATTTCCCCGGCCACACTGTCTCTGCCTCTTATTTATTTTCTTCAGTTTGTTATTCATGTTTTTCTCCTTAAGGAGCAACGCCTCAAGGTTAGCTAACGTTTTATCAATCAAATTATCGTGTTGACTTTGAAGACATCTAAATTCTTGATATTCGAGTTCAAGTTTGTTCATTTTCATCTCTAACAGAAGGTAGGAACTCTTCATGTCCTGCTTTGCCATGTTTTGTCTATCAACTTCCAATCTCAACAGTGAAACCTCAGATTTCAGCTCCTGAATCTGAGCCATGTGTGTATGATTATCGGTCATTAACATCGTATCAATCTTATCTAATTCAACATCAACACTCTTTTCATCAAAATTCTCCACATCTCGTATCTCCTTATTTACATCCACTAAATCCTGTTGCATTTTCTTCTCCTCTAATGCAACCATAATTTTCCTTTCCTCTAATGCAAATATTCTTTTTATTTCTTATAATCCTTCAATACGTCTTACTTCAGCTTCCAATTCCTCTTGACTAGGTACTTTTGCCATTTCATTAAAATTTGCTCTAGCCATTAGTCTTATGGCAACTGATTTTACTAGATCACCCTCATAACCATGCTCCCGTCCAATCATCATAAACTCTTCTAAAGTAAGCATGATAAAGATATATATATATATATATATATATATATATATATATATATATATATATATATATATATATATATATATATATATATATATATATATCTTCTTCTTCCGTCCTTAGCCACCGACCGTCAAAGCAGTCAGTGGCCATTACGCCCAGTGGCGTCTTAGGGCAACAGCAGATAGGTTTTCTTTGCCATTGTTTCCCATCACGCCTATTGGCGTCCTTAGGGCAATGGCAAATCAATCCATCTGCTGTTGTTTCCGTAATCGAAATATATATATATATATATATATATAATTCCCTAAGTCAATCCAATAATGATCAAATTCTTTACGTACTTCTCAAATTGCTTCCCCAAGCTTCACAAAATACTCTAGAGTAATCATATTTAAGGTAGTACTCTATCTCTGTATTCAACTATATGTAATAATCACCAATATAATGTATTCAATTATTCATATATACCCAGTGGACAATGTAGTACTTTGTCTCGACTAGTGTACTAATCAATCCCTAATATGCCAATTATAATCAAGGCAAACTATAAATTTATAAGTATTTGTCCATATATTATAACATCATGCCCTAATCATGATGAACAACTAATATTCAACTGAACTACTAGTGCAAATTGTTGCAATCATTCCATCAATCCCTCTGTTTTTTTAACTTCAATCAAAATTAATCAAAATAATTTTTTTATCATATTAATACCTAACCAAGTTCTACTATTATTATTATATTTTCAATTTATAAATTAATAAATACACTGAAAATGGTGACGTCACAGGACTCTATAACTGACAAATATATTACAATTATAAAATAAACGAAAGTGAGATTGAGAATGGACGTGATAGCTTACAAACCAACGACGTAAATGAATAGAAATGAAACTTAATACAGAAAAATACACCAGATATCACATCACCTAACAACTAATACATAATATTGAATTTTTGCAATTACAAGCAGATAATTCCCAGGTAATCTATTAGGGGATCTCTTGTATCCAAAATTGCAAATATTCAATAACCCTAAGATACGATCAAAACTGTTGCGGTCAGCCGAAGCGATATAACATCAGTTTTGGTTCCCGCCAATCAAAACCCGCTTAGACATATATAAACATACGAATATTATATAACTACATGTAACATGCATAAATCAGATATGCCTACGAAATGTAAATGCACCACAATCTGCTTTACCAAACCACAAACGGTTACTTAGCTTTTTGGAATTCGACTGTTTTCCCCCGAACAGTGCTAGCATGCATCGACGGTAAAGATTGGTCTTTGAAGCTAGTTGGATGGTTGCAAGTACTGGTACTGTTCTGGATCCATTGTTGATCTTGAAATGACTCTCGACATTGTCTGCAACGGTCTTGGATATATGACGTTCCTCTTGCACACAGACTGATGACGTTGCTGCTCTTGCGTTGTTATGCGTATCGCGTCACAAAGTGCAAGTCACGTGAGGAATTTATGATCGTAAATACATTCTTGGTAATTCGACCGATATATTGTCATTTTGAATAAAACTTGCTCTCGTCTTTGTAGGACTTAGAAAAAAAAATGTTTCGTTACTTTGTTGTTTCTTTCTTTCCTTGCGTTTGTCGCTAATTTGCTGTTTCGTTCTCCGCACTACTGGCCATCACGTTGTTATGGTTTGGTTTGGGTCCCCCACGTTGTTACCGACGTTGTTGCCGGTGATTTATATTTGGTTCACTTTGTTGTCGGTATAAATGTCTCTGTTGTTGCCACCATATTTTAGTGCAGGTTGATTTCAGTGTTATTATGTATTAAGTGGGGTTTCTGTTAGCTTCCACATCAATGTTCATTATTCTGTCCATATAAGATTTGTGCTCTTTGATTATAAATAACTCTCTAGGTTTAGAGCGTATTGTGCCTTGGTGGTAAACGCGAATGATGTGGCAAAATTGTATAACCTTCAACATCAATCAAATGGATAAGTCCGTTGTATTCAGAGTCCAACGAACACATTTAATTACGGCAAAACAATCCATTAAAAACAGTTCATCATCATAATGCAAAACATAATAAATCGTCACTTGAGTTTACCTCCTTCAGTCGTCATACCGTCAGGTTATTTACACGTGATTCTGTGGATAGGCAATCCGGTAACGAATAACTTGACTTATGTGATTAATGTGACTTTGGATACTTATTCATAAATATTGCTCCCTGTCCATTATATCCAATTCCTAAACGTCCTCCATTTCCTCAATGAGACGTACAATCGTATCCACATCAAATAGGCAGACCCTCGTGCCGTATCATAAATAAATCCTTTACATAAATATCATTATCACGGGAGACTTCAAACTTGCGTCCGTCTAGGACCAAGGTTAACATAATAAGGGTACAATTACAATGTTGTCACGTGCTAGCTTATCAACGCGGCACGTCATCCTAAAACTAAGCAACTTATGCTCTTCGCTTTCAACACCGTGAAGCGCGAAAACATATTATACATTAATTACATTTAAAAATCCAAAATGTGCAACTTTTACCCGAGCTCACTACAATAGTGGCTAATATCATAAATCCTATCGTAACAAGTACTATTGATCAGTTCTGTTCTGTTCTTGACGTCTTTCCATGCCATGATGTCAAACTGTCCAGAATCTTCTCCCTTCGTCGTCCTCTATCTGTTCTGCTGTGACAGTGTAATCCAGCTTCCCTCTTCTCATGACATACCCAAAGAAACTGGTTTTCTTCCTTCTAACCTGCTTCCTTTGCGTACTGGCATCTTTCAGAACATCCTCATTACAATATTTAGCTGTCCATTGTGTTTTTTACATTCTTCTTTAAGACCCCATATCTGTGGCCTCTAGTGTTTTTATTACTACTTTACTAATTGTCCATGACTCACTTCCGTATGTCAGAATTGGTTCTATATAACACTGAAGAACTCCCTTTATTACCTCCACTGACAAGAAGTTGTTGCACAAAATACTTTTTAATCTTATAGAATGCTGCTTTTACCTGAGCTATTCTGCTCGTCACTTCTGAGATGCATCTTCCATCCGATGTTACTAACGTGCCCATGTATTTGAATCTATTGACTTGTTTTAAAACTGTTCCATTTACTTTAATAGTGCATTCCAGAGAAGTCGTTTTCTTTGAGATGACCATTACTTCTGCCTTTTTGCTATTACGGCTAAAGCTTTATTTTCACTGTCAATCACTATTGTATCAATAATTTCCTGCAACTAATTTTCACTTTTTCTTATCAAGACTGTATCAACAGCGAACCTCAAGTTATTTATATTGTCCACCAACTGATATTCCTAATACAGAAAGATACAATTTAAAAAACTAGACCATGTACGGATTCAGAAGAAAAAAGAGCAACTGTTAAGAGCCTTTCCTTCGTTATCTGTACGTTGTCTAGTGATTACTATTTTTGTAGAAATATAGTCACCAAAACTCTGGCCACAACCTTTATGGGTATTCGTTCTCCTTTGTATTCAAATTCGTTTTATCGAACTAACTGTCAGAAAGTCTTAACTGTTTATATGTATTCAAACTTATAATTCAAACTGTGAATCATTCCTCAACAAATTCTGTTTTATACGACTTTCAATTTTATTTAACATATAAACTTGCATGAGCGACACATTGCTCTAATAAAGTCTGACATCCTCATTTAAATATCGATTCTTGCCTTCCATATATTATTTATACATGAGTCCACACATCTGAAAATTCTTCATGCTATCAAGACTTATCACTACGTGCTTACATAGCATATTCCATACTTTCCTCCGTTTATTTTATTCTTAGGAGTTTCTCTTTTTATTTCATCTTCCTTTTCTGTCCATATTATTTCAATTCCGTGCCTTCTTGCACATTTTCATTTAGTCGGCAATCAAGTATATTTTCGTGGATATTCATATCCCTTCATATCAGTTATATTAACCTTGACCTGTGGTCAAATATCTCCTTTGGCTAATCGAGATTAAATCTTACCCTGGATTTGACACATCCAAATAAGATGGGTTTGTCCCATAATGAATTCACAGTACACTTGATTTCTACATCGAAATCTGAATCATATAGACACCTTTTAAGTAGACTTCGCTACACTTAGATAAATGGACTACGCCACACAAGCCGACACTGTCCATACGGGTCCAAGCCCACAAGTAGAATGCACACTACGTCATGCCTCGCAACCGTGTGTAGTTACATTCCAGCATCATAGTTATTCTGTGTTCTGGTGATGCACATCTTGGTGCAGAGCGATCTCTCCCAAAACCCTTTTACAAATCGCTTTGCCCCATGATGCGCTCTCAACAGCAACAAATCAGTTTATCGGACTGAAAAAATGCAAAATCAGAATTTAAACAAACTTTCTTTCGGTTGCTCCTCGCAGATTCATTAAACTGATTATTTCCCTCTTGATACGTTCAAGGACCAAAGAAATAATAACTTTTCTATACAATACAATGTGGAACACAGGTCGAACGAAGTAACGAACGAACAAAATTGTTATTTCATCAGGGAAAAGAAACGGATTACTAATGCATGGAAAGTAGCAGTAGTTTAACGCAGACTAAGATCAATTAAGGAAGAGTATGATGTTAGTTAATACAGACAAATAGCTTGGAATCCAACTGTGGAAAATAATGTAGCCTGGCAAGTAACAATTTCCAATTCCATGTGGAATAACACAACTCATACAGCTCAGCTCTTTCTGGATTCAGGAAAATGGATGAGTTAACTAGATTAAAACGAGGTAAAATCAGAATTTAAAGGGAACGTAGAAGCAGTAGCCACATTTTTAGATTTAATAAGATCGTAAACTAAATGCTGGATAAAAGATGCACACTATACGATTTAAAAAATGTTAACTACTTACACAGCTTCTTACATGGCATATACTTTCAAGTACAGGTAAATAATGAAACGGCAAAATAATACAAACAGAAAAATGGAATAGCTAAAGGACCTGTAATGTCACCAATCATATTTATCACAATGATTAACCACCTTGGAGAGAACTTCGCAGACCTAAAAAAAGATACTTTATCAATGTGCAGGCGATGCAACAATCTGAAGGACTGAAAAAAGACATACCCAAACTATTTTAAGATACACAAGTTAAAAAAAAAAGGTCAGAATGGATGACAAAGTGGGGAGTGTAGTTCAATGCAGAAAAGGCTTGAAATCATATTCGTTAAGGTTGAGTAATTTTAGAATAATAAGGTCAGTATAAAGATATGAGAGCATAAAATAGGAATCAATTACAACAAATGCTTATGCATGATACACGAGTGATAACTGAACTGGAATAAACGTACAAACAAATTGGTGGAGAGTTGTAGAGAACTCACAAACATGTTGAGATACTTGAAATGATATAAGCACGAAGGCAAGGCTAATGTTCTACAGATCATTTGCCTGGGGAAAAACGGGCAATGTAATATAGTATATTATTTATTACCAGAGTAAAAGCCCGTCATAAGACGGGAATTAAATTCAAAAGCACCAATACCTAACAGCAATTTTACTGATTCAAAAGTATTTAACAAAACCACTGTGCATCACCACAGTACACGAACTACGTTGTAGCAGCGAGGATCCCAATGTGTGTATACGGGATCACATATTCTATAAATATTTTTGTGCACACCGTCATTTGTTCACTTTTCTTTGTCGAGCGTTACTATTTTCGGGAGAGTACATGTAAGGGAAACAATACAATTAATGTCTAACTTTCAACCAAAGTTGCATCCCTTAGCGTTACGTACTGATAGAAAAAGCTGGGATTTTATATATTGGACTAGAGTAAAGGCCAATCATGTGACGGGAATTAAATTAAAAAGCACCAATACTTAAAGGTAATTTTCCTTATTCAAATACTTGTGGAAATATAATGTTAGGTAAGAATATCAGATTGTCCATCAGAAGAGTACCTTGATTTTCTGTTGTTTTAATTTCTAATGTTGATTTGTTGTGATTTCTTGATCAAGACAATGCGACGTCCAACTGTCCGTGAGAGAAAACTGGCTCGGTCAAAAAAATATTGTTAAACTCTAAGTGATTATTAAACCTGTTGATCTATAACTCTACAGCTATAGTTGGATTAATCACTATTGAGTGAATTGTATGTCTGCGCCCATTTTAAGTAACCCTGCACTCGTTTGACTCATATTGTGTTAAGTAACCCAAACATATAGAACACGGCTGTTTGCCCGCTATTAAAAGTCGCTACGTTAGTTCTGGAGTGTCCAATTGGCAGAGTGGTTACAGCTCTGGCCTCTCGCGGCAAAGGTGCCGGGTTCGATTCACAGTATCATCACGGTCCAGTTTACCCAGCTGTAAATGGGTACATGACTTTGCTCTTGATTTAGGGAAGGAAAAGGCAGCGAGGAAGGGAACTGGTAAACCCCACCTCTCGATGCACGACCTAGTATAGTGAAGTCTCTAACACTTCACTTCCCTACGGCAGTATCTGCTATGGGACTACCTTTACCTTTTTACATTAGTTGTGAGCCTGAACGGTTGACCCAGTTTCTCGCCAGCGAGGTCACAGCTTTTTCTGCAGCGGGAAATACCTTATTTACTTACTTACGTACTTAGTCGTTCCTCTTCTACCGTGAGTTGTAGAGATTTGGAAGAGACAGCGCCATACTGTCCTAACGGCTGTCTTCTTCCTGGCCTGGTTCCATTCTAGTCCTCGGTCCATCAGAGATTGTCTAATGTTTTCCTCCCAGCGTCCTGGAGGTCTGGATCCCGGGATCTTAGTTTACCATACTTGTGGTGGTAGCGGATCTTCGCCCATTAGGAAAATCATCATCATCAGCTGCCATCTCCACAACGAAGGTTGGCTGTAATGGATCTCCAACGTCTTCTGTCTCTTGTCTTGGTGGTGCACTCTGACAGACTCTTTCCTGTCCATCTCTTGATGTTATCTTCCCACTTATAGCGCTGTCTTCCCCTTGCACCTTTGCCTTCAACTCCCCCTTCTATTATGGTCTTCTGCAAGGTGTTGTCGTGAAGTGGTCTGTTTCACAACACGTCATTCTGAGTAACTCTGACCAAAACCGCGCGCCATACTTTGTGAGAACTGCATGATACACGGACCAATCAGAAGGTACCTTTATGCTGTGTTTACTAAAGCATTAGGCCGTCAAAATGGCCAGTCCTATTTTGTGCAAACCAGTTGAGATTGGAATTTAACTACAGCTTTATGAAAGAAGTATCACCTGGAAGAGGTCACTAATGCAATACTGGGAATGTTGCTCTGCACGTCTGTGCAGAGACTTCCATGAATAGTACTATAGGAAGGGAGAAATCTCTGGTTGAATGCATCGAGACCTCATGTTAGTCCATAATTTTGCTGTTTAGAGTACGCATAGAATAAAATGCACCTAGGAAAGTAAAAAGCAATTAGATAGGAAGTTAAAGGATAATTCAGAGCGTATTTTAAGCTTTAAATGAATAAAATCGCTCCAGGAATAACGTAGATAAATGAAATCTTAGTTTTCCTGATTTGTACACATAGGCAGATTTTACATACATTTTCGGAACGCAAAACACACGGTGGGTAGTAACCTCCCTCTGGCGTCCGGCTTTGGGATATATATATAGAACGTGCCCTAAATAGAAAAGCAGGCTATAAGAATTCAAAAATACAGTGAGCATCAGCGTGTTAATGCAGATTGCCTTTGCCGTTTGTATCTGAAGAGCAGACTAATAGATACCCATTAACAGCTCGACTGTATGTGCCTGAGGGTAAGAAAAAAAATATATATATAAATATATATATAAATATATATATAAATATATAAATATATAAATATATATATATATATATATATAAATATATATATATATATATATATATATATATATATATATATATATATATATATATATATATATATATATATATATATATATATATATATATATATATATATATATATATATATATATATATATATATATATATATATATATATATATATATATATATATATATATATATATATATAATAAATTCTTTAAGCACCAAACACGGCGCATAAGGCAGAAACCAGTGCTCTCCAGGTTGTTCGTTGTGACGCCACTCCTCTTAGCTCTTGCACATTATTTAGGCCCAACGTTCTTCTTTCTCTTATTATTGTTCTTCTGAGTGTTTCTTTTGGTCTTCCTTTTTTCCTCTTACCCTCAGGAATCCAAGTGAGCGCCTGTAGCGGTATTCTGTTGTTTTGCATTCGTAGGACATGACCGATATATGACCATCGTCTTTTCCTTATATAGTCGGAGACATATTTCTGCCTAGAGTCTTCTCTTATTTGTCGATTAGTCTTGAATTCTTTCCAACTGATGTTCATGAGTTTTCTAAGACATTTGTTCTCGAATGTATTCAGCTTGTTCTCCAATGATTTTGTTATTTTCCAACTCTCACAGCCGTATGTTAACACTGAGATAACATTTGAATTAAACAGACGAAGCTTGGTATGTATATTCAATGATCGTAATTTCCAAATGTTAGATAATCTATTGAAGGCGCTAGCTGCCAAAGCAATTCTAGTATGGATTTCTCTTGTTGTGTCACCATCCTGAGTCATTTTACTGCCTAAATAATTGAAACTTTCAACTTTCTGTAGTTTTTCCCCGTTCAAGATGATATCAAAGGTCTCGTTAGAAAAGTTCATAGCTTTAGTTTTAGAGGCATTTATTTGGAGACCTATTTTAACCGAGAGATGACACAAATTATTTATTGCTTCTTGGGATTGTCTTGGTGTTGAACTTAAGAATGCTACATCATCTGCGAAATCCAGGTCCCCCAGGAATTTTCCATATACAGCCTTGTTTCACCCGTTTCTACTGTAAACCATTCTGTATTCCCTTTATGTGTTCTAACACAACATCTTGCATTGTCATATAGCGCTTTGATTATATTCACATATTTTGTTGGAAAACCATAGATTGTAAGTATCTTCCACAATGATGGGCGGTGTAGACTATCAAAGGCTTTTTGAAAATCGACGAAGGTGATAATAAGTGGCGATTGCCTTTCCACTGATTCTTCTATAATTGTTCTTAGTGTGAATATTTGATCAATAAATGATCGTTTCGGCCTAAAACCCGCTTGTTCTTCTCTGATCTTTTCGTCAGCATGCAATTTAAGTTGTATATATATATATATATATATATATATATATATATATATATATATATATATATATATATATATATATATATATATATATATGTGTGTGTGTGTAGTTCTATTGATTTATTACAGTGTGCGTTAGGAAATGTGTAGATGTGTTTTGAACCATTGTGTAATTTCTGGAGGCAAAACAATGCCAAGATATATTCAAATAATTGAAAATGGTGGCGAAAGTGTGTCTGTAGGTTTAGAAAAGCATTTAAAGAATTATTTCTTGATGGAATGAACCACACACCAGGAACGTAAGGAAGGATGAAAGCGATTGTTTTACGGGATTGTTTAAGCTATTACTTAGTATTTTATACAAGACCTAATCATTGTATGGAGGCGGATCATGGACAAATGGCTGTAACTAAGGATTTAGAGGATAATTGTAGTCACAGTGAACTGGATTTGGTTACTGTTATAATATGTCCTGTGCATCTGCTAGCACACTGTCTGAAACTGTCTATCATCCCCAACCTTTGTGATAGTGGGATAGTGATGGACAATATAGGGGTTACATTTAATATGTTTCAGGTTATTTCCTGTAAACCCAACTACTCATAAAAGAGTCAGCCACTACTGAAGTTACTACTGGTGCAAGTGCCTTTTGAGTTCAGAGGGCCAGTCATCAAGTACCTACTGCCTGGAGGAAGTTCAAATAATTTTTCCTTCCAGGACTAGAGTGGAACCAGCTTCATTCTAACAGATGAGTTGCAAAACAAGGCAACTGTAGAGTATCCGAGTCACACCACAATAATAGACAAAACTAGTTCATAATGAACAGTGTTTGTGCATAGATATAGCCAGTGATATCCTAACATTCAGTGACAGTGAAATAAAAGTGTTAGTAAGATATCGAGATTCTTCAAGCAGAGGTAGTTAACCAAAGAAAGACCTTTCAACAACTGAAATGACTTTTGATTCCTTTGAACTATTTTCTAATGTTTTATTTATTTACTGTTGTAATTGAATTTGATTTACTTGAAAGCTTTTCAAACAGAAAAGAGAAACTGTAAAAATAAATTGTAAATATTTACCAGCAGACGTACTTAAATTATTTAAGTTAAGTTCAAGTTCTTGTTGGTGGATAATTTAGTTAATACCCCTAGCAGAGCTAATAACATAATCATAGGTGGATCTGATCCTACCTGTGATATCTATACACCCTTACTCTTTTCAGAGAAGGGGGTATTACTTTTAAGACCAGACTCTTATCTGGCACTATCCTGGTATTACCTGATACAACTTTGTGTCCAGGATATCTTATAATTTCAATAAAATCAACCCTCTCGTGACAGGTGTTATGCCTTTTTATGTGGCCAAAGTATTTTAGCTGTCTAACTTTGATCTCCCTCATTAGTTCTCTTTTCATACCTAGATTTTCTAGGACCACCTTATTTGTTTTCTTCTCTTTCCCCATTCTTCTATATATCCACATCTCAAGAGTCTCAATTCGTTCTTCCAATTGCTTATTCATTGTCCATGTTTCTACACCATACAGTAGTGCAGAATATATATATCTAACATTTTATGATTCTCAGTTTTAATTTGTGAGTTAACTGTTTAGATGTCAGTATATGTTTCATGTTGTTGAATGTAGCTTTGACCATTCCTATTCTCTTCTTGATTTCTGTTTCACATCTGCCATCTTCTGTTGTTATATGACCAAGATATGAGTAGCTCTTGACTTGTTCTAGCATTTTCCCATTTATGCTTATTTTTAATGTGGGTTTATCGTCTGTTTTGCTAATTATCATAGTTTTTGTTTTCTCAATATTAATGTCCAATCCATATTCATGACTTATACTGTTCACTTGCTTCACTAGTTCTTACAAATCCTGTTCACATTCAGCTAACAACACGGTATGATCTGTATATCTAAGGTTGTTTATTGACCTTCCATTGATGTGCAGTCCTGGCATTTCCTTTATCTGTTTGAAAATTTTTTCGGTGTATAGATTAAATCAGCAGGGGGACAGCACACAACCTTGTCCTGATACCTCTTGTTATGTCTATGTATAGTGAATAATTACTTCCAGATCTTACTGTAGCAGTTTGCTCCTGGACTCTGTCAAAAGCCTTCTTTGGTCAAAGAAGTACATGTACATACATTTTTGGACCTCTATATTTTTCTGCTAATATTCTTAGGCAAAATATTGCCTCTCTTGTTCTGCTGTTCCGTCTAAAACCAAACTGCTGTTCTTGAATTTCGCTGTCTATTTTACTTTGTATTCTTTTCTGAATGATTTTGAGCAGTAATTTAATTGCAGGACTCATCAGGCTGATTGTTCTGAAGTCTGAAAATTCTGTTGCATTAGGTTTTTTGGGCAATGTTATAAAGACTGATGTCTTCATGTCATGTGGTATATATATTCTGTATTGTATATATCGTTGCATAGATCTGTGATTGTATCTATACCAAAGCTCTCGATGGCTTCTATCATTTCAATTTTTATGTTGTCCATGCCTGCTGATTTTCCTTTTTGTATTAATGTCTTGCATTCTCTACTTCTGATCTGAGAATAGTTGGGCCTTCATTAGAATCTGGTGATGGTTTTTTACCTCTGTCGTCCTCGAATAGTTCTTTTACGTACTCTGCCCATCTGTTTGATATGTCTTTCTCATCAAGTAAGATTACACCATTTTTGTTCTTGATACAGCCTCCTCCTTGGGCAAACCGCGACCTATTTGATAATTTCTTTATTTCTTCATGCATATCTCTTGTCATGTGCTTTGCTTCCATGTCTTCTATTTCCTTGCATTTTGTTTCTATCCACCGTTCTTTTGATTTTCTACACATAGTATGTATGTCGTTGTCTTGTTTTATATTCTGGAGTGTTTTTTGCTCTTTCTTTCTGCTATTTTATTCAAGATGCCATCTGTCATCCAAATTTGATTTTTCTTAGGCTCCTTTTTAGGTAAATTTGCATTTGCTGATTGAATGCTTGTTTTTAAACATTCCCATTTTGCGGCTACTTTTTCTTCTGGGATTTCTGTACTGTTCCATGCTTTCTGTTAGTAACTGTTCATACTTATTTTTGACATCCACAAGATATTTTTGTTTTATATCTAGTTGTTTCAGTGCTGATATTTCTTTCTGGGGTTCCTCCTTTCTTCTCGTTCCTACTCTTTTTAGCTTTATATTTACTTTGATGACGACCGGATTGTGATCTGAATTTATGTCAGTGCCAGGATGTGTCTTTGCGCTTGTGACACTGTTTTTAAATCTACGTTTTATCATGAAAAAGTCAATTTGATTTCTTGTTACATCGCCTGGGCTTTTCAATGTGTATAGTTTCCTTAGGTGGTGTTCAAAACAGGTATTACATATAACCAGTTGGTTTTCTTCACAGAACTGGATAAATCTGTCTCCTCTATCATTTCTTTTCCCTAGACCATTCTGTCCTACTATTTTCATGTATTTTCTTTTTCCTATTTTTGCATTTATATTACCCATTACTATCAACACGTCTGTAGATTTTATTGGTTTAATGTGTTGTAGCTCTTCATAATATTCCTCTATTTCTTCTTCACTGTGTTCTTTAGTTGGCTCGTATGTTTGTAAGATTGATATGTCAAATGGCTTTGCTCTCATTTTCAGTAACATCAATCTGTCATTGTGTGTCCAGTATCCACATACAAATGTTCCTAATTCCTTTTTTATTAACATTCCTACTTCTCTTTCGTGTTTTTCTCCTCCTGAGTGTATAAGCGTGTATTGGTCTCTTTTTATGTAGACTGTACCCAATAATCTTGCCTATGCAGCTCCCAGTATATCAAGTTTCATTCTGTAGGATGTACGTGGTAAGGCCCCAATCTCTTCCACAGTTGCTAGCCGTTGTATTTTTCTATGTCAGAGACGCCTCTAGTGCGCCACACACTTTGCTGTTTCGCTTTCCGAGCCGTTAATCTTTTCAGATTCCTCCGCCCCACCGTCTAAGTCTTTGTGTACTATGGATGGACATTCCCTTGAGTAAGATTGCTCCTACTTCACTCATGTAGTTTAGCCAGTCAGCCAAGACTGTTTTCTGGGATGGGGCCATCGCCGTACACAAGCTGTATTCGTGGAGCCATACATGAGCTAGATAAAGAGAGGGGAACCAAATATGATCCTGACTATCCATTAAGGATATGGCTGTCTCTCACCGTGAGGTACTATCCCTCTCTCTTTATCCTACATCCCATTAGGAAAATACCAGTTGATTTTATTCTAACAAAAGCGTGAAACTTAAATTATTGTGCGCGCATTCCTGTTAATTATAGCACTAAAATAATTGAGCTGGAAAACTATATTATGCGATATATCAATGTATATAAAATCCCAGCTTTTTCTGTCAGTGCGTAAAGCTAAGGGATGCAACTTTGGTTGAAAGTTGGACATTAATTGTATGGTTTCCCTTATATGTACTCTCCCGGAAATGGTAACACTTACCAAAGAAGAATGCGCAAATGACGGTGTGCACTAAAATATATTTATACAATGTGTGATCCCGTATACACACATTGGGATCCTCGCTGCTGCTACGTAGTTCGTGTACTGTGGTGATGCACAGTGGTTTAAAAAAAAAAACTTTTGAATAAGTAAAATTGCAGTTTGGTATTGGTGCTTTTGAATTCAATTCCCGTCTTATGACGGGCTTTTACACTAGTATTATATAGTTTTCTAGCTCATTCTGTCATTCTTTCTGTTCGTAACGCTCCCAAATATATTAAATTAATACATACCTTTTTGTTTGTCTAATATTAATTTACTGTTTACAGGCCTCGGGTTTCCCTTCCTTATGTGTTATTAATGTCCAAATATATTAACACTCGGCAAAAAAAAGTGTGCAAAGGTTGGTGCGCATGCGCCATATGTGAACGGCGTGCATGTTCAGACTTTGTTTAACATCGGATGTAAAACAAATATTTTGGTTTTTAACACGGGAATTTAAAAAAAAATGGAAGAAAATGTTGATAACTATTCTCACTGTCACCACCTAAGTGGGCTGTATCTGATGAAGAGACAATTACATCACAATTGTTTAAATATGTTTCTTCGTATACAAGTGTTTAGAGATGTATGAACACCCACACTTAATGTCTAAGGACGTTTATTTCCTCCAACGAGTCATTTTGTGCACCAAAAATAAGGAGGCTTCAGATCTGAATAGAGAAATAATAAAAATACTTCCGGATGAGATAAAGATCAATTATATTTCCAATCAAATAATATCTGAAGATCCTAGTCATGTTATGAACTATCCGGCAGAGTAAAACAATAGAAAATCTGAGGTGCTCTTCTGATGCGCAATCGGATGTTCATACCAAACATTATTTTTCCACAAGTATTTTGATAAATAAAATTGCTGTGAAGTATTGGGGCTTTTGAATTTAATTCCAGTCATATGATGGGTTTTTACTCTAGTAGTAATATATTACCCAGCATCGCCTAGCACCGCCATGAGAACAGACCAATAAGAATGTCAACATTAGGAGCCCAGAAGTAAGAACAAAGAAAACATTACATACACAAACTGTAACCCACGTGTAATTTAACCGAGTATTCTATTAAAATATTTCATTTTT